>CM034149.1:11288817-11796317 GCA_019776745.2 Taxus chinensis
TGATAAGCATCTGATCCATAGGCATGGGTAACGTTATAGGGTCCAAGCCAATTAGGAGTAAATTTGTCTCGTTTACTTTTCTCCTCTTTGGTTACATGTTGATTTTCCTTTAGGACGAGGTCACTGACTTGAAAGGTTTGTTTGATGAACACGTTTGTCATAGGCACATTTGATATGTTTTTGGTAGATTTGGAGATGGTCAATAGCATTGAGATGACGCTCATCTAATAACTCAAGTTGTGCCAAACGATCCTAGAGAAAGTCATCGTCGTCGAGCATGTCTTGTAGTGAGATGCTGAGAGATGGAATTTGGACTTCGAGAGGTAAGACATCCTCAGTACCGTAGACTAGAGAAAAGGGGGTGGCAACAGTTAAAGTGTGAATACTAGTACGATAAGCCCACAAGGCGAAAGGAATGTGTGTATGCCAATATTTCCCAGTATCGTTGACTACCTTTATACAAATTTTGTTTAAGGTTTTACTGGTTGATTCAGCTTGACCATTGGTTTGCGGGTAATAAGGTGATGAGAAATTGAGTTAGATGCCAAAAGCGTCACATAGTTTGTGTAGGGTTTTATTTTTGAATTGTTTTCCATTAGCAATGATAATGTGGTGAGAACCAAAACAAAAAATGATGTGATGGTTGATGAATTCACATATCTTCTCGGCTTTGGTAGAAATGAGGGGAATGGATTCTACCAATTTAGTGTAATATTTGGTAGCGGTTATGATCCATTGGTGGCATTGTGAAGAATGGGGGTTGATCTCACCAACAAGATCCAAACCCCATTGAGAGAAAAACCAAAGGTCTCGTGCAACTTGTAAGGCATGACTAGGTATGTGATGGAGATTAGCATGTTGCTGGAATTTCACGCATCGTTTGACATAATCACAACAGTCACGGTTTAGGGTTGGCCAATAATAACCTAGGTGAAGAATGTGTTTTACGACAGCGAGACCACTTAAGTGACCTCCACAAATTCCATCATGGACTTCCTTAATGGGGTAGGGAATTTCAGAACTTGTAAGGCATCACAAGAGAATGTTGTCGAAACCACATTTGTAAAGAAGACCACCCATGATGACATAATGGGAGACACTTTTAAGAAAGGCACGTTGTCCATTACAAGTGAGATCGGCGGGTAGAATAGAAAGGGAAAGATAGTCTGTATATTGCTTATACCAAAGGGCACGTGGGTCAGGGGCAACGATTCCAACAGAGTAAACTTCATGAGTTAAATAAGAGGGTGATTATAACCTTTGTATGGTGACAAAGATTTTAGAGTCAGCGGGTGAAGCAAGTATCTGAGAAGCCAAGCAGGCCATGGTATCCACAAATTTATTGGTAGAACGTGGGGTGGTTTGAAGTGCGTAATGGTCAAAGGTGGTAAAAAGTATGTCTACATGATGCTTATACTTTTAAAGTATCTCATTACGACACTGGTATATACCATTGACTTGGTTTATGACCAACTGAGAATCACCAAAGATGTTGATTGACTTAACATCTAAGGCATAAGCAACATGGAGACCCAATACGAGTGCTTCGTATTCAACAATATTGTTTGTACAATCAAAATCGAGTTTGAAAGACAAAGGCATAGGTTCACCATCAAGAAAAATGAGGATAAAACCACCCCCACCCCCACGCTGACACTTGGAGCCATCAAAGAAGAGTGTCATTTGGTAAGTGGGTTCGTCCAAGGGAATGGTAGCTATAGACTCGTCTAGGAAGTCAAAGTTAGAGGGTTGATTCCCAGAAATAGGTGCGTCAGCCAATTGGTCGGCAATGGCCCTTGATGGACTTCTAATGGATGAATTCGAGGTCGAGGTCGGCCAGGACCATAAGCCAATGTGCGGCATGTTGATGTTGATAAGGTTTTGCAGACATATAGTGTAATGGGTCAGTATTAGTAATGACGAAGGTTTTTTGGCAAAGTAGGTAATGACAGAGTTTGGTGGCGATAAAAACTTAGGCTAGGAAAAGTTTTTCAGCGTGGGTATATCTAGTTTTGTATTCAAGAAGGGTATGACTTATGTAATAAACCGCTTGCTCTCGGTGTTGGTCGTCACGATGAGCGAACATAACATCTAGAGAATGGTCAGTGGCATAAATATATAGGTAGAAGGGTTGGTCATCATTATGAGAAATGAGCACCGGTGGTTGAAGGAGGTATTGTTTCAAGGCTTCAAAGGATTTATGGCATTCAACATCCCATTTGAATGAAACATCTTTCTTGAGAAGATGATGGAATGGTTAACAGCAGTCGGAAAGATGCGAGATAAAACGATGAATTAATTGTAACTTTCCTTATAGGCTGCGAAGTTGACGGAGATTAGTGGGTGACGACATTTCAAGAATAGCCTTGACTTTAGTAGGATCAACTTCTATACCCCGTAAAGAAACGATGAAACCTAGGAGTTTTCTGAAAAGTACCGCAAAGATGCACTTCTTTGGTTGAAGAAAAACACAATACTTGATGAAGTGATCAAAGATGACTTTAAGAATGGGCAGGTGTTTAGTTTGATGTTTTCATTTGGAAAGCAAATCATTTACATAATCTTCCAATATGCGATGCATAATGTCATAGAAGATGTAAGTCATGGCTTGCTGATATGTAGCACCAACGTTTTTTAGGCCAAAAGGCATGACTCAATAGTAGAAAGTCCCCCAAGGGGTGATGAAGTCAGTCTTATGTTGATCCTCTGGAGCTAGTAATATTTGATTGTAGCTTGAGAAACCATCCATGAGCAATAGCATTTCATGGCTAGTGGTGAGATCAATTAGTTGGTCAATGCTCGACAGGGGGAAGTCATCTTTAGGACAAGCGAGGTTCAGGTCACGGAAGTCTGTGCAAATGCGGGGTCCCCCTGTCGCCTTTGTGATAGGAATGATGTTATAAATCCATGTTAATGGGTGGAATGAAGGAAATCGAGAGAAGTCGTTGAAGCTCTTCTTTGACTAAAAGAGCAATGCGAGGATGCATTTTTCCGCAGCTTTTGTTTGACGGGTTTGGCATCAGGAATGGTTACGATATTTTCGAACCATGATTTTTGGGTTCAATACCGAGCATATCGGCATAAGACCAGGCAAACATGTTGCCATGATCCCAAAGGAAAGAGGTGAAGGCTTCTTTTTCAGTAGCATCTAAAGATTGGTTGATCTTTAGAATGTGCGGGTCGTCTTGAGTGTTAATGTTAATTTCGATAGTCGATTCATTTAACATGGTTTACATCTCAGAGGGTAACAACTGATGAATATAAGAATCTTCCGCACCAAGGTAGGTGAGGATGGATTCGTCGTCCTTACATTGAACAACGTTAATAAAAGGCATATCATCATCGATCATGTCAGGATACAAGAATGGGAGAGAAGAGGGAGCCTCGTCATCACGTTGATAGGTCAACGGTCCTAGGGAAATGGTGTTTACGAAAAAAAAAGTTACGAGGAATAAATTCAGATCTATGGATTCCGAGGGTGAAGATGGTAATGTGGGTGAATGAGAGGGGGAAGATTTTTCATCCTAGATAAGGTCGACACAAACCTTCTTGGAGGGTGGAATGTCAAAACCAATACCACTACAGTCATTGTGTTTACGAGAGGAATAAGAAATGACCGTATGGTGGCCTTGTTTTTAGAATTTGAAGCCAAATCCTTTCCACGTGAATTGATGGAGGAAAGTGTGAGTGAAGTGACGGTTATTGAGGGAGTGTAGGTCAGAACAAAAATGGTTGGGCCTGAGATGGAAGTTCAGGTTTATAGGTGGAAACATCAAGTCCCCCATACGTTAGGTTGGTGTGAAAGTGGGGAGGACCATAAGGAAAAACATCACCAATGCGGATGTCATAGTTGGGGTGTTAACGTAAACTTCTATAGTCTTGTGGGGTGAGGAAGGTGTCGATATTGTATAGGTGGTATTCCCCCAAAGTGAGGTGTTGAAAAACACCTTCTAAGGGATCAATAGTTGGTATGTGGGTAATGGGTATAGATGACTCACTAGATGTTGGGGAAACAAGTGTGTCAGTGGTAGAGGCTACAACTGTAGTGGGGATAACAAGGTTAGATGTAGCAGAAGTAGTGGCAGTTTTGGTGGATGGGCTCGTGGGTGAACGTGAAGTGGTGATAGTGGCAGATGCCTTAACCGGTACAAGCACATCATTGGGCCGATATAGCATGTTATAGGTCTTGAAAGGTGAGGGGTCAACAGGGATGGTGTAATTATGTCCCTCATGTTCAAATTTGAGGCATCGATGTAAAGTCGAAGGGACATAACCCATAACATGGATCCAAGGTCGGCTGAGCAGCAAGTTATATTGGAACTCCCCTTCAAGGACATAGAAAAGTTCTGGGATTGTGTGGGGGGCCACGCATACATGGAGAACAATGGTACCCAGGGTAGAGGTCATGGCGTCATTAAAGGAGCACATCATAACCGGGTTACCATGCATGCAATTGGCAGGTATCTGCATTTTGTCGTATGCATGGGAGGAGATGATATTAATGCTAGCACCACCATCGATCATAACACGTTGTATGCGTATATTATCGATAAAGATGGAGATGAAAAGATCAGGGTCAGGGTCATCAGACTAGAAGGGAGTAATCTCTTCATTTGAAAAGTTGAGAGTGGCCACTTGGCGAGTAGGTGGAGGTGTAGAGGCTACGTGGTGAGGGGTAATGATGGAGGTGATGGGTGTGGGGTCATTTGGGAAGACTTCAATAGATTGAAGGACCTCTATGAGGGCTTGACGATTTGACTCTGAGGTTTGGGCGAGGTCATATAAAGACATTTTGAGGGGGGATTGGTGTAGTTGTTTTAGCATTGTGCGATGTGTAACCCCGTCAGAAATAGGATATGCAGGACCTTGAATGATGACTTTGGGTATGAGTGCGGATGGTATGTTGGGTACAGGATTGGTTGACAATCCAGTTGCTTTTTCCTTACCCTTGTCTTTTTGAGCACATGTGGCAATGTTGATCATGTTAATCTGAGGGGAGGTGAATGAAGAGGGTGTGTCATGGAAGGTATAGTGGTATTAGGGACAAAACCCTAGTGGGGGATACAATCCTTGTGAAATTAGTAGGGCGCATTGGCATTTTGGTGATGGTTTGGCCAACCCTCTTATACGAACCATGTTGATCTCAAATCTTGGGGGCGGATCAAAGAGTTGTGGGAGTGGAGATTTTGGTTGCTAAGTAGGCAATGGGAAAAGATCTATGGAAATTGGTGAAGGTAAAATGGGGTCCTCATCAAGAAGATTGTCATCATCACAATTTTCTTCGGGAGGACACAATTGGACAAGAGCAATTTTTAAAGCCTTACAATTATCTACATCATGTCCTGGCACATGATGGTAGGTGTAAACTTTGGTTTCAACAAACCCTTTTGGTTTGGGTTTGAGTGGGTTATAAGGTCTAAAAGGTGGTAATATGATGACAGAAGTTTCAAGGAAATTGGTTAGGATTTTGGCATAGGACCCTGCTAGTGGATCACAATGGTAGGTAAATGTGGGTTTGGGTGTAGGTACAATTGATTGTGGAGGAAGATTCTTTACAAGAGGGGGAGTAGGTTGGTCTACTAGTTTGGTGTGTGAAGTGGTCTTAGGCCTTGGTTACATATGCTTGGGTATGGGCATGGCAGAAGAGCTCGCGGCAGAAGGTTTGGTTGGTTTAACTACCTTATTGGAGGGTAGAGGATTTTTAGCTTTAGGTTGCATATTTTTGGGCAAAGGTGACACAGGTGTACGAGCTGTGGAGGGAAAAGCTGATGGTGGAAGAGGGTGGGTTACCCACGGGGGTAACTGAGGTGATGTGGAGGTAAGTGGTGTAGGTTGGGCAGGAGGCGTGAGTGAAAGAGAAGAAAGTGTCATGGGTAGTGAAGAAGTTATTGACAGTAGTGGAGGTATAAGTGGTAAGAAGGTTATAGGTGAGGGCGGAGGTTGTGTGGGTCACTTAGGTATATTAGAGGTTTGTGATGGGGAAATGGGTTGCTGCATTCTTGGTTTACCGATGGATGGGGGTTTCTTGGCCAAGGTCGAGGGGTGAGGTCCTAGGATGGATGGAAGGGGTGAAGGTGATAATGGCGTGGTAGGCGAGGTTGGTGTATGAGGTTTAGGAGGTTGGATCTTCTTTTTAGGGGCCGGGTTAAGTTTAGTGTTAGTTTTGGAAGATGTGGAAAAATCTAATTTGATGGGTGGGTGAGTAAGGCTAGCTGTCGGTATGACCCCTAAGGTAGTGATAGGTTTAGGTAGGGGAGATGATATAGGCGTGGGTAGGTGTTTGGGTGTAGATGTATGTTGGGCTATGGGCAGAGGTGTGAGTTGGGTCATGTGCAAGGACATGGAAGGTGTTATAATAGGCATGGTTGTGTTTTGTTTTGTCACTTGAAACACTTTTGGATAGATAGTGGAGGTGTCAATGAGTGACATATGCATTTGTGTTGAAATAGGAAGTAGCAGGCGTCCCTAAAGTAAAGCTCTATCGACATAATCTAGGCGATCGGCCAAGTGTGAAAATGGTGTTGATGTAAGTGGGGCTGATGTGGATTGAGTGGAAATCCTCGTAAAATGTGTTTGAGATATTGGGAAATGGCTAGCCTCGGACTCTGTGGGTAAGAGAGCTAAAAGCAGACCAACGGGATATTAAAGGTCTGATGGTGAAGGTCATTAAAAGAAACTGGTACTTTTATAAAATCCTCCATGGGTAGAGGAGAGGATGGGCTAGATGAAGTGGACTCTCCTTGTGTTGGTGTAGGCAGTGGACATGCATCTTCTATGAGTAGGAGAGGTGCCACTGACGAATATTCAGAAATTTGAGGGGTCAAAGGCGGCGTGCTAATTATAGGCTCTTCCACGGGTGAAGGAGAAAATGAAGGGGTTTCCTCTATGGATGAAGGAGTAGATGAAATAGGCTCTTGTGCAGGTAGGGGAGCTCGGGCTAAGATTTCATCTATGGAAGGAACATGAGGCAATTGGGAAGCAACTAGTATGTCATCAAAATTAACATGGACCTCGCGGGCATTGCTATCATTGTTTGAGGTATCACCAACTTGGTTGGAAGATGGGGCGTGATTAGGGAATGGCTTCTTGAAGATGTGTAGGTTTTGGTTAGCGGGTGCATTCGGGCTAACCAAGACTAGATTTCCATTGTCTAACATTTCTTGGACGATATTCTTAAAGATGATGCAGTTATTGTCGCTGTGACCTTTGACACGATGATAGTTGCAAAAATCATGTTTCTTATACCATGCAGGCATGGGTCGCTCAGGGTCAAAACCAGTATGTGGTTTTATAGGTGGAAGGGTAATGGCACCATCCTTAACAAGCTTTTCCAAAATAGAAGAGTAAGATTATCTTATCAAAGTGTACTTTTGTTGTTCTTGTCTGAACTGGAAGGATTGGGCGAGAGAGAGATTATAAGGAGATTTGGATGGGCTTGATTGATGAGGGGGACCAGCGTTGAGAACTACGAAATTGGAAAACCCTTGGGGTTTTGAATAGTTGTTTCAAGGTTTTGAAGATGAAGAAGCATCATTTGATTTGAACGCGATGTTCTTGTTACAAAGTTGAATATTCTTTTCTTCGATAACACGAATTTCCAATTTCTGTGCCATGGTGAATGCCTCGTCAAAAGTATGAAAGGTTTGTACCTGTAGGGTAGGTGAGATGTGTCTAGCACAAGCCTGAGTAAATAAATCTATGAGTTCAGTTTGAGGTAGCTGGAATGTGAGTTGATTAATTAAACTGCTCCAATGAGCAACAAAGTTAGCGATGGACTCGTCATCGTACTGTCGAGTGGAATAAAGATTAGTCATGGTAACCTTCTTGACAATATTAATCAAAAAGTGGTCTAAGAAGGCTGGGCTAGTTGATTGAATGAGTAGATGGAATGTCTTGGTAGCCCACTGTACCAGTTTAATGCAGGTCCTGTCAGGGACATTGGGAAAGTCCTTAGAAGTAAAGCGTCATCATGAGCAATCATGTAACACCCATGTTTAAAGGATCGCAAATGTTGTTGTGGGTCCTCTTTGCTATTGAAGCAGTTGAATTGTGGCTCATTATAAATTTCATCATAGATGAGGGAATTGTGTGAGCCGGAAATCGATGCTTCTAGTGTCTACATCTTTTCCATCATTAACTTGATGAAGTCATTGGTAGGTTGTGGTGGAAGGGCTCCTCCTATGGCATAAGGGGGCTAGTATTGAACCTGTGATGTGGGCAGAATTCCATTGTATGGTGATGTTTAATAGGGAGGTTGAGAATAGGGAGATGACATAGAGGGTATGTATCCATAATGGGTAACATACGAGATAGTGGGTTTTCGATAGTATGTGTATGTAGATGGGATGGTTGTCGTGACTCTAGTAGCGATTGGGGGAAGTGTTTATGGGATGGAGAGGACAAGATTCTGGAATGGAGTAGGGGTCATCGACATCACAGGCGGTTGTGTTGAAATGGGTATTTGTGAGACAATGGGTATGAACTGGGCTATGGATTGGGTGGTCGTTGAGGGGACAATAGATACGATAGGCGCGAGTGATACTGTAGACGCAACGATCATGGCGGGTATGGGTCCTAGCTGCGAAACTACTAGGGGTGAAGTGGGTGAGGGTAACGCTGCATTATTGGGGGTTGATGTAGAAGTGGGAATAAGGACAGGAGAGATGGATACAACATGCCGTATATTAATTGACATGAGGAGTCCCGGGTGGAAGAGTGGGAAAGGTAAAACTATAAGGCCATGAGATTTTGATCAAGGAGTCATGTAAATTCTTCTTCACCTGCAACAATGGTGGTAGGTAAGGTTGGATCCATGGGTGACAGGACAAAGGGTGGTGAAGGATTGGGCGGGAGTGGTTGACAACTCGCGTGAAATATAAGAGCATTGGTCTGGTTACGAGTCAGCACCATGTGAACAAGTGCTGACCTGGTAAGACTGTATTCTGTAGATGACATAGAAATTAATAGGACATAAAAGAATGAGGCTGGGAGGGTGAATCTGGTCAAGATTTGGATCTAGAAAACCAAATACAGACACCGATGATGGTCAATTTGATTGGTGATGGTTGCTAGAGAACCAACATTGGTCACGAAAACCGATGTCGGTTACTGCGGAAAATCCCCAGTTTCAGAAAATGAAACAGGGTTGATAAATGGTACAAGGAAATGTTTTTTGTATGATGGTAATATCAACAAAGTAGAATAGAGTATCAGGAAAATATGTTAATGCCCAAAGGGCCAAAAAAATAGAACTGAATGATGAATGAAGACTGTCCCAGGCTAAAGTACCCATGAAGTCAGGAGCTGACACCAGTCAGGTATAACCAACGACAGTCAGATGAAAACCGACGACATTCGATGGGCTGACGCCAGTTACTATGAAATTGGGATGGAAATGAAGAAAATTGGGTTGCGATTTAAATCAAGTGAAGAATCAAACTCAAGAATATGAGAATGAGAAGATGGGGCTTTGGCACATGTATATAAATTCGAAATATTCCAACTATGATGGGGGGTGTGCAAGGAAAAAAAAAGTGGAATCATGTCCTCACACCTCAAAATGCAAAGCAAGAAGAACGCTAAGAAAAATACGATCCTAAGAGTGATTTTTCTTTATGTGTGTTTAGCTTACGCTATTTAGAACTGACTGTGTGTATTTAGAACAAAATTTTGTGGTTAGGAAGGCGTCCTATGAAGAAGGATATCTAAAAGGAGAGGTTTTAGGTATGTTATGGCGGGGGCGGGCCGTTCTATGAGATGATGACTCAACAGAGGCAACGAGCTAGGGAGTACCTTCCAATCTGATCATGTGATCACATATAGGTGTTCCCAGGTAAGATGTTGTTTAAGAAAGATATGTATATTTCAAAATTTGTGCAAGTTTTGTAAGACAGAGAGAGAGAGAGAAGGTGCTTTCTACGATTCTTTGTGTCAACCATCAGCTGGGCATGACTTCCAACATATAGGTTGCCCTCATTTTAATGTGAGTTAAATGCAACAAATAATAATGTAATGCAACCAATTTTAAGCCCAAATTGAAAGATTATGTTCGATGACACAAATGGTGAATAGGGGAGGGTATGCTCTTTCACTAAATGCAAAAAGCAAGAATAATGATTCTTTTTAAAGGCACCAAAAGAAAATGTATCCTTTAGAGCAATTAGAAAAAAGAGAAGATTACCAAGGACGAAGATTAATGTGTAAGCTTTTTAAAGGGAAACAAACACACAACATTTGCCTAGGAATGAAGAAAATGCAATAGAACCCTTGATGGGTCCCACCGGGCATGCCAAAATGTTTCACCGTTTTCTTTACCTTTTTGAATGATGAAACAAATAAGGGTAATGGGCTAGGAGGAATACCCTGTTAAATGGGTTGGTTGGGTTGATGCGCGCGTTCAGACTTCTCGATCCAATGCCGATTGTGAGAGCTTCCTTTTGGCTAGGAGGAACTACCAATGTTACAGGTCCAATGGTTGGGTGGTGGTGATGATCGGTTGATGGAATGGAGCTTGGTGTAGTAGTGACGTTTCTCGGAATGTTACCATGAATGCCAATGCTTCTGGATATGTCCTGGTGTTGGCTATGGATGCTTGAGTGCGTGAAAAGACTCTGGTTCTGCTTGCATGCATCTCTCCTCTCGTCCTTCTTGCTCTCAGAATGTGCCGACCCAAAAACAAGGTTGTTTAGGTGAATAAATGGTAACCGACGACGGTTTCGGGTTAACTGATGTCGGTTTAGGGGTAACTGGCGTCAGTTAAGACAGGATTCCCTAGGTTTACTAAAATGGGCAGATCTTTCTAATTTCTTGGGCCCAATTAGTTTTGTTCTCGCGGATCAGAATGGAATCTTCCCTTCTAATGGACGAGAATGTGGTTAGAGAGATTTTAGGGTTAGAGCAAATCTTAGCTCATTAAGGTAAGTAAGACTTAATTATTGTTAGTTATGGAAACATGCCAAGAATAGGTCTAGGGTGAGGTGGCTACATGAGATGTTTAGGTGAGGTGGAAATTAGGTCAATTAAGGTAATAAAATAATGGATATTGTGAGGATGGGTATTTAATTTAATTAAAATGATTAAATTAATTATTAATGTAGGGTGAAAGGGGGCCATGGTTAGGTGCCCATGTTTAGGTTGGTTATTCAATCAGGGACTAAGGGGAGTGTGACCCAATTTTGGTGTTTAGAGGGTGACTGTCAGGGTCAGTCCAACTCCACATTCTGCATCTTTTTATTAGATTTGATGTGGTTTGTGGACATGTGTTGCTAGCTATCTGTGTTGCAGGTTACAGATATGGCTGACGATCTAACAACTGAACCACAATGACAAAGATTGAGTAGAAGCAAAGCTTCTCCACCCTAAAAAGAATCAGAACCTGAGCATCTAAGCAGTCACTAGCGCCTAGTCCAGTCATCAGCGCCCAGGCGTTCCTTTCCTCATGTAGGCACTTATGTCTAACACAATTTGAATCCCAGAACCCTCATTGAGCCTTGACGACAGTGTTTCCAGCCAGATCCAATAGTTACCTAGTCTATATCATCCCTAGATTGCACGGAAATCATCTAAGTCATTTTCCTCTTTCATTTGCTTAGGGTTTCACATCTTTGGATGCTTGTTGCTTGTCCATTACTGTATACTATCATATGTATATCATTAGTTATAGTGAAGTTACTCTGAAATTAGATTTAATTCAATTTATATTAAATCATCTAGTAAGTACCATAGTTATTAGAAACTAACTACCATGATTCGAAGCTACAAAAGAGCTAATAACTAGTACATATATCTTAATTACATTTATCTCAAAAATGTTGAGAGATATCAATGTCAAGGATTTTTCACATATGACATTAATGAATAACTACATTACCTTCTCCTCGAGTTTCCCATCAATTTTTGATAGATGACCTCAATGTAGTTGCACCAACTTCCAAAATGATAATAAAATAAAAGTCAAATTTATGGTTAGAACTACCTACAACAACCAAATGAATGTCAACTTTAAGGATTATTGTTAATTGTTAACAACTCACATATATTACAATCCTCTATCACCATCATACCTCACACCTTTCCTTTCCCCCTCACCCTCCATTTACCATTGTAAGACGCCTCTCAATGTAAAAAGGAAGCCACATACCACTTAGCCATTTGACCTTCTATTTTATCGTGCCAATAGAAATTTTACAATGTCAGTTAATGTGGTGATAGTGGGTTGTAACCAATCTACAATGACAACTGGGGTGGTGCTAATGGGTTGTAATTTCTACGAGTTAACAATTAATTTCAACCTTAAATTTGACACCCATTTGACCCTCACTTAAAAGTTTTTTTCTTTTTCTTGGTGAAGTCAATTGAAAAATCATAATATTTTGGCCATGTAGTGAAGTTTGGATACCCCTTTTTCATGGAAAGATTTTTTCCGAGCTTCAAAAATGTACCTGTATTGGCACCATTTTTAAAGAAATTCATAAAAAAATGAAGTTATTAATAATTAAAGGCATTGAGATTGATATCTCTTTAGTCTTTTTCCGATAAATGTATTTAAGATAACTCGTACTTAAACATTGCATCCCATCAAATGGGTTGTAGTCCAATGATGAGTAAGATGTTGTAAAAGGTGTTGCGTAACCATCCACCATAGTACAAATCCTAGATGATACCAAGTAATAAAGCATGGACCGAGGATCACGCCTTACAAAAACTTGATGAAATGGAACTCCTCAATTCAAGCCTAAACATTATATATGCCTAACCCATGTAATTTTTTTTTGGCGAGTAGTGCGCACTCATTGGGCACCTAGATTAAATAGATTGTAAGCATCTCTACTCATACTTCGGAGGACTTTTATACTCGGCAAAACTTGATCCCTAGTGGATTCATTGAAAGCCTAACAACATTACCAATAGACCAAGAACCCTCGGACAACCCATGTAACTTTCATATTCCAACCCTATAACAACAAAAACCCACACTCCAAATTCAATGCCATAAGTCTTTATCCCAAAAGGTCATGCGTTTTGCTTGATGTGAGATAAAATCACGAACTTCGCCCACTGGGCGAGAGAGAATAGCTCCAAAAATAAAATGCCCGTGTTTGGGAGGGTTCAAATTGTGTGGCCGATTTCAAGATGACCCAATCGCAATTCCCTCTCATACATTAATAATTATTCACGATTTCTATCATTTCATTTCAACGTTTTCTGTTTTCTGCATGCATTACCTTCACCCACAATCAATTCCTCGCTCTCCCTCACTCACTCACTCACTCAGGAATCACCGTGTTTTCAATTTTTGAATTAGGTTGTCCATGGCAGAGCAGTTTTTTAAATTTTTTAAGCGGGATCTTTGATAGAACTGTTATTTTCAATTTTTGAACTGGGTTGTCTTCGGTAGAGCTCTTTTTTCCAATTTTTGAACTGGGTTGCCTTTGGTAGAGCGGCTTTTTTTGATCTCTGACTTGGGTTGTTTGTGTTTTTGAACTGTCAAAGATATTAGCTGGTAGGCAAGAATGGCCTGCACTTCACCCTGCATCATGCCTACAGCGGCAGTGCAAAAGCCAGTAATTGCAAGATTGGCTACTTCTTCTTCACCTCACTTGGTGTCTCTACCTGCTCTTAAAAGACATCTAAATCAGCCATACTTCTATACTAAAATTTGCAGCCGCCCAGGTAGTCTTTTACTCAAATCAAAGTAACTGTTTCATCCTTAGCCACTACATATGTGTAATTTGAGATTGAATAATTGTATCAACTTTGATTATTTTGATGCAATTGTTTTCTAATAAGATTGGGTGGCATTGCTTTTGTACAAGGTGCAAGGAGATGCAGGGTAATTGCAA
Source organism: Taxus chinensis (assembly GCA_019776745.2). NCBI lineage: Eukaryota > Viridiplantae > Streptophyta > Pinopsida > Cupressales > Taxaceae > Taxus > Taxus chinensis. The sequence goes on from CM034149.1 coordinate 11,302,659, forward strand.
TGGCTACTACTGATCCTATGAAGCCAGTTATTGATGCCATCAAACCCATTCAGGAGGCTGTAAGTTAGCATTCTCTTTTTACCAGCATCATTTATGGTATGTAAATTTCTTTTCTTGCTAAGACACCTGGGGAACAAAGCATCTGCTAGGTGTGTAAAGTAAAAGATGAAACACTTTTCCTTAACTTGCCGGCCGTACACTGATTAGGTCCAATTATGCAGACTCCAAAGTCATAACCGCCTACATGACATTTTAAGTCAAGACACTTAAAGCAAGTTTGAGGATTTTTCTTTAAAATAAGACACCCTTATAAACAAATCTCCAAACCAATAAGCATACTTTGATAGGTTTTACAGATCAGTTTGGCCTAAAAGACATTAAAATTCATATCCCATCTCACCATTTTGGTACAGAGAGTCAAACAATTATAAACCCGAGAGAGTTGCTTCATGTGGGTACAGATGTGAAACAATGCCAAAGCCCAAAGAGTTGTTACTTGCACACACAATATAGGCCCTAATTTCAAATGTGTTTATCTGATGATGGTCTGTATTGCCATGGAGGGTTTGGGGTTATTCTGATTCTCATTGTAGTTTGAACTTTTGAAGGCAACAATTACCTCTATATTTATTTGATGGTCTTTACAGTTTTAATATGTGTGCAAGTAGACTAATGTTGCATATCAGGAGAAAATAAATAATCATAGTGCCATCAGTAGTTTCTATATTATGCATTTGTTCCAGACTTCTTTTGAATGCAACAAAACCAATGCCTGATGGAATGTATTTGTTCTTCTGTATTGACAGTGGGAAAAGACGGATGACAAGCTTGCTATTGGTGGTCTAGGATTTACAACAATAGTGGTGCTTTGGGCCTCAATTGGTCTTATTGCGGTATGATCACTGAATTCAGTAGTTAGGCATCTGGGTATTTTATATAGTAGACTTTAAAGATGGCCTGTATACTATTTCTTTTGTCTTCCTGTGAAATCTCAAGGCTATCCATGAGATGTATGGCCTATTGGGTACCAAAGAGGCTATAGTATCATAGATGTTTGGGTTGAAAACCACAACCTTTGCAAATCCAACATTTAATACAGGATTATCTGTATTCTTGGCAAATAGGGGTTGTTATTTCAAGTTCAAGTATATCATTAAGTTCACATGGAATGATCAAATTGAAGGAACTGCTGACAGAATCTACTGCAACAATTAGGAGAAATTGAAGGCACTCAAGTTTCATTACAAAAGGTGGGGGGGTGGAGATCCATGCATGTAGGATACTACCCACTCAGGGTGCCTGATGGTGCATAGAGCATGTACTTAGTACTTTATACTTTTGGTATCCCTAACCTGCAATATGGACAACCAGGGCATGGCAACCTATCTTCTTAGTTCTAACTTCTATCCTCTACTACCTAATTATACCATCTTTTGGACGATCATTTGGAAGTTCCTTTTGACGCCTGATAGTTGCAAATCATTGGTGTTTCTACTAATACTTTGTTGGCTACAACGAACTGCCACTATTTAGAATTTTATAAAATTACACGAAGTTCCTTCTTCAGTGCCGCTGAGCTCTAAGATTTTTTGATTGTTATTTGCTAATTTTCCTGACAACTCATGTTGATATTCTGTTGAACTTGTTTTTGAGTGGTTAGAAGTTAACTTAGAACTGTAGTAGCACAACTTGACATGCTCTTTTTTGTGGCCTAACCGTGACCTGCTCTTGAAGATTGTTTTATGCAGTGACAATTTTCTGGATTTGAAATACTTACGTTTTTTGCTGTTCCCTCAAATCAGTCTGCTTTTTAAAGGACAGGGAATAATAAGGATGCAATATTTATTATTAGTGTATTCTAAGGACTGTTGTAAAAATACAGCTCAAAACAAGGGTTTCACAAATTTTGATGTTTTGTTTACACTTTTCGTAGCCAATTTATTATTTTTGAATTTTCATTTGCACTTTATTAATGTTGGAAAAAACCTTTTGATATCAGCAATGTGGTTGTATCCAGAGTTTAGGCCAAAATTCGTAGTTGTTTTGTTTCTATTACCTCTATGCTTGAGAATGACATGATTGATGTTTTCCATGACTGCTATATGTAAAGAAGTGTATGGAACACAATATTAAGCTGATTCTGGAACCGCAATCAATCCTAAGGATGGGGATTGAAGAGTTACCTATTGAAAGATTGTGAAGGGGTGTGCTGTTGTTCTATTTGTCAATACAAAAGCATAGGAATTGGCAGATGGCCTCTTGATAAACTAGTGCCAAATGCCAAATGGCAACAGCCTTAGATTAGTGAAGCAAAACCCCTTGGGGCTGACCGACCTACCAAAAGCATTACCATGGTGCTGCTGTTGGACTTGTTGCAAACAATTCTTAAAGTGACGTAGAGGTGCATTGCTTGCTCAATATGCATATCTTCATGGTTGTATGATCTGCACCTATAAGGGATCTTTGTTTTCTTCGTGCTCTTATAAGGAGTATAGAGGATTTATGTTATTGGAGTCTCTGGATACCATTTACCACAGATGACCTTGCAGGTTATCATATAATGTAGATGACATAGGGTGTTGATCTGTGCTTGATTCTGATATTACAATAGGCCATCCTTTGAGGCTCTGATAAACTAAGTTACCTCCCATAGCCGGAGGATTATTAATGTCTACAAATAATGTGAGCCACAAAAATGTTTCTTGATTCAGATATCATGTTCCTGTTTGGGGAGCATGGCTAATGGCTAGAGCATATTTTTCTTGATTTTGGTAATTATTACAGTATGTAAAATTGTTATATCCCCTAGCTTGAGGACCATTAATCTTCATTATGCAAAGCTAAGTAACATTAGTAATGTGCTGCCCTTCAATTGGCCTTGTTAAAGGGATATATGGTTAATACCCACCTAATATCACCATTCAATATTCAATCACAAAACTTGGTATCTTTAATGGTGTTCATGCATCCTACTTTTTTATGTGCTTTTGAAGTGTACCTATATGTATGGTGCCCTATCATCAGAAAGGATCCTCAATGTCATACACAGTTATTCACGAGCACAAAAAATTATTTCACTTAGGTTGAACTAGTGTTTTAAAAACCGGTCAAACCGGAACCGGAACCGGCCGGTTTGACCGGTTTAACATTTTAAATGACGAACCGCTTACGGAACTGGCTGGTTTGGGCTAAAACTGGTCAAACCGGTCCGGTTTCGTCCTAAACCGGCCGGTTTGAGCCTATTTTGCCTTATACGGCGGCCAGCTAAAAACAACGTTTTTTTAATTGTTTTCTTTTATTTTTTATTGTCTCTAAACCCTAAGTTGGTGTTATAAATACACCCCCCCCTCTATTCACTTCACACCTCTCTCATTGAGCATTTGTGAGCATTTGTGAGCAAAAGCTTTTGTGAGTATAAGATTGAAGAGTTTATTTTTTGTAGTGAGCTTGGAAGTTGGAGGCTTGGAGCTTGTTTGGCATTGATTGTGAGGTCTTTGTGGTGATATTGACATCTATTTGTGAGCATCTCACCTCTATTTGCGAGCACTTCTCTTATTTGCAAGGATTTGGAGGATTGAGGCAACATTGAATAGTGTTCATTTAGAGTAAGTTTGGGCGTTGTTTGGCATCAAGCGTGGGCTCTTTGTGGTGGCATTTACATCTACATTTGGAGTGTGGGCTCTTTGTGGTGCCATATAAAAAGCTTGGAGCATTTCTTCACCTCATTTGTGTGCACATTGAAAGGTATGTTACATTTTAAACTTGCCCCTTATTTGTAAATTTCATTAAATAAGAAATATGAAATTTATTTTGTTTTTATTTGCATTTTCAGATTTGTTTTGCATTTGCAATGGACCCCAAAACAAAAGATCCATACACGGACCCATGTAGACGTAATTGATAATCAAGTTTATTGTAAATATTGTAAGAAACACATCAAGGGGAGGGGGTGGGATTCATAGGTTGAAACAACACTTGGCTGGTCAAAGAGGCCGAGTTATCCCATGTGATGCACTTGATATTGATGCCATTAGGTTGGAAATGAAAAACATGCTTGAAAAACATAGAGAAGAGAAGGCTAAACAAAAAGAGATGGAAGCTGAAATAGGGAGAAGGAGGGAACATGCCTCGAGTGTTGAAGGATTTTGCTCTGACCCTTCTGTGACTGTTAGGGATCCCTTTCGGTATATGCCTCCCCCATTCACTCATAGTCAAGAAAATCGACCTCAAAAAAGAAAGACCATTCAAAGTTTTTTTTCCATCTTCCACACCTGCTATTGCTAGTGCTTCCATGCCAACAGAAAATTAGCCCACCTTGGATAACCATTGGAAGAAGCAATACAAAGAAGCAACTTTTGAATACATTGCTAGATGGTGGTATGATGTAGATATCCCTTTCAATGCTGCCCGCTCACCTTATTACCAGCCTATGTTTGATTCCATTGTTGCTCCTGGTAAGGGCTTTAAAGGCCCTAGTATGCATGACTCGAGAGGATCACTTTTGAAGAAAGAAGTTGCATCCATAGATGAATATTCAAAAGGTTGCAAAACTTCATGGGCCAAAACATGATGCACTATCATGTCAGATGGGGTGGAGTGGATGGCAAAAACCACACAATAATAAATTTTCTTGCCTCTTGTCCACAAGGTACAATATTTTTGAAATCAGTAGATGCATCTGATAGGGTGAAAGATGCAAATTTATTGTTTGAGCTTTTAGATGAGATTGTTTTAGAGGTAGGGGTGAAAAATGTTGTACAAATCATAACAGATAATGCCTCTAACTATGTTCTTGCTGGTAAGATGTTAGAGGCTAAACACAAAACATTATTTTGGACTCCATGTGTTACACATTACATAGACCTCATGCTTGAGGATATAGGGAAAAAAGATTGGATTAAGAACATTGTAGAGCATGGAAAAAGCATCACTAAATACATCTACAATCACTCATGGGTATTGAACCTAATGAGGAAGAACACTAAAGGAAAAGAACTTGTTAGGCCAACCATCACAAGATTTGCAACAAACTTCCTCACGCTGCAATCTCTTATTTCCCAACAATAAAACTTGAAAAAGATGTTTTCAAGTGATAAATGGAATGCATCAAAGTGGAGTCGGAAACAGGATGGGAAAGACACAAAGAAGAAACTTTTTGATAATTTATTTTGGAAAAAAACAACAGAGATTGTGAAAGTTGTCTGAGCCTCTTGTTAAGGTGTTGTGGTTGGTGGATGGGGAAAAATTAGCCATGGGCTATATTTACGAGGCTATGGATGAGGCAAAGGAGCAGATAATGGCAGCATACAAAGATAGGGTAACTAAATATGGGTCTATATGGGAGATCATAGATAATAGATGGAACAATCAACCCCATCGGCCTATACATGCAGCTGAGTATTTCTTGAACCCGAAATATCATTGTAGAGCTCAGCTTGGAGAAGATTCAAACATGAGAAGTAAAAGATGGTTTGTATGAGTGGCTAGAGCACATGGTCCCTGATCAGATGCAACGACTTGAGGTTCACCTACAGATCAACTTCTTCAGTAGAGTCACATGCACCTTTGGGAAAAACCTTGCAAAGATTGCAAGGGATGTGGACCAACCAAGTAAGTAATTCTAAGTTTTTTGAAGTTCATTTGATTAAAATTTTTAATGAATAATCATGAATTTTTAGCATAAGACAATTTTTATCCAATTTGTTGAATTACGCTTTAGCCTTTAAGTTATAAGTTTCTGTTTTACTTTTAATTTTTAACTTTGTGTTTTTAACTTTTATCGTTATTGTTTACTAATTAAACATTTACGTTTTTTATCGCAACACATTGGTGGGATTCGTTTGGTAGTCAGTATCCTCAATTGCAAAAATTTGCAATTAGGATCCTGAGCCAAACTTGCAGTGCTTTTGGGTGTGAGCGCTACTGGTCCGTCTTTGAGCAAATTCACATGAAGAAGAGAAACCGTTTGGAACAACAATGGTTGAATGATCTTGTCTTTGTGCAGTACAACTTTTGGTTAAGGCGCAACCAGTTGTTGAATCGAAGCCTTGATACTGATCCCATTGTCTTGGATGATATAGATCCAACCTCAGAATGGGTAGAGGAGAGTCATCCAACAAAGTTTGATCCCGATGACTTGGGGTGGATGGGTTTGGATCAGAGAATTTGATGAGCCATTAGCAGCACCGCCGGCATCGTCACGAGACACAACAGGCACTAGTCACACTCGTGCTACTCCCCGACCCCGTGCTAGCTACAATTGTTGCAAATGTACCTGAGGATTTAGATGAGTCTGAGTTAGAGCCAGAGGTCAGTGATGATATTTATGAGGATGACCTTGAAGATATCATTTCTAGTAGCGGTACAAAGTTTGATGATTGATTATTGATGTCATCTAGTTTATTCTAGAGTTTTGTAACTTGTAGTATTTGTAATGTATCAATGATCATATTATGTTATTTTTTTGGATTCTCGGACTATGGAGGCCATTTAGAGCCTCATTGTTTATGTATTTTGTTTCGGAATCTCATATATGATATATGTATTGTGTATTGGACTTGGAGTTAATGCCATTTTGCTATAAACACCTTTCTTGCATACATATAAGAGCAAAATTTGCATATTTTGTGTTTGTAATTGTTGGAATCATGGTTTTTAACATTTCAAATATATTATTTTCATTAAAAATATAAAATTTTATGTATTTTTTAGTAAACCGGTTCATTAAGTTTGAACCGGTCCGGACCTCGGCCGGTTCTGAGTTTGGTTCCGATTTTTAAAACATTGGGTTGAACAAGGGATGGTGGTGAACAACTAGTGAACTGCTAGTTGACTGCCAGTGATCTGTATGTTTTCATTGGTGGTTATACACGTAAACGACCTCTTGTAGCTCTAGGTTGCCAGGAAATGAAAATGTGTACAGGTCAAATGCAGAAACACAGATTTTCAAAAAACCTTTGGGTAAGAAATGGCATGTAAATGTTTGTATAATATATCTATACACACACACACATATATAATACTCATTTTTAGTCCATATAAGATAAAGCACTAAAATATTTTGTATTCATGAAAGAAAGGTTGCCAGGAAACAAGTACGGATATGCGTTTGAAATGTGGAAATGCCAATTTTCAAAAAACTAGATTGGGTACCAGGGTTTAAATTTGACAGGTCTCCTATGGCCCGCAAACAATATTTTCAGTAAATGGTAGTTTATCAATATATGCCCTTAAAATTGTGCACAATAGTAATACTATTATGCATAAATGATGAAACACTTAAACATGCAACTTGTCATTAATGTTTTAGTAGTTTTTTAATATATATTTACACATATCATTATAATTTGTCATATAGATACTATAGAAAAAATGGCGGTCATATTTCAAACCTTCAAGTATCGCTGAAGAGATAGGGATGCATCAAGTGTTTTGCATTTTTGTATTTTACAACTTAAAAAACATGTAAACAACTGCTCAAACGGTTTAGAATCCTAACTTGGGTCTGGCAAAGCTGTACCCGGGTACTGTTATATGGAGTTTAAGTAATTTTTAGAGGAAAATATTAGTACCAGTACCTAGTACGTTAAGCTATGCAAAAAATCTAATCCGGTTTTTAAAGTAAAGATTAAATGTTGACAAAACAATCAGAGTAATTATATTGATATTTCATCTTTATATGATCTCATCATGTCTAGGGTCGAGTACTAATCATATAGATTTTCCTCAAAATCGGTAGCATCCATGAAATGTCAAGTCTCACGAGACATGTATTGGTCCTCTGAAATTAGTATTGAAACCTCTGAGATTGTCATTTATACTTTAATATGTTATCTTGTCTAGGGTCGAGTACAAAATACATTTTAAAAAACATCTAAAATAGCAAGTCTCCCATGTATTGGTCTCTGAAATTAGGGTACTGGCCTCTAAGATGCATTTGATCTTTAATATGTTATCTAGTCTATGGGGTTTTTCCGACAGCGCGACATGGGTAATGTCTTTAATTTGTATCGGAAACACTAAAATGCATGTCTCTGAGACACGATACCTAGGCTCTCTAGAAATGAGTATTGGAACATCGTACCTTGAGACACGTTTCCGTATCATTTCCAGTACAATCTCGAGATGGGACTGTGTTTCAGGGTTGAGTATCAGGATCTATATATGTTTTAAAAACATGAAATTCAAGTCTCCGAGACATGTACTAGTCTTTGAGGCGTTGTCACTGCATTTCAGAGACCAGTACGATGTAGTTTGTGCTAGTTACAAATTGAGAAAATTGTGCATAGAATGGCCACCAGATACTAAGGCGGGTAGTCATTTAGCAGGCAATCTTAGCATGGAAGCTATATCACAATCGTACGGTAGTGTGGATTGGTCTTGAAGTTTTATATGGTGCTTATCGACCTCGAGGTACATACCAGATTCTCGTGCTTGAAATCAAGCTGGTTGAGTCCAAAATGTTATGGTCACCTTTCAAGTGTTGTCCAATGCTTTAAAAACCGTATCTTGGTCATACCAATGTTCTAAAAACTAGTCAAATTGAAATTTGAATCGGTTCCATAATTTTTTTTGCAAACTAGTTTAGAAAAACCGAACCAATGACTGATTTCGTACGGAACCAATCGAATTCAGTGACCAATTCAGTATTGAATCGGTCAAACATGACCGGTTCCGTATTGAGACTGGTCCGAACTAGTTGAGGAGCAGGTTAATGCCTCAACAACATCTATTTTTCCAATTCTAGCTTTTAAGTTACTTTTTTTTCAACCCTAACCCTAAAATGATGTTATATAGACCTCCAACCACCCCCTATTTGTCTCACACCTCTCTCATTGAGCATTTGTAAGCATTTGGAATTTGTGGAGCTGCATTGAAGAGTTGTGATTTGGAGTGAGCTTGGAGCTTGGTTGGCATTCCTTATGGGCTATTTGTGGTGGATTTGGCATCTACACTAGGAGGCTACAACCCATCTACAATCTTGGAGGATTTCTTGACCAGTTTCTTGTGCCCATTGATCCTGATAGTTCATCTCATTGAAAGGTATGTTAAAAACATAAATCTCTTGGGTTTTCCCAGTTGTTTCTGCTTTGCTTTGTATTGTCTCATAATCTTTGTGGTCACGTGTTGGACATTTAATATAATTATCTTATCTTATCTCATAATATTGCAAATCTGAAATATATTACTTTTGTTAAAAAATTAAGATAGGTTTGCATATTTTTAATTTCTGGACTTGTTTACATTTACCATGCCTCCCTGAGTCAAAGACCTTACATGGAGCCATGTTGATGTTGTTGATAATCAAGTGTTTTGCAAATACTGTAAGAAACACATAAAAGGGGGGGCATTCATAGGTTGAAGCAACACTTGGCTGGTCAAAGAGGCCAAGTTGTCCCATGTGATGCACCAGACATTGACACCATTAGATTGGAAATGCAATGCATGATTGAGAAATATAATGAAGAGAAGGCTAGGTAAAAAAGAGATAGAAGCTGAAATAGGGAGAAGAGGCAACTTGCCATGTCCGAAACAAACACTAGTGTTGAAGGCTCTTGCTCTAACCCTTTTGTCAATGTCAAAGACCCTTTTTGGTATGTTCCTCCTATTCATGAAAACCAACCTCAAAAGAGGAAGTCAAAGAACATTCAAAGCTTTTTCCCATCCTCCTCCACCCCTGCCAACTGCCTCTAGAACATTCAAATCTTTTTCCCATCCTCCTCCACCCCTATTATTGCCTCTAGGCCGAGTGAGATTCAACCTACTTTAGATAGCCATTGGAAGAAGCAATACAAAGACTCTGCTTTTGAATACATAGGTAGATGGTGGTATGATGCAAATATCCCCTTCAATGCTGCCTGCTCACCTTATTACCAACCTATGTGGGATTCCATTGTTGTTGTTGGTAAGGGCTTCAAAGGCCCTAGTATGCATGACTTGAGGGAATCTCTTTTGTAGAAAGAAATTGGGTCAATAGACGAATACTTGAAGGGTTGTAAATAGTCATGGGCCAAAACGGGATGCACCATTATGTTAGATGGATGGAGTGATGGAAAGAATAAGTACCATAATAAATTTCCTTGCCTCTTGCCCATAAGGAACCATGTTTTTGAAATCAGTTGATACATTTGATAGGGTGAAAGATGCAAATTTGTTGTTTTGACTTTTGGATGAGGTTGTTGTAAAGGCGGGGATGGAAAATGTTGTACAAATTATCACAGATAATATCTCTAACTATGTTCTTGTTGGTAAGATGTTAGAGATTAAATTCAAAAATATATTTTGGACGTCATGTGATGCACATTGCATAGACCTCATGCTTGAGGATATGGGCAAAAAGGATTGGATCAGGAACATTGTAGATCATGCCAAGAGCTTTAAAAAATACATCTATCACCATTCATGGTTATTGAACCAAATGAAGAAAACACCGAGAGCAGGGAACTTGTTAGGCCGACCATCGTGAGATTTGCAACAAACTTCCTCATGTTGCAATCTCTCCTTTCTTAGGGACAAAACTTGAAAAAGATGTTTTCAAGTGATGAGTGCAATACATCTCAGTGGAGCCGTAAACAAGATGGGAAAGACATCAAAAAGAAAGTTTTTGACAACTCATTTTGGAAAAAAATAGCAAAGGTTGTGAAAATTGTTGAGCCCCTTGTTAAGGTGTTGTGGTTGGTGGATGGGGAAAAATTGGCCATGGGTTACATTTATGAGGCTATGGATCAGGCAAAGGAGCAGATAAGGGCAACATACAAGGATAGAGTAGCAAAGTATGGGCCTATATGGAAAATCATTGATAACAAATGGAATAATCAACTCCATGGCCTTGCACATACAACTAAGTATTTCTTAAGCCCATGGTATCATTATAAAGCTTAGCTTGGAGAAGATCAAACTGGGAAGTCAAAGATGGATTGTACGAGTACCTATAGCGTATGGTCCCCGATGAGAGTTAGCAGTTGGAAATACACTGACAGATCAATGCTTTCAGTAGAGCCACGGGTACCTTTGGCAAAAACCTAGCAAAGATTGCAAGAGAAGTGGACCAACCAGGTAAGCAATTCCAAAGTTTTTTAAGTTCAGTTGTTTAAACTTTAAAAACTTGAATTTTTAGCTTAAGTCACAATCTAATTTGTTGAATTGACTAACTTTATTTTTTTTGTTATGGTTTAATCATTTATTGCAGCACATTGGCATGGGAGTCATTTGGTAGTTAGTGTTCTTGTTGCAAAAGTTTGCAATTCGGATCCTAAGTCAAACTTGTTGGGCTTCCGAGTGTGAGCACAATTGGGCTATTTTTGAGCGGATCCTAAGTCAAACTTGCAATGCAACCTTTGGCTTAACAAGTGTTTTTAAAAACGGTCGCGGAACCGGAACCGGCCGGTTGGTTCAATGTTTTTAATAAAACCGGACCGATGGATAGATTTGATTCACACACCGGTCCGGTTCCAAGAATCGACCGAAATTGTTTGGAACAACGGTTAAATGCTCTCTTCTTCATGCAATACACCTCTGGCTAAGGCGCAACGAGTTATTGAATAGGATACCTAATGCAAATCCCATTGTCTTGGATGATATTTATCTAACCTCAGAATGGGTAGAGGAAAGTCACCGACAGAGTTTGATCCTGATGACTTGGGGTGGATGGCTTTGGGTGATGAACAATGTTTTAAAACCGGTCAAACCGGAACCGGAACCGGCCGGTTTGACCGGTTTGAAAAAAAAAAAGTTAAACCGGCCTTTGCGGACCGCCAGGTCGGTTTGTAGCCCAAACCGGCCGGTTCCGTACGGAACCGGCCGGTTCGTTTTTTTAATCCTGTGCGCGGCGGGCAGCAAGGAAAAACGCGTTTTTTTATGTTTTTTTTTAATTTTTAATTGTTTCTAAAGTGACTAAACCGGTTCGTAATTTAGTGTGATAAATAAACCCCCCCCCCCGGCCTCCCCAGTCCCCCAACCCTCTGACGGGTCACTCCACACCTCTCTCATTAAAACATTTGTGGTGCATTTGTGAGCATAAGATTGAAGAGTTTAAGACCCGATACAGTTTGTTTGGCATCCCATTGTCTTGGATGATATTGATCCAACCTCATAATGGGTAGAGGAGAGTCAGCCTTGACAGAGTTTGATCAAGTGTGATGACTTGGGGTGGATGGCTTTGGATGAGCTTGGAACCTCACCTAGTGTGCACCAAACATGACATTTTAAACTTGCATTTGTAAATTTTATTAATCGTGAAATTTACTATTTTTTATTTGCTAGCTTTGTTTGCATTTGCAATGGCCCCCAAATCAAAAGAGTACATGATGCAGAGTAATTGAGCCAAAGGAACATGTAAGATCAAGGGGGGGGGACATTGATGAGGATCAAGGATCCAAGTTACCCCATGTGAGTGGTGATGAGTTGGAAATGATGCTTGATCACATGATATCAGAAGGCTATGTAGTAGCTTGTAACATGCCTTGTTTTTTGGACTCTGTACTGTTAGGCCATTTAGTATAGCCTCCCCCATCACTTGTTTATGTATTTTGTTTCACCTGATATGTATGCCAACACAAAATCAGCCTACTTGGTGCCATTTTACTATAGCTTTTACCCTTGCTAGATGGTATATACATGAGCAAACTTCGCTGCCCGCTCACCTTATTACCAGCATTCTATTTTGTCTCTTCAAAGGCCCTAGTATGCATGACTTGAGAGGATCACTTTTGAAGAAAGAAATCCATAGATGAATATTTGAAAGGTTGCAAAGTTTGGAATGTCTTTAAAATAGTATTGTTTTACCATGTTTTTGAAATTAGAATCTGATTAAAAGATAATATTGTTTATGTATTTTTTAGTAAATCATAACAGATAATGCATCTAATTATGTTCTTGCTGGTAAGATGTTGGAGGCCAAACACAAAACAATATTTTGGACTCCATGTGCTGCACACTACATAGACCTCATGCTTGAGGATATAGGAAAAAAGATTAGATCAAGAACACTGTAGAGCATGCCAAAGGCATCACCAAATACATCTATAATCACTCATGGGTATTGAACCTAATGAGGAAGAACACTGAGGGCAGAGAACTTGTTAGGCCAGCCATCACGAGATTTGCAACGAACTTTCTCACGTTGCAATCTCTTATTTCCCAACAACAGAACTTGAAAAGGATGTTTTTAAGTGATGAATGGAATGCATCAAAGTGGAGCCGGAAACAGGATGGGAAAGACACAAAGAAGAAACTTTTTGATAATTTATTTTGGAAAAAAACAGCAGAGATTGTGAAAGTTGCTGAGCCTCTTGTTAAGGTGTTGCGGTTGGTGGATGGGGACAAATTAGCCATGGGCTATATTTATGAGGCTATGGATCAGGCAAAGGAGCAGATAAGGGCAGCATACAAAGACAGGGTAACTAAGTATGGGCCTATATGGGAGATCATAGATAATAGATGGAACAATCAACTCCATCGACCTATACATGCAGCTGGGTATTTCTTGAACCCAAAATATCATTACAGAGCTCAGCTTGGAGAAGATCAAACAGGGGAAGTAAAAGATGGTTTGTACGAGTGCCTAGAGCGCATGGTCCCTGATGAGATGCAACAACTTGAGGTTCACCGACAGATCAGCTTCTTCAGCAGAGCCACAGGTACCTTTGGAAAAAACCTTGCAAAGATTGCAAGGGATGTGGACCAACCAGGTAAGAAATTCTAAGTTTTTTGAAGTTTATTTGATTAAAAATTTTAATGAATAATCATGAATTTTTAGCATAAGACAATATTTTTCTAATTTGTTGAATTACGCTTTAACCTTTAAGTTATAAGTTATGTTTTACTTTTAATTTTTAACTGTGTTTTTAACTTTCTGTTGTCATTGTTTACTAATTAAACATTTACATTTTTTATCGCAGCACATTGGTGGGATTCATTTGGTAGTCAGTGTCCTCAATTGCAAAAGTTTGCAATTAGGATCCTGAGCCAAACTTGCAGTGCTTCGGGGGGGCGAGCGCAACTGGTCTGTCTTTGAGCGGATTCACACGAAGAAGAGAAACCGTTTGGAACAACAATAGTTGAATGATCTTGTCTTCGTGCAGTACAACCTTCGGTTAAGGCGTAACCAGTTGTTGAACCGATGACCTGATACTGATCCCATTGTCTTGGATGATATAGATCCAACTTCAGAATGGGTAGAGGAGAGTCAGCCAGCAGAGTTTGATCCCGATGACTTGGGGTGGATGGGTTTGGATCAAGAATCTGATGAGCCATTAGCAGCACCGCCGCCATCGTCACGAGACACAGCAGGACCTAGTCGCACTCGTGCTACTCCCAACCCCGTGCAGCTCCAGTTGTTGCAGATGTACCTGAGGATTTGGATGAGTCCCACATCTTAATAGGGTTTTCACCAGGAATGAATTCAGAACAATTGTTTACAACTTCTGGCAACGTTTTTTGTTTTTATTTATTTCTTTTTGCGTTTGTTTTGGTTTTCTCCGCAATATGTCCGTTAAATTCCCCTTGATCCGTTCTTTGTTCTATATAACCTATTTAATTGCCTTATGGAATCATTCATGGCCTCAGACGCTGGAAGAAATTGATCATGAAGTATTGACTTCTGACAAAAAAGAAGAATTTAAGCAAAATAGGCTTCCCTCATGCAAGTCACACTTTTTGGAAGGAAAGATCTAAGCTGCCAGTGGGAATTTTGGTAGTGGCAGGCAGATGGGAATTTTATGCTTTCCTGACAGGGTAAAAATTCCCGCGATGAAGTCAAGTCACTTAAGCTGCCAATGAGAATTTTGGTAGTGGTAGGTAGATGGGAATTTCATGCATGCGTGGCAGGGTAAAAATTCCCCATGATGAAAGATAAATCACTTAAAGTACTAATGGGAGTTTTAGAGCTGCCTGGCAAGGTAAGAATTCCCATTAAGGAAGATTATTCACCCATGCAAGTCGCATTTTTGAGAAAGAAGCTCTATTGCATGCAAGTCGCACTTTTTGGAAGAAGTCACTTAAATTGCCACTGGGAATTTTGGTAGTGGCAGGCCAGTGGGAATTTTATGCCTGCTTGGTAGGGTAAAAATTCCCATGATGAAGTTAAGTCACTTAAGTGAAGGATGGGATTTTTGGAGCTGCTTGGCAGGGTAAAAATTCCCATTACTTTGACTTCTTATTTTTAGCACACCCTCTAGTCAAAAAGTGCGACCCATCTTAGCTTGATTACTTGCATTTAAAGATATTTATTATTATCATTTCTAGCTAAGTTTGGTGCCATAAATAGGAGGAAAGTCAAAGCAATTGGATGAGCCTAAGAGAAGTCAAGGATGCATGCTAAAAATAAATAAAATAATTTCATAAAAAAACAAGCAGGAGCATGCAAACTTGGGCGCCCAAATTAAGAGAAAGAACATGGCTTATTATTAAATAATTGCCAAAAACAGGAGAAAACAATTATTAAAAATAGCATGCAGTTGGCTATATAAGCAGGGGATGCCATAAGGAAGAGGTAATTAATTCTTTTTGATATAGGATGCTGTCCTGAAGGATTTTGGCGCAAAAAGGAGTGTTTTGCATTAAAAGGTATTTTCCATTGCTGGGAAGCTTCTAGATTTGGTGCCAAGGGTTGGAGAAGCTTTATTCTTATTGTTCCAAGCATTTGCATGTTGGTATAAGTGCCCATGTGAATTAAAGAATATTATTTGCTAGCTTGGCATGCAAGCAAAGTCTCAAATTTTAGGGCAACAAACTTTATATGCAGATTTTGGTGATAAAAATTGAGTATTCATGCCATGGACTCCATATTTTTCTGAAACAATTGTAGGTATTTATCACAGGTGCTCATATTTGTGAACAAAAGTCAAAATCAATGCCAGATACATTGAATATATCTTCTGGATTAGAGGCAATTGCAGGATCTGCATAAATTGATCCAATTGCAAGGGATTACGGCAAAAATAAAAGAAAAAGAACTCTTTAGACAAAGATTATTCCAAGCATGATGAAAGAGAAGGGTCAGTAGAGTCATGCATAACTTTTAGGCTCACCGAAATCAATGATATAGACATGGGCCCTGAACCTATCATTGATTTGATTGACAGATCCAAGGCCATTGGTAGATCATCTCTCATGCGGGCAATAAAAAGTAGCGGGTTTATTCCAAGCTTTAGCGTTTCCAGTCACAACTCAATTGCCTGAGTTTGTTTTGGAGTGTGCAAGGTCTTTTCATCCTCTTTTTAGGACAATCCGTGATGCTGCAGGGAAGACAATAATCAGGTTGGATGCACAATTTATTAATTATTGCCTTAAGCTTCCGGCACGGCTAGTGGTGATTGCAATTAGCATGTAGGATGCCAGCAATAGATGGGAAAAGCACAAAACGGATTGCGTGGGTATAATGAACAACATATACGTGAAGAAGCCCATATCACCATCGAAATTTCTGAGGACTCTTCTACAATCCAATCTTGTGCAGGAAGTTGATGATATCACCAATTTACTTTGCAGGATAAACGGTGAGGCCAATGCCAATAATTTCCGCTCATGGATGTATACCTTTGTGAGAACCATCAAGATCAACAAAGCTGATTCAATGATTAATTAGGCGGAGATAGTGATAACATCAGTGAGCAACTCCGAAGTGTGAGGCGGGCATTTAACTTCAAAATGACTTCATACCTTGTATATGTAATAGCTTCTCAAGGGATATTTTCCAAACTGGATAGACGAGGCATATTGTCAAAAGATCCTATTTATGAGTGCTTCCCGCAGCTGACAGTTCCTGAATGCTACAAAATCATAGGGTGGTTAACGATGGGTTCTTCTACGGATTCATTTGCAAGTTAAATAGTTATCTGAAGACCAGCAGAGTGAGCAAAGAGGTCTGACAAGCTGTCTCCCAGCATGGCTGTATTTTCATCCAGTTTGCGGACTTCACATATCTCAGGGTGAGTGGTTTCTTAGGGGAACCAGTTAAGTTGCCAAGATACCCGAGTGATCAGTGGGTCATCATGGAGCTGTACAGGCAAGTTATAGAGTTGCATGACTTGCAGTCAAAACGACACAAGTCTACAGGTAGCTTTCCAGTCACAGTGGGTCATTATAGTTGCCGGAGCATCCACAAAGCTAGAGGAATTGAAGCGGAAATGTTTATTAGATATGAACATGAGTTCTTTTCAGCATGGATGAACTTTGACCCATATGGGATAGCAAAGAGGATGGTCTCCCAAGAATACTCACATGTTCCTTCACTTGAAGACTTTTGGATGAAGTGCAAGAGCGAATTCGAAGTCAGAAAGGGAGATTTCAACAAGTTATCAGTGCAACAGGTTTCTGACTATGGTTTAGCACGGATACCTGCAAATCTCGCAGATGATGGGCATGTGGTACTTGACACATACCATCAAATGGGAGGAGATAGAGCTGCTCTTCAGGAAAGTGTAGGCGGTTGTCAGACGATTGAAGAAAGGTCTTTCGTAGTTCTGGTTAACACTTCAAATTGGTTGCTGACAAAGGGATATTGCATGGATGAAACTTTGATGAACTAGATCATAGGGAATTTCATTGTAGGGGATTCTAACAAAAGAAAGCACGAAGGAGAGAGTAGCAGAAGGCTAGAGAAGCTCAAAGTGTACAAGAAGTCTCAGGTACCGGAAAAGGCAAGCCTACATCCATTATATCAGTGCCACTTTTAGATGAAGCTTCTCCAACATCAACTCACAGCACTTCCGTAGCTCCAGGACCTTAAATAGAGGTTATTATTCCACCGTTGAATTTGGCATCTTTCGTATTTGTTCCTCAGCCACCTAGATCTTCACCTCCCTCTGCGGAGAAATTGAAAGCGCAAATGGCAAAGTTCGAGAAAGCATTGTCTTTGGACAATTCAGAAGAGGGCAACCATAACACTGTGGTGAATTCGGATGCAACAGAGTCAGAGCATGAGATGGTGGTACATTTGGTGACTTCCCATTCCCCAAAGAGCAATTTCTCATCTTGGTTGGCTCTGCGGTTAGTTCCAGAGGCTAGAGAAGAAATCAACTTGGAAGAGGAAGACTTGCAGTTGCTTTTGAGCTTGGAAGGTAAAGGTAAAATGTCTAAGTTGCCAAAATGACTTCAAGGTTGATTATTGAAGAATCAGGGAAAAAGTTCGTTGAATTATCAGTTCTAGTTGAAGGAAAACAAAAGGGAGAGATAACTGCTGCAGACATATCTGTGACTAAGGTACCATTAGAGAAAATAACCACGGAAGGATTAAAGCAAGATACACGGACACTGATAGATGCTTTATTCCTTAAGCTCGACAAAGAGAAGGTAGAGAAAGATAAGCTTAAGATGTAGATCTCCTAGTTATGTGAGATCATCACTAAGGTTGCTAAACCTTCTTCTCAGCCCGTGTTAGTGCAGGAACAGGTATACAACCGTTTGGTTGAAGAAATTGAAGATGCAGGGAACCAGTTCAAAGCTATTGCTCAATGGAAAGAGCAAATTATTCACCAAGCTTCAGAGTAGTTCGAGGGAATACCAGCTGGATTGGAGAATATGCACAGGGCATTATCTCAGCTAAAGGAACTAATGACAAGGATAGAAGATGAGAACATAGTTGTTGAAAGTCATCTGAATACCTTAGCTAAGATACATTCATTGCTAGAGGATGTGCTAATCGCAGAGCAAATTGTACCTAACGGATTGACAGAAAGGGGGAAGCAGTTAGAGATCGCAGTTTCCTTCCCCATGGAGATCCTCAAGCTTATGTTGAAAAGGGTGCAATTGCTGGAAAATGGGATGGGAGAAGTGCTAGAGAACATTCTAGATGAATTGCTTGCTTCGGTGAAGAATTTATTCTGGTTGTGCAGAAGAAAATTGATGAAGCTGTCATGCCTTTCACGTTAGATTCAATTGGCAGAGTCATAAAGCTTCATGCAGATATTGAAGGGTATGGGCCTGGTTTGGAGAGGGTGAAAGCTAACACTGCTGCTTTGTCTAGAGGATTGCTGCGGTTCAAGACTAAGAAGGAAGAGGTTGCTAAAGCAGATGGGAAGTTACTGAGTCACATGTTTGACAAGTATATTCAGTTTCAGAACAAAGAAAAAGCGTAGAGTATGACGGCTGACACATTTTTCTTCTTCCCTTCTCTCTCTCATTCTTATTTTCTCGGACAAAATTGTAAAACTAAAGTGATTGGTTAAAAGCCATTACTTTTAGTTATTTGAAAGGGTCCTTAATTGAGAATAGGTGGCAGACATGCAAAACTTTGATCTAGTCTTTAGATGGATGTCATGTAGAGAGAAATTTCAGGGGAAAGATTGCCAGTTGTTTTCTTTATAGCTTCCACATGTGTCAGTTCAGTTATTGCTTTCTTATTTGTAATTTCCTTCTATGCACTATAAATAGAAGAACCTACGGGTTAGAGGATCATAATTTGTAATCAACATTCTTGTGTTCCAGACTTTGAGCTGAAACCCTTGATATCTTTTTGAAAGCTAAGGAATTGAAAGGAGACATATTTCCGGAGAACTTTGTGTCAACGGTGCATTTGTTTCTTACTTCTATGTAAATCTTTGCATAAACTTTGTGTTATCTTAGATCTAGATTTGAAACTTTCATTTTCTTTAAATTATGCATTGTGAGATCTGTTTGTTTCATCAATGTGCTTAAGACCAACTCTCAAACCATTGGTTGGATTGCACATCTTCTTTGCTCTCTTCTTGGATTCAATTATTTCCCCCTTTTGCAAATATTTTTTTACAACTACTTACTTGCTGCAGAATTTCCTAGCTATGGCTCATGAGTTTTGCAATTAAAGTAAAACCCACAAACAGTTACTCAGATCCATAATTGATAAAATTCATACACGGGAGCCTCACCGGTAAATGAGGGAGATTTATCTCATGATTGCCTAGGTTTTTGACTGTGCAGAAAATTTAGCCAACAGGACCATACAATGTGTAAATGAGCTGAAATTTTAATTGGAGAAACCAGACACCTTAATCTACTATACAAAAACTCAGCTCAAACTTCATCTGATTGGTCCTCCAATGTTTGCTGCTTGGAAAATCTCTTTTTCATCTTTTATGGGTTGTTAGACAAGGCTATGAGATATCAAAACAGGCTAAAAAACAAAGGAATCTCTAGTGGAGACTAAACATTGGAATAGGAATGCCAAGGGTTCAAAACTTATTCTAAATCCATTAAACACATGCACTTTCTTAACGTAAGGGATAGAGAGGGGAGAGAGAGCATTCTTCCAGTGCATCCCTCCCAGAGTTGAGAGGAATAGAAAATCATCATCTGTGGGTAGAGATGAGGATGTTGCGGCGCTTTTTGTAGCTGAGATGAATTTTATAGCTTCCATTCTCCAAGAGAGATTATTCTCTATTTCCATTTGTGAACAATGAACGGTTTTTTGATAGAATTTCTCCCACATCCGCCTTCACCAGGGTTAATCTTTGTGTTCTCTGTGATTGGCTTGTTGAGTTGCCCATTTCCTTTCTTCACATTTTCCATTGTTATGCATTGATGGTATGTGCGACTGGACATTCTAATAGTGCAAGAGGATGGATATTTGTTATGCAATATTGATAAGGGACACTGATTCAGCGTAGCTACATGTAATTCATCCACGTATGTAATTGATTTCAGTTGTAGATGCACACTGTTTTATATGGGATGTGTAATAACATAGCATTGTGTGGACATTTGATTTGCTGTAATGTAGACATTTATTTGGGCCGTGAACACATCGGAATCAACAATAGGGATGTAGATGGAAGCATATATCTGTAGCAAACATCAAAATTGGTCTATGTATGTTGAATTTCAGTAGCTTTCTCATTAAATCTGTGGTATATTTCATTGATAAGGTTTGAGTGTGGTTTCACAACCACCATTGGCTAAGCAATTACAACTCACCCTATGTATTCTTCATAGACAAACCAAACAAAAATATATATTATGATCATCATTACTATTAGGAGATACATTTATGCACTAATTTTCGACAAAATATTAACATATGATCTAACTACAGCCAACATAAAGTTGATTAACTTCTTTTGTTGGAGTTCATTTTCTCGTCTCCAAATCAAATCCAAAATATAGAACTACCTTATTTTGGCTTATTCTGCAACTTGTTTTTCCTTGCTTCATCCACCTGTGCATTTTTAATTTGTCAAGAAATCAGATGCAAAATCTACAACCTTGAATTGGGGCTAGGTCTTTCTTAGAAAATTTACTTGAGCTATTGGTCCAAACATTATTTGTGTAAACTATCGGTTGCCATCAAGCATGTTGACAATTGGTTCAATATTGTATATTGTTATGTATTGTTATATGTGTATTGTGTAAATTTGTATTCCCATACCTTCACACCATGCCTTCAAGAACGTGGGAATAATGATAGGTAGGGCCCCCTTCCATATAGATAGGGGATAGTTCAGGCATATATAAATTGTATGGTGTGAAGGTATGGGAATACAAATTCAAGCGGATCATGCGAGATGTGGGCGAGCCCTGTATCTATAACTGAGGGGGCCGATTCTATATGTGATATGAGTGGGGCCTACCTAGACTCTATATGGGGGGTGATCTCGGGGTCATTTACTTGCTCAAGCAACCCGACCCACGCAGATCATGAGGGCCCCCTCCCCCTATATAGATGTGCCCCCCATATCTGGGGATCTCTATAGGGGGTGGGGGGAGGGGCGCTCAATTGATTGATTTCTTATATATATATATATATATATATGTATGTATGTACATATGTATTCTTTTTAATTAGAAAAATGATTTTCATTCAAAATTTGGAAAGCCTATTTAAAATAGACAATAAAATAGTACTATAGAATCTTGATTGGTCATTGAGACCCTAGCGACAATTAGGTATTGAAAATAATTTGAATCAAGGAAGGCTGGGTATAAACAATAATCGCCCGTTTAGGGATAAACTTGTGACACAAATTCATATTAAAAAAAGTGGTTATCAGGGTCCCTCAAGATTTTCCTCATGCAAGAATACACAAGAAGACTTTTGCCACCACCTCTAGTGTCCTTATGCTTGTGAGTTATTGTCAATTATTTTAATTTATGTTCTCCTAGAAGTCGAGTTGGGTCTCTCAGATTCCCCTAAAAGTCTTACCCAGTCTTAGAAGAATTAGAAATGGTTTGATGTAATATCCCCTTTTGGGATATTACTTAAAATCTGAAAATTACTACTTGCAAAGTAAACTTAGAAGAACAAACCCTTCTAGGTTCACCTCAACTAACCCAATGTCGGCTTCAATACAACCCAAATGGGGTTGGAGTGAGCCAAGGTAGTGGGTTTAGATGGGCTAACTAGTTGGAGATGACACTTCATAAACCATAATAAATTTGTAGCAGTAAAATATTAATTAAAAAGCTTCAAAGACTAGCAAAACTTCAATAATTAATAACTTGCACCATACACTTCACATTTCAATGAAATCACTTGCAAATGAAAACTAAAATGAAAGCTTTCCAACCAACTACAAATCTGATTTTTTTGTCAACAATTACTACTTCAAAACAATCCTAGAAATCTGTGTGCAAGTCGACTACGGTTAGGAAAATTAATTAAATATTTTCCAGCATTGAAACCACTGCCAAACCCTTAGAAAATCACTCTTAAAATATGAGCAATTGTAGATTGAAAACTTGTCAATAAACCCTCTCAAAATAATATTATCAATGCCCAAGTAAGTTGATTTGTTTTAAATAAATTCCAGTAGTGAATGTGAGCCAAAATATTATTAAAATGAGCACAATATGCTTTGAATGACATGCAGAAATAGGTCAGATTGAAACCCTCATTTAATCATCATGAAATCACACAAAAATACTTTATAACAAGTTGATTTGGGCTTCAAAAAATCTAGAATTAACAACAGACACTTGAGTACTTGAAACACCTCCAAATATGCCCAAAACACACCCCCAACAAGTCGACTTCTTCAAGGAAAAACCAACAACATAAAATAATAAAAAACCCTCAATAGTTCTCCCTAAACATGCAAATTAATTCTCTAAACAAGGCGCCTTTCATAGATCGAATAATAATATGCAAGAAACTTATCAAAAAAGCTTGAAAGGTTAACACACAGTTCACACTATGGTGGCGTTAATAAACATATTTTATTTTGTGATCATGAGTGGGCATACATCCCTCTTCAAGCATGAAGATAAGTTTCTAAAAACCGTCAACATGCAAAAGGGGTGCCCTCTTCTCCTTTTATAGATTTGTCCTTGTGCAATCTTCAATGCTTTCTCTCCTTTTTGGCGTCATTTTCTAGAGAGGAGAGCGTTTAATTTTAAAATGGCTTGAAAGTCAAACTCCAATGCAAAGGTTAATTCCGCAAGATAATATTTGAAATAAATAGAAAATATAAATTACTTAATTTAATTAATGCCCACACGGAAGTCGACTTTTGCCCCATAAATCGATTTGCCTATAAATAATATTTAAATAATTCTAAGAGTAAATCGACTTGCCTTTCAATAATTCATTTTGCCTTTAATTAAATCGATTTACCTCAAATGATATTTAATTAACCCATAATAAATCGATTTCCCCCCTTTATAATTTTCGACTTGCACAAAATAAAAAATATTTTTAATTTTTAATTGTATGAGCACAAATCGATTAATTTTCCTTTAATCCAAGGGAAAGTGGATTAAAGGTTTTTTCAATATTTTATAATTAATTAATGTCCAAAAAGGGGACATTACATTTGATGAAAGGGAAAGTAAATCGAGGATTGGTCTATCCCTGATTTCTTTGATGATATGGAAAGAAAGATATGAAAATTTTAAAATAGTAAGGAAAAAGAAAAGAGTGAGGGCCTCATCTAGAACATGATTGAGGATGCACTCAGAGAATCTGTAATTCCAAATGGACAAATTTTGCCCCTAAATGGATTTAAGGCAATCCCCAACTCAAATTTGCAAATTATGGAAATTATGACAAAATATAAAATGCAGATCTTAATTTAATTAGGAAAATGGCGACTTGCATAATGTAGGAAAATCACTTCCAACTGATGTAAAACCACTGAAAGTTTAACTCAAACCATTCAAAAAAAATTGCAAATGTGAGATCAACAAAGAAATACCGGATTAGAGCTCCAAAACAAGCTGGCATAATTTTATAAAATCTGCAGACAAGCTGCCCTCAGACACAGCTGAAAATAATATTTCCCTAACTCCAAAAATTCTGAAAATGAAAATTCTGATTTATAAAAATTAGAAGTACAATCAACAATTGAAAACAACTCCAAAACAGCCCCCAAACAACTTAAATCAACTCCTTGGGAGGTTGCTCCACGTGGAAAATGGGCATAGAAAATAATGGCACTTTTCCCTCTTCAAACCCTTGACAAAATCTGCAATTTTCTTCCTTCTACAACTGAAATAATACTGCTAACCCAATGATGCACAATGGAAACCCTTGTGTAGAGAATTCGGACAAACGAGAGAAAGGGTTTCCGTCCTTCTCTAGGGCTCTTGGAGGGTTTTCGTCCTCAAGAGTGAAAATGCAAGCAAACAATGCTCAACATGTAAATCTGAAATTTTAGAATAAACAAAGTGATGTCTCCTAAGGCAAGTCGACTTGCCTTTATAGAACTTGTGACCCAAATAGCCACCTTGGATAGCCAATCAAATTTGTCCCTTAATTTAATATTTTCCCATTTGATTTTACCTCTCTAGGCAAGTCACAATTTTCCCTAGGATGAATAACTAATGCCAAATGCTTTTGCCTTTTTCTATTTTTAAGTTATAAGTGCTTATAATATTTTATTTTATTTTTGCACTTTATAATTAAATATCATAACTTAAGTCTCCCTTTTAGTTTTTTCCTTAGCTGTCGGGAAGACAAAATGGACTAAGGGTCTTCGATTGGGAAGGGGATATTACAGAATCTGTGTCAGCCAACTCACTATGGCAGAGCCTCCCAACCATTCAAAGTCCTAGATTTGACCTCAAGTGGAAACTTCTTGGTACTGGCGCTATCAATTTTTCTTTTGATGGGGCATTGAAAGTCAATCATGACTTGGCTAGAGGAGGCATGTTTGTAGAAATATGAAAGCCGACCCAATATTCATGTATGTTGCAGATTTCTCTAGAACCATTAATAACATAGTTGAACCTGGAGCAATGATAAAGTGCTTGGAGTTATCTTGGAGAATAAGTCAATGGATATAATTGTAGGACTCTTGACTCGCAATAAGGATACCCTTAAGTGAAAAATGTAAGGATTTGGAGCCTAAGGCCCCTCATTGAAGAAGCTATCAAGCAAAAGAGGCTCTTCAGGTTTAGCATTTTGAAACACTGTTCTAGGGAGCTGAACAAGTGTAAAGATTGACTATTCAATTGGGTGTCTAGATAGAAATCATGGCAATGACTATATGCATGATTAACAAGAGCTTGGAAACGGGTGAATTAGAGACTTTCAAATGCCTTGTTAGTATTGACAACAATGATGGAATCAATAATGTGTAATGAGAAAATTTATTATCATCAGTCTATTGCCACATGATTTAATGACATCATGTTCAGTCATGATGGTCAGCAAACTCAATAAGCCCCCTTTTTCATTAGTAAAGAAATTTGAGGCAGATAATAAAGCACACATGAGCACCAAGATCTCATTAAGATAAGCACCATGTAAAGGATTTTCTACCTAGAGAGAAGGCTTTTTTAAGGTAGGAAGGAAGAAATTGTTGTCTCGTTCTCTGGAAACTGCTGTCTTTTGGTTTAGTCAAATGGTTTACTACTTTTGTTTATTTTCATAGCTATTGTTGATGAAATCACAGATGTTGGTTCTGCAAGTTTTACTAGTTGGTATGTCTCTCGGTGAGTGGTTTTTAGGGCCAAAAGCTTGAAACATTAAGATTAAGTCAAGAAAGGTTTGAATCCAAGATGAGAAATTGCAATCAGATGTTCTAGAAAAAAATATGCTGTTGGATCATGCTGAGATATAATGGCAGACCATAGTGTACTAAGGGAGAAGGTTTGATCCAAATTGAAGGTCTGAAGGTAGTTCAGGGACAGCATCCATGAACCAAACATTGTGATATCTAATATTTGACATTTGACATCCAAAATATGAGTTCATTTTCAGCATGCTGTAGAACTAGAATAGTGTATTCCATATGTTGAGAAAAAATTATTACACATTGTTGCAGCTATTGGATGCAAGTTTCAGGTTGGACAACCTGTGGTTTCTTCTTTTTGGATACCAAATTATGGACCAAACATTGCAAAGGGTTGCGCTCTATGCAATTGTTGGTCATATTGTTTCTAAGATATTTCCAACTTGCCAAAGAGAAATGACACACAATTGCATTTAATTGGACAACAGGTTGTTATAACTTTGACTAATAACCAGCAAAAGCTAGCTTATAACTGGGCATGCTTATGTGGGGCAAGACCCACCAATATAAATTTTGGCATTTGAAAATGTCTAAGTCTGCAATAGCACGAATGCTTGAAGCTTTCATGCTAAAATAATATATCTGTGTTACCCTGAGGATATTCTGTCGTATGTTAGAGATTGAGATTCAGTGCTCTTCGTGCTCCTTGCTCAAGTGTGAAATTTTATTTTCTTTGTGCCTTGTGTTCAATTGTAAGGCTCTATGCTCTCCATGCCTTGCATTCGAGTTTGAGGTTTTATACTCTCTTTAACTGTGCTTGAGTGGAAAACAAAAAAATATTAGGAAGCGCAAGCAATGCTAAGTGAAATTCATGTTCCATGTGCTTCCTATATGCTCCATATCATTTCGAATTGGCTAAGTCTACAACATAAAGACTTTCTGCAATAGAAGTGTGGAAAAGTTTTCCCTACCTCAATAGAAGTCCCAAGGTATTGCTTTTCGTTCTCCTCCAACATTGAAGCACAGGAATCCAAAATAATGAAGCTCAAGTATTTTGTACTGGAAATGTTTTCTGTATTATGTGCTTTGTGCTCTACACATGTCTTATGCAGCAACACGTTAACGGATAGTAGATACACATCAGCAGTAACCAACCACGTCAGCTAGCCAACCAATGCAGTACAAATACATCAAACATTAACTGACAAGTAGTAGCATACACATATATACAGCAGCAGGAAAAAGAATAAGTATAAAGTCTGAACTAAAATGCTATTAATTTACAGTTTCTTTCATTCAGTTTTCTTCTTGGCCTCCTGTGGCCAAGAACATTCAATAACTGCAAAATCATTTAGCTAACAAGCTCTTGGACGATGAAACGGAACATTTGTATCATATTTATAAATACATGAATGAAAGAGAATAGAGCAAACTTTTGTTTCCTCAAACTCTACATCTTTCACTGTAAATTTGCATTTTACTTCATAACAATTTAATTCCCTATGGAATTTGACTCTTGTTCCCCATCAGACTTTGGCGATAGATCGCTCAGGTCAGAAATATAGATGTATCTTGCTTAGTTTTTTTTGGCAGTTATCGCCCTCTTTTTTTTTGTATCTATGTATTTTGGTTAGGCCTCGGCTCAAAATATAATAGAAAGCTTATTTGTATTAAAAAACAAATGAACGCAATTTACTGTGATTAAAACACCACACCCCATAATGACATCAAAGCTCATAAAAAAAGCACATTAGTCCCTTCCCTGAGCTCCATCATGTAATGATTATCCCATGACTGTAACTTAATATCAAGATACCTCTTTACATGCTTCCTCCCATTAAAAGTTGCTTCCACCACATTGCCTACCATGCTTAGTGCAGCAATAAAGGAAATGACAAATCACATTGAATTAGGGGAGATAATCATATTCTTAAATAATGCTCAAATTCTGTTCTATCATCGTAGTTAGGTCTACATCTGGCCACCTCAACACTTCCATAACAAGTCCTACTAAGCTCCATTCTAGGAATTGTAATTCTTGCGCATGAACGCAAAGTATGTATATACAAAATAAAATATATTTGATTGGAGAAGTAAACCTCAATAAAATTTCTTTTTTCTTGGATCGTTAACCTCTTTTCGTTTATATCCATTGATGTCATTGTGATTTTCTATCAAAACTGTTTACATGTCTATGATATTTATCATTATTTTACTTGCGTGAAGTAGATCTATTTGCTTTCCCACATAAAACATTGTGATTATTACATAGGTTACTTCAATCTTAAAATATTGTCCTCAATATTTTCTTGTTTCCCAAGGCTTTTTTAATCGTCTGGACCTAATCTTCATGATCGTGCATATGCTTGTTTCATTTTGCATGCATGTAATGATTATCCCATGACTGTAACTTAATATCAAGATACCTCTTTACATGCTTCCTCTTCTACAATTAGTTTAACAAGAAATGATTCCCATGAAAAGTTGCTTCCACCACATTGCCTACCATGCTTAGTGCAGCAATAAAGGAAATGACAAATCACATTGAATTAGGGGAGATAATCATATTCTTAAATAATGCTCAAATTCTGTTCTATCATCGTAGTTAGGTCTACATCTGGCCACCTCAACACTTCCATAACAAGTCCTACTAAGCTCCATTCTAGGAATTGTAATTCTTGCGCATGAACGCAAAGTATGTATATACAAAATAAAATATATTTGATTGGAGAAGTAAACCTCAATAAAATTTCTTTTTTCTTGGATCGTTAACCTCTTTTCATTTATATCCATTGATGTCATTGTGATTTTCTATCAAAACTGTTTACATGTCTATGATATTTATCATTATTTTACTTGCATGAAGTAGATCTATTTCCTTTCCCACATAAAACATTGTGATTATTACATAGGTTACTTCAATCTTAAAATATTGTCCTCAATATTTTCTTGTTTCCCAAGGCTTTTTTAATCGTCTGGACCTAATCTTCATGATCGTGCATATGCTTGTTTCATTTTGCATGCATGTATATTTGATTTTGCTTGGGAGATATAAGGAGTAGCAATGTTCTTCTATTGTCTTCACTGTTCAGTATTGTATTAAGTTCCAGCTAAAGGATGTGAAGAGTGATGTAGGAGCTTCTGGTTTCATGTGCAATCTTGCATCAATCAAAGACAATAGATTGTGGTGTTTGTTCAATGTTGTGTGCGGCATTGGAAGATTGCCCCAGAAAGGGTCCACACTATTTTCTTGATCACATAGGAGTACCTAGGAGTGGTGCATAACAAGCATTTATTGGCTCAGATTAGAAATGGCGATTTCTTAGTCTGGAGGTCTTGTGCAGTTGAGAAACGTTCAACATGCAAGCCACCTTGACACAATGCATACACTCTTGAGGATGACTTCCAAGGATGGCGCTGTCCTTGTATACTTGGCGAGACGTCAAAATGTTGCACAGGAAATGGAAAGTCTAGTGTATGACCATAGATCTTCAAAGTGTGCCTGGGAATGCATAGTTCACTTTCAGAAGCTTGTGTTAGATAGGGAGACTCATCTTGGTGTTCCACACTTTTTTTTGGAACCATAAAGTCAACAGAGTTTCTATGCAATAGATAATGTGAAAACCTTTTGCATGGACATCTAGTGCAAGAATGAATAGCTTGTTCGAGAGCACAAGTGGTAGAACCATATGTTGGTAGCATCGAGATTAAAAACAGGGGCCGATGGGGACTCACCTAATTGCAATATGGCACTTGTTGGGCCAACATGTGTTTGCATCGAGTTGTGCTATATTATGGGTCCTTTGGGCGTTATTCCCCATTTAATATTTGCAATGCATGGGTAGAATGTAGTTGAGCCTAATATTGTAAGTAATTGATTGTTTATTTATATAATCACTTCACTACATGTGTAGAACGCATTTAGAAATCCTGCGAGGAAATAGTCTAGAGTACGGATTGTTAGGTCGCTAGTAGAGGTCCTTTGGGGTGAGACTATAGGGCTGAATCACCTGGGCAACACTACGATGTTGAATTGTTTGTAAGCCTGCGAGCATTGTGTCCAAGTATTGTTGTTATGAGCCTGATTTGGGAGAGTGTGCGAGGTTGTGTGTAATTTCTCTTATTGATGAATAAAGAATGTTGTTGTTGTAATTCCACTGCGTGTGTTGTTTATAAAGGCTGCACAGTCTAAAGCATCCCTTCATTGGGACCCCTAACCATGACTATATTCAATATCAAAGCCGGGAAGGCTTGATGAGATCATGGACATGTTGCAGATGGTACAAATCAGGTTGATTGCCGTAGAGGTAGATAGAAGAAGAGGATTTGTCCCGAGGGATGATGTGAGGGATGCAAAAGAGAGAACACAAGAAGCAAATGAATGTGAAATAGAAGAAGCAGGTTCATTGCTCGAGTATTTGATGATGGTGAAGAAAGGCTTCTCAAATCCATGTCAAAGATTGGAAGAGGAGTGTAAATGGAGGTTTCATTTTTTTCTAAGACACTGAATGCGGAAGAGCTAATTGATTGGCTCATAGAGATGGAGGAATATTTTGAGTTCAATGAGGTGATGAACGACCGTAAGGTGAAGTTATTGTTGACGAAGTTGAAAAGTCATGCAGCGTTGTTGTGGAAGGAAGTTCAATTGAAGTGCAATAGCAAGGGTAAAGACAAGATCACCCAATGAGATAGGATGGTTGTGAAGTTGAAAGTGTTAGTTTTTGCCCTCGTGATTATCAATTACATCAATTCAAGAGAGTTCATAATTTGCAGAACTTTAGTTAAGAGTAAATGATTACAAAGAAGGAGTTTTACGCAAAATCACCATTCTGGGTTGGTCATAGTTGAAAATGGTGACGATTTCAAGGTATGCTAATGGTCTTTGTGCATTTTATACAAGATGAGTTTGGTATGATAAGATCTGAGGTTGGTAGAAGAATCATAGTTAACGTGTTTTGAAAGTTGAAGAAAAGTTGTCTAGGGTACAACAATATGCACATCAAGAGGAAGAGGACAAGAGAACATAAGTAGTGTCGACCCCAAAAATTCTACGCTCATCCTAGTGCAAAATTTTGGTTTGGTAACGTTTTCCCAATGTGAGAAGGTCATTGAAGTTATGTCGCGTGCATGCATCACTGTTCATTCCCCTCATTGCATCTTGCATTCCTTGCGACCCTTCGCTCTTGTGACTTGCTCCATAGAGGTGCGAAGCTTCAACGATACATTCTTCAGCTTCCATGTTGTTCAAACATGCGTGCTTTTTGCGACCCAGATGGCCTTCATTTTGCACATGCCACCCAGTGAGATTCACATTCACGAAGCCCACACCTCATGCCTCTCCACAGTCGTCTCATTTTGCCCTATAATGCTTAGTTAGCATATAGAAGAACTTAGAGCCTAAGGCCTCCATGTCTCCCATAGTGAGGAGACTCTTGCATAGGTTTGTGAATCTTCTCACCCGCGAGCGAGCTGTATGGCCTCAGGCAAACATGTCTTTGCTTGCACATACATGCAATGACATTTGAGGTTCTTCCTTGCATGGTGGTCGTTGATAGTGGTAGCTCTGAACAATACGCGTGACCGTTGCTTTCACTCGTGCCCTTGGAATCTTTACTCTAGACTACCCCTTTCATGCACTCCTTGCAAGGTACCACATTCCCGATGCGTAGATCCACAAGATATGCGGCCTTGCTGTATCCTCAATCTGAGATGGTGCTTGCGCTTGGCCACCATTCCTAGACATTGTTCGTGCCTTGCCCAACCTTCCTAACACAGGGTTCCATGTCATTGCTCCGCGTGCGTGAGGTTCTGGCAGTCTCCCCTGAGATGTGTATGCATGCATGAGCCAACATGGTTCTTCTCCTCCCCACTATCTCCTTCTCACGTTCCTTCAGGGAAGAACTCCCACTTGCACAACTCAAATGGCCTTTCCTTGTCGTGCACACTTGTCCTCACACGTTCACCATTCTCATGATTGCGACTTCCTACACATGGCGTTTGCCTCACTACTCTCTCCCACAACCTGCAACGAAGAATGAGTGCCCGTGTGTGAACCACCCTGCAAGACTTTGCTAACATTGAAGCACATGCCTTCCCCATCCTCTTTCACCACCACCCTTTAACTCATTCCATCTCCTTCAATGAGTTGTTCGTGCATTGGCATTCTTCTGTAAACTCATTTGTGTTCTTGGCTTACCTGTAGCGTGTTGAGCTTGTTTGCCCTCAAGACCCGTTGTGCATTTTTTCTGACCGCCTTCGATTTGCACACCAACTTGCGCATTGTTGCGACCCGCATATAGTTGTGCTTATTTCTCGAGACTAACGATCAAACCACATGCTCCTGCATGCCTCATGCAAAGCTATGCTACTGCAGCACTTTCCAAAAAGTTAGAAGTGTGGCTCTACTCACATCAGATGTGCGTGTGCATCCACTGACACTATGTCTTCTGACCTGTGCCTGTATGACTGCAAGAGCCTCCGAGTTGCACGTGCATGTCTTATGTCAACCAAAATGAGTTGCGTGCATGTTTTGTGCCATGTCTCCTTCTAGCTCACATTCGAAAGCTTGCACTCTTGAAGCGACCTCTCCCTAGTGTACACACGCCTGTCACATTGCATCACATGACAAGCCTCTCTTTCTTTGTAGTGGTGCAAAACAAGTGTTTATTGGCACAAAGCAAAATTGACAATTTCACAATTTGGAGGTATTGTGCAGTTAAGCAATCTCTATCCACACGCGTCTGCGACACCTGCGTGCCGCATACACTCTTTAGCGTCTGCGCCTTCTAAGGATAACGTGATAATTGCACTTCCATGCAAATCCACACTCGCGACCACATATGAACCTACATTGCTTTGTTGCCACGAAACACAATTTATATGCAGTGAAAATATGAATGCTAAACAATTTATTTGCTTGTATCAATAAAGGGCTTTAAAATGCTTAGAATTGTGATAAGATACCAGCATTGGGGGCTTACTTACCTCCCAAACCCCTGACTCCCTGCGACCTGAGCAGTATGATGAAACAGAATAACAATTACTGTTAGGGGAGGCACACCGGTCAGTAAAATGCTCACAAATTTAGGGCAAGTCGGCTAGAATGGGACATATGCCTAGAGAATGTTCATGTATCTTCTCAACTAGTTCGCCTTGGATCTGCAAAGCCAAAAGAGTATGCACCCAAAGAAAAGGGATAGCAAGTCAGGCTCCTCGCACTTGTTATGCCTTTTGTAAGTGTGTATGTTGCGCTTGGATCGCCGAGGTCCCTGTAAACTTGCAATGAAGAAAGCACTTGCAAAATTTTCGGAAATGGATTATGAAAGGTCACCTCTATTTTTGTAATTTGTTGCAATATGAGGGAATTTGAAAGGTCTCAAACGGGCAGTTACTGGTTGACTTATAATTGTGAGATGCATCTACATGTAATGGATCCAATGTAGTCTCAAATGTGGAGATTTTTGCTTGTGCGGAGATTGTGCCCTAGGTTGCTCTTGTGAAATTCACACTTAAATTTTAGGGGAGACTTTGTAGCTTTCCATAATAGAATGTAAAGGGACATGTGACACTTCACTCTCAGAAATTTTCTTTGTTGGGAAACTATGGAGAGATGTTTTGGCTAGACTTTGTGTTGCCCATAATTTTTAACAAGACCTTATGATGAGAGGAAAATGTATGCAAACTGGAGCTATTTCATGCCTTTGATGGATGGATACCTTAGGTGAAGAGATTTAGATGACTTCGTGCTTGTAGTCCCTTTTTGATGATCACCTGCACTGTTATTATGTCATGCGTTTATCTTTGCTTGAATTATCGTAATTAACCCCGAAGTATGTAAGACTTCTAACATGATAAGATGTTTCTTACGGCTTGTAAAGGATTTCGTTGTAAAGTGTGGCCAAAGTACAAACTCTACATTTAGCGCTTATTTGAAATGCAAGTCTCTCTCCCCCGTTGGTCATTCCTTGGCTGGGCAATTTCTCATCTTATATTTCTTTCTTCGAGAGTACAAATCCCAAGACCCAATAGCAAGAGTATAAAGCATTGTACATATGGCTTTCAAAGACATCGGTTAATTAGTACTTTTCAATACATAGAGCATATTCCCATATAATAGAGGAGGGACTTTGTCCCACACACTGTTGTCAAACTGCCATAATTTGCATAAGACATAAAATCTTGCCCCCACTTTATGTTAGTGAGCACAATGCTCGATAACATGGAGTAGTAGCAAGTACTTCACACAACAACAATTTCAGTCAAAACCCAGGAGGAAGAAGGTACTGTTCTAGATAAGATAATTATATTAGATAAGATAAATATATTAATGTCCAACGAATGACCACAGAAGTAGGTCAATGGGACTGCAGTCCAAACAATAGACAAAGTGCAAGTGGGGAAGACTCAAAACGAGTTCCTGAGAACAGAAGAGAGAATAAGAGAAGACCAAGACAAACAAGAACTCAAGAAAACAAAACCCCCACAGACAGGGATAATGAGACAGACATGGGGGAAGGAAAGCGGAGAAGCAGAGAAGGGAATGGAGGGGGCTGATAAGGAGCAATAGTCTACTCATAAATGGTAGTCCACATCCCTTCTAACATTCAAAGCTGCCATAAGAAGCAGCTACTTGATGGAATGACAATCCTCGAAGAGGGGGGCGAGGGCCCCCTCCCCCGGTAGAGAACTAAGATTAGAACAACTGTCCAGGAGAGGTGAGTGGAGTTCTAGGATTGCCCTCTGGTATGACGTGTATGCTGCCGAGCCGGCTAGTGGCCACTGGGGGAGCTGTGAAGGTCTAGCCGGGAACGAACTGATCTATGCCCTGTAATAGGATTAGAGTGGCTCTGCCGTTTGGTACCACCCCCTGTGGCTAGAGCCGGAAAGAAAGATGTAATCCGTCTCGTGGAAATGACTCTCGGAGGTGGTATGAAGAATCTGGTCCCGTAGCAACTAGAGACTCACGAATATAGAGGGCACAGACACCGCTAGTCAATATATCTGAAGAAAACTGGGAGGATCTGAACCCCTCTGAAGAGGCAATGAAATCGTCCCCTGATCTCATAGTATATGGGGCAGCGGAAGATGAAATGAGTCCTCAATCTCAACCTCCTGGAGGCTACAGAGCTTGCAAAGTTCTGTCATCCCGGTCAATATGATGATCCGTCTCACAACGCAATCTATGGGAGCCCACCTGAAACTGACCCAAGGGTATGCAGAGGGCATGCATCCAATGGTGAAAGGTGTACTGGGGGCGGATGATGAGTCTATCGCTGATCTCAAGAAAATGCTCTGCATAAAAGGCCATCTTAGGACGCAAGCCGCCATGGGGGTTCACCCAAGTAGTCTGAATAAAACACCTGTAAATATCCTCTCTAGATGGACCTATTTAACACTTGCTTGGTGGGTAGAGAGGTGACTGGGAGCATTCAGGGAATAATGGAAAGGGGGGAAGATGATCCATCTGAATACCAACAGAACCCAACAAAGCCGAAGTATTGGAGAACCAGCAACGTCCTTTATCCTGAGCAATACTCATAGAGGAACAGTAAGCGAGATACGGGTACCTATTCCGCTCATTGGAGAAATCCCCAAACCTCCTAACGTGGTGGATGAAGGCCGTATATGTCAAAAATGGTCTCCAGATGGAAAGGTCTGGTGCCCTGAATTCGGCTAGAATAATCAACTGTTAGGGAATCGTCTGCTTGCATCTAATGAAACGACGAAGGAGGAGAGTCTGCACTCCTCTTGGCAACTGACGCCCAATCTGTAGCTAAAAGGGAGGGCCCCCAAACAACAGACCCATATAGAACAGTGGGCTGGATGAGAGAGATCATGAGAGACATCTTAGAGGAAATGTCTTGAAAGTGGTGCCGGAAACATTGTCGCTCAAGAATGGCAAGAAACCCATAACCTTTGTTCACACGCGGCTGAAGGGCATGCCTCATACTAAATCTAGGCCCTGAGAACTGGACACCCAAATAAGTATATGTGTTGGTGATTTCAACCTCCTGGCCCCTGAAAAAGAAATGGAGGTGAGAGGTCTTCAACCCATTGAAGACCATGACCTTGGTCATACCAAGATTGACCGTTAAATGCCGAAGATCACAAAATAGAACAAGTGTGTCAAGTTGTCACTGAAGCCCCTCAGGAGAAGAGGCAAGTAAAACAATATCATCAGCGAACAGGAGAATAGAAATCAAAACATGGTGAAGAAGGCACCCATCCCCTTCCTGAATATGATCCCGAAGAAAAGATTCTAATTCATCAATGTAGATATGCGAAGAGAAGTAGGGGACAGGGGGCAACCCTGTTTAACCCCAATGGTACTCCTGATGAAGTCTGACATCCCGAGAGTTCAGTACAGAAGGCGACCGAGGACGGACTCATAGAGACGTATGATAATGGTAATATGAATCTCAGAAATACCAATGTCTCTAAGTCTTTGAAAGAGGGCCATGCGAGGTATGGAGTCAAAAGTTTTTCGAAAGTTTACAAAACAACAATAAACTTTCAAAGAGCGGTGACGGGCCTCCTCAATAATAGCCCAAAGGGTGAAGATGTGGTTGATGGTGTGGTAACCAGGGCGGAAACCAACCTGACCTTTGGCTCTAAGCTGCCGCTGCTCCAAAACATCGGACAACCACTTGTGAAGAATTGTAGCATAGAGTTTGGAGAAAAAGCGGAGTGATAAAAAGATGGAGCGCAGAGACTAAAGATGCCAAAATGTAAAAAGATGATGAAAATGAACTTAGGGCGGAAACGTGTGTGTAAATGCCGATGTGTGTGATGTACCTGTTGTTGATGTCGATGTGTGTGATGTTGTTGGCTGCTTGCTTCCCATACGGACGGACCTGCAAAAGAGAAGACGATCAAGTAGTCAAATATGCATGTAAGGAAGTATATAAAAAAATGCTGAAAATGTGACAAAGGAACATGTGCACTTGATCCGTGATGAGGAAAGAGTGTAAAAATAATCTTGTCAATGAAGTGCGAGTTTTTTTGATGATCTCACGCCACTGGCCAAAGAAGTATAGGGAGGAAAGTTTGATTTATCCTCCAACCTTTAACCGCTTCCCGAAATTGTAGATATCTCTGTACTATCTGGTTTTTTGGGCGATCTGACGCCACAGTAGAAGTAGTTTAGAGAGGAAGGTCTGGTGTTATCCTCTAACCTTTAACTGCTCCCCGTAATAAAACACCACTGTAGATGATGTGTACCAACACATGTGCTAAAGACATCCTGCCCTGTAAAAGCCGCTATGTAAGAGTTCTGTAGATTGTGCTGAACCCAATTGCTGTGTTACTGTCCCCTGGTTATTGGCACTCCAGAAAAGACATTGCTATACTAAGGACCCAAGTCTGATTCTGAGCCCTGAACCGTACTATACCAATACTGTGTTGTGTTGTATATTATGTGTAGACCGCTGTATGGGGTGACCTGATTCACCCAAATGATGCCCCCCTCATTTGGGGTGCATGTGACATCGCTGAAGGAGAATGTGGCCCAAAGGAGGACCAACCGTTGAAACTATGCCTTGTAGGGGGGAAGGGGATGTGCTTGGTAAAAACCAAGACACATATTAACAAGTACCTGGGAGACAAGTGTTAGTACAATAAAATACATGCATGCATGTATAAGATGAGGTGCAAGCTAAACAAACAACGTGTAAGCTAGAACACACAAGAATAAAATGTAGACTGCAAAAAATGGGTTGTGAACATGGGACATCACTCACAATGTCGCAAGACAATCAAGGTCGATGACGCCAAAAGCATAAAATTTTGCACATAAGACAAATGGCAAAGCCTGTAAACAATGACATACTATGAAAATAAAGTACAAGCATTATAACCGATAACCATGGTGGAAAATAGTCCTATAAAACAAATGTTGCACATGAAGCACCTGTTAACATGTTAGAAAGATAAAAAAGTATGTCAAAGTGTGTATAAATTGATAAAGTAGTGTGATATGAAACAAAAAGAAACAATAACACCTATACTGTATGAAATTGGATGCCCCCAAGAGCCGTTGTGGGACTAGTACTAGGTACTACACCAAACATCCATGCTACGTGCAATGGATCTATAGAATCTGTGATCACAACTAGAAAGCAAGTGAACGCGCATGTGTGTATGATAAAGATAATGACATACAAGATATCTATCTAGAATGTGTAATAAAGTGAACATGTATAAGTAAATGCAAGTAAGATTAAATGCAACTAAGATATGCAATATGTTGTGGATGGATGGAATGGAATGTAAAGCAAACAATAGGGGTAGTGTGTCCCCCAAGTGCATGGAATTGTATGCAAAAAGGTTAATTTATTTATGCCCCCTGAATAGTCAAGAATGAACCATAAACGAGAGTGCGTTATTGGGAAATGGTTCAAATAATGTGGTATGTGTGGCGCGATGTGATGAATGTGTAGTGATGATATGTGATTGTAATAGATGAGGTGCGAGACAGTCATGTAAGACCCGATTTAGCTTAACAGCGTAGTGCGTCATCAAGATGAGTAAGAAGATAGTAATGATTTAGCCTAAAGACATATATCACTAATGTGATGCGGTATAAGCAAGTGGAGTGAATGTAGCATATGACGTATATCAACCAAATTGAATGTCAAGCAGAGTGGTGACGATGTATCGGGTGAAGCGGCGGTGGGATATCGACTAATGCCTAGGAATGTGGAAGCCAATGAGAAAAAGTATCATGATGCCGCGGATGAGATGTGTGCAGCGATGGATGTAATGAGATGCCCATAGTGTGCATGAGTAATGACCCGTCAGCATTCCAGCATGGACTGTGATGACTTTAGAAGTAGCATCATAGGAGATAACTGAGTGTAGCATAGTAATAACGTAGATGACGAAGGATGTGTAGATATAGATGTAGTATCACGTGAGTGATGAGCCAAATTGACATGTGATGCCCTGTAATCTTGTAATTGGTGTAATGTATGATGTATAGAAGTTAGTGCAAGATGCGTAGATGATATAAAATGTGTGGATTGATGTAAGACATAAGATGTAAGATGTAAGATGTAGGATGCATGTATGTAATATGTGTGAAGATGTGTGATGTTTAGTGTTTATTGTGTAGTGTAGTGCAGGTTAAACGCTGTGTCAAGCAAGTGCCCTCAACACATCATGAGTGTGAACCTAAGCGTGATGCGAAGTGTGTCATCGGTCCTAATGAAACAGGTATTAATGTATCGAAATGTAGTTTGATGTAGATGTAAAAGACTAGATGCGATGTGTAGGTAATGGAGTAGACTAAAGATGTTTAAAAAGTGGAGGGGATGTAGACCGTATGATGACCCCCAAGTAGTATGGGAGCGGATGAGTGTATTAGATGGATGATAGCAATAGGTGATGTAATAGAAGGAGGATCTATAATTATGTATAGATAATGAGATCTTGCTCTGATTGAGTGACCCTATAGCATAATTAGCGAGAATGATTCGTATGTGTCATATTGCAATCAATAGTTTCAATATATGGAATCGTACCATGTACAGAAAATGTATTGAGTGATCTATGTCAATAGGATGATAGACTAGTTGGTCCATGCAAGTATTTAATGGGAAGATGTAATCAATGATAAGTTCGGTTCTTGCCATGATTTAAGCTAGATCCCTCATACAATCATACGTAAGAACTCGTAAGAACACGAGTGTTGTCTATGAAGCGGGGTAAGGTGATAAGAGTTACCTACCAGAGACATAGTAGCTGCTCATAGAAGCAAATGGAAGCATGTGTGGACCATTGTAGACAGTATGGACCATGCAATGGTGGCAGAAATGTGTCTTGACCATCGGTAGAAGTAGCAGTTGCTTTGACAAAATGAATTAGAAATGAAAGTGGAGTAGGATGTGGAGGAACCTTGAATGGTGGTAGCTTTGTTGGTATTAATGACACTGCAGAAGACTTGATAGGAGAAGAAGGTTGATTGATTTTGAGACATGGTTGCATACTTTGACTTGGTAATGCTATAGATGTTTTGAGAGGAGGAGGTGTTATATTGATTTTGAGAGGGGGTTGTTTAAGCGGTGCTTGAATTTCCAGAGAACAACCATTAGAAGTGATGGCATTGTGCTCATTAAACATAGATGTATCAGATTTAGGAACATAATGAAATGTAGATTTTGTAGATAGGCATACAACAAAATGTTCCGTAATGAATAAGATAAAGCCTTGACTAATAGAAGGAGATGAAGTGGTAGGAGGAGACGAACCAATAGGATGAGATGAAGTGATAGGAGGAGATGAACTAATAGAAGGAGATGACCCGTGCATGTTATTAGATACAACCTCAGAAGAAGATGATAGTGGAGCTAGGGATTCACACTCAACAATATGCAAAGAAGTGGAATCACGACTATCAAGTGTGTCATCAAAATCAAGCAAAGATTCAGATAGAAGGATATCATTAAGTGTATCATCGACATAGAATGAAGGAGTACTAGCATTTTCAGAAATAGGAGAGGTATGAGATGTAGCTAGAGTATCATCGTGACTAGTATGAGCATCATCAGATTCATGTTTATTATCATCAAGACCAAGCATGAAATTAATAATATCATCATCCAAGTTTTCATTAGAAATTCCAGAAGGAGGGGTACAACTAACCATATAACAAGGTGTGTAACGAGTAAAGCTCATCGGATCAAAAATGATGCCAATAGTAGAATTCTCAAAGCTAGTGGGTACATGACATTCATTAGCTAAGAGTTGTTGCTGAATATCATCCGAAAGAGTAATATCACGATATAGGGCAGCAAGTTCAGCTATAGTTGCCTCATCATAGATAGGATTGACACTCACATGATGCATGACTAGCCGAGAAGGTGAAGAGCTATCCTTCCTTAGTCATTAGGGTTTTGTAGTGGATCCTAGGGCAAATAGTTCTAATCTATGGGTTCACCAAAATGATTCAATAAAATTCTAATTATTTTATATGAATCTAAATGTACAACTATGATATAAATGATATGCAGTAAAATATGAATGCTAACCAATTTAATTGATTTTATCAATAAAAGGAAATGAAAAGGATAAGATACTAACCTTGATCTTGCTTACCTCGTAGTGACTTGGGATTGAGCAGTATAATGAAACAGAATAACAGACAATTGCAATGAACCTCAAAAAAATGTAGCAGAGGTGGAACTGGCTGGACTGGGGTGCTTGGAGAGGGATGGGGGTGCCAGTGGGCGCTCTAGTCTTGTTTCTAGGTGCCTTGGTTTGCAGAAAAGGTCGGACTTGGTTCCGATATAGCTGCTAGGGCTTCACACTTGTTCGGCTTTGGTTGCGTGTATGTCGCGCTTGGATCGCCGAGGTACCTGTAAACCTGTAATGAAGAAAGCACCTACAAATTCCTCAAATAGACATCAAATCCTAAAAAATAAAGATGCAAAATGAGGGGTTGGACTGCCCTTGGCCACCACAATGGTGGACTTAC
Source organism: Taxus chinensis (assembly GCA_019776745.2). NCBI lineage: Eukaryota > Viridiplantae > Streptophyta > Pinopsida > Cupressales > Taxaceae > Taxus > Taxus chinensis. The sequence goes on from CM034149.1 coordinate 11,343,996, forward strand.
AACTGAGTGCTGCACTACATCTTAGACCCAATGTAGTTCTGTGTGTGTGCGGAATTGTGCCCTCTGTTGCTCTTGTGCCAGTTGCACTTGGAGCAGCGAGCAAGTAGCTAGATGTAGAATGTAAATAATGCGTGCATGGAAACAATAATCTCCCCTCCTATGAAGCGTAATGCAGATGAACCGACCTTTTGTCCCTTGTGATGGAGCTAGATGGATGCAAATAGAGCTATAGATGCCTTTGATGGATGCAACCGTAGGTGGAGATAATAGATGCAACATTTAGCTTTTCACGATTACACCCTTTAGCTAATTTAATTAAATGGTTAATTATCCTCTCACAATTTATAACTAATGAAATTAGTTATTTAAATAATCCTATTTATCTACTTACACTCCACTCCACTTCACTTCTAGAACCCTATAGTGGTCGGGGGAGCAAAGCTGCATGTACAACCATCTTTCCGCACAAAATCAAAATGATCATTGCCCTTACAAAGCTGCAACTGCACAGACCAAATCCTCTTACTCTTTCAGGAAATTATAATTGTGATCCTAGAGCTCATTCAAACTATGATCCACTTCTCATGGCCTCACCCTCAGCGATAAAAGGTAGGCCATTCCTTTGTAACTCCATTTTTGGAAGCTTATGCAATTTGCAGCCAACTTCTGCCAAATTTTCCACCCGCATCCTCGTGTTTATGAGCTCGTAGCATTTGCAAATCCCCATTTGGGGAACAATTCAAGAGCACCCACAATCCTTTTGCATACAAGATTCTACAAGTTCAAGTGATTCACAATCTTACTTGAGGTTTGCAAGGAAAAACTCGGAAGTAAGGTATATTGATTGATTTGTTTGTCTTTCAACTTCTGTTGAGATTTTCACTGCTCACATAAGCCATTTCTTGTTCTATTTTGTGTGATGACTGTGCGGCGGCTACAGAACCACCATGACAGTTGCGGAACCGCCGCTCTTTACAGAGTAGCGGTTGCGCAACCGCTGTCTGTAGGCACCAGCAGTTGCGCAACCGTCGTGGCGGTTCTACAACTGCCTCCTGCAAACAATGGTGGTTCTGTCCTTGACGACATCCAAAAACTGTAAACTCAATAGTTGTAAATGTTTGGGCTTCCCAATTTGATTCGTCTTGCCTCTCCTTTCATCCTTGGGCAGAGAAACTATAAAATCAAGCACATTTACTCATCTAAGGAAGGGGTTTGGGAGTGAATTCAAGTGTGAGCAAGGTATGAAATGTTAACCTAAGGTGTGATGATGCAAACTGAACATTGTGTGAGTATGAAATGATGATATATGGTGTGTATAAGGCCTCACAGGTAGTTATTGAAGTGTTTTAGGAACTTCTACATGTCAGTATAGTTCAACTGCTAAGAATTAGAGACTAAAGGGCGCCTAGATGAGATGGGATGGAAATATTCAGGATGAACCAAAAAAATAAATTACTTAGAGGTTTTAGAGGGATGTGTCCTTAAGGTTGGAGAAAAGTTTCAGAAGGTGAGGATGAGTATTTTTTAATTTATGCAAGTATTTCCAAAACCAAGATTTTTAAAGTATGCAAATTGAGTACGGAACTTCTTAGTAGTCAAGAAAAATTGTGGAGCCTCATTCAGATAAGTAATAAGATACAAAAATGAAGTAATTTTGGAAAAGGAAGTGAAAGCGGTGCAAGGTATCCTAATTCCTGGTGAAGAAGCGATTTCCACCAAGAGGTGGAAGAAAGGAATCCAAAGCATGGCTAATCATGGAGATGTATGTGAGACTGAAGAAGAATGTTTCTACAATTTGGAGGGGGATGTGGCAAGCTTTTCTAAAGATGTGGGCAGTATTTCCTCATCTATGGGAAATGTTGGAGTCCATCGTGGGATTACTCATGGAGAAACTTGGTGTTCCAAAAGAGGCACTAGGAGACCATAAAGAAGAACCTCATGAATATGAGGAAGAGCAACCCCATGCTAACCTTACTCCTCCATTCAAAACTGAGGCAAAGATAGAAATTCATCCTTATGATGGGGACATGAATATCGAGAAGCCAGAACCATTGGCTAGCTCAACTTGAGGTGTATTTTAGTTTTCATCAAATAAATGGGAGTCAACATGTTTCATTTATAAGGTTAAAATTAGCCAATTATGCTTTAACTTGGTTTGAAATTTATGTTCATTCTTTGGTTGTTAAGAAGCTTCCTCATATTTCTAAGTGGGATGAATTTAAAATGTTGATAAAGAAGTAATTCTATCATATTTGTTATGAGGAAGAGAGGTCTTTGTATTGGTAGTATCTTAGCATGAAGAAAGGCCAAAATGTGCAAGAGTACACTAGTGAGTTCCGGAAGAAGGTTGTCCAAATGGAAAAAGATGTAGCGGACTGGGATATTTTGATGAAGTAAATTAGTGGTATCCATAGCCACTTAAGAAGACTCATTCTCTTGGCCAATCTAGTGAATGTAGATGAAGCTTGATCTTAATCCAACTATCTAGAGATGGACAAGAAGAAGAGTTTATCTAGCTCTTAGCATGATGTAAACAAGGAATTTTACAAGATAAAGAAAGTAAACAGATAAAACACAGATTGTTACCTTCACTGTAGACTTCTTGCAAACCTCAAGATAAGACCTGTAGAAGCTTGAAGCTTATTTAATTTTGTTAAATTTTGGATTGTAGATGCTACTTTATAATGTTCATCCAAAGTTGTTTGCAGAATGCTACAAGAAAATTTCACAAGGATGCGGGAACATCTTTTCAACGACCAAAGTTGGATGCAATTTGCTTAAAGCTCCAGGGATGGATTTACAAAGGAGATGGTTTGCTTTTATAGCTGAGGGTAGAGCTATGAAAGGTGGATGAAGATATTGAGTTAGCTTCAGGTTAATGGTTGAATCGCCCAGGTTAGCAAAGTAGACTTGGTTATAGTAGCTGCAGATTTACAAGGCCAATAGACATTTGGAATGGAAGAAGTTACATCCGACAATTGAATTGCATGTACAATCCAATTGCTCCCACATTTCTAGGAATTTAGAAGTGGAGTCCAAGTGGAATAGGGAAATGTAGTTGAGTGTCTTGGCTAATAAGTGGAATTAAATAACTAAATTTGAGATTAGTATTTAATTGTAAGGAGATAATGTAACTATTTGAAATAAATAAATATTTAATTATATTAGCTATAAGCAATATTATGAATTAATTTAATTAATTCCAAGAAGCATGGTAAGAATTAAATTTATTTAATTAGTATTTAATTGTGAGGAGATAATTAACCATTTAAATAAATAAATGTTTAATTATATTATGCTAAGAGGGAATTATGTAGGAATTAATTTAATTAATTCTTTAAAAGGCATGTTGGAATCAAATTATTTAATTAGTATTTAATTTTGAGGATATAATTAACCATTTAAATAAATAAATATTTAATTATATTAGTTAAGAGGAAGTGTAGGAATTAGTTGCTAATTAATTCCAAAGACATGGAATTAAATTCTTTAATTCTAAAGGGTATGAATATAACTTAGGTACCCAGATTTCATTGAAATCTTAATTACCCTATTCGAAAAAAGGTCGTATTTAAAATAATGCAGAATTAATTGTGTTTTAATTCTGAAAGTTCTTATATTGCGGCAAGATAATCCCAATTAGATTTATATTAATTCTAATTAGATAGAATACCCAGATAGCCCAAATATTGTAAGTATTTTGTCGTAGGGATTTGTCTGGGGGACCTTTGTTATTCTTTAAAGTGTTATTGAGCAAAATAATAATGCTATTAAAGATAGTTTTTAGACTGCATGCAAATCAACGAGCAAAAAGCCATGAAGCATTTGGATCCCCGATGAGTAGGAAGTAGTGAAGCATTTTGGATACCCCAACCAGTGGAATGAGTAGAGGGCTTTATTTGATACTTCTGGCAACAAGGCGTGTTTTTGTGATGGCCACGTTTCGATAGGAAGAAAGAAAGGAATTTGAACAAGGAGGGAAGGAATTGTGCTCGTAGCATGAGCCTCGATTTTTGAAGAGTGCGAATATAAGAGAAACCTTTATTTTGTTGTTGCACAATAGAGGTTGTCACCATCGGAGGTATGAAAGAATCAAGATGGGAAAACCCAGATGCGCGTAAACAAAAAGCACCTGCAGGGATGGGCACATTTTTGAAAATAAAAAAGGAAAACAAGCTGCACCATGGGAACATAGTAGATGTAGGCATCAAGGTTATTAAGGAACTAAGATGTTATCACATTGCCTTGCAGGGTACTTGGTCCCAAGTTAGTAAACATTCAACTAATGCAACACAATGTTGAAAAATAGAAGACAATCAACTAGGTGCCCCTAACATTGCCTGCCTTACAATGTAATGATTCTCGTAGATAGCAAATGCTCCACTTAAGGTGGGGATTGGATCAGATTGGAAGAGCAGGAGCAAAGGTACTCCTCACGACACTCTTGTTGGATACTGTTGTGCAAATGATATGAAGTTGAAATTAAGCTGCAGTGGCAAAGTTATATCGCTGAAGGAAAAACGGAATTTTTTTGTGATGGCCGTAAGCATCGGTAACGATTCACATAGTGAAATAATAGATAAAGGTATGACTTAAGTGAAATCACGGGATTTTATTGCCTGTTGAAACGTCGAAATAATCCCACTGTCAAGGTTATTTCAATTAAGTAGGATTTCGATGAGATTTCCGGTGAATGCCTTGTTAGGGTAAAATTTCTTATGATTTTCTGACTGTTTTTTTAATTTTTGAATGTATGAAATTTTTTTGGATTTTTACAAGTTTTTACCCAAATATGGGAAAATACATAATGCATTAAATAAATATTTGTAAACAAGCTTGAACACACAACAACAAGAAAGATACACACCATGACTTATGGAAAAGTAAACTAAGAGGAAGGGGACACAACATGTTCAAATAGAATTCAAAATTAAACACAATTTAATTTATTTACATGCAAACAAACCCAATATGAGACAGAATTTAAGAACGACACCAAAGTATTATATGATTGATACTAAGATGCCAATTTTGTTACTGGCAATTGGTCTACGGTACAAGGTGAAACAAAGTACAAAATAACAACCTGAAAGAAGTAAATTGTATTCATTCACAATGTTGAAAAACCGTCAACAATATAACATGCGATTTGCAATAACGACATATAATGACACTCTGAATGTGTTCCACATTAAATAACTAAACATATATGAATACCTAGGGCAGTGATTAACTATAGAATTGTGAGAGGTTATATAAGGATCGGCAGCCGATATGAGCGTGAGTGATGCTTAGATTCACAGGTAAACAACTCTTATTGGATCCCAGAGGAAAAGTTTGCCCCCATCTGTAGAAGGATTTAATTGCTAAAATCCAAGTGTGCCCCAAACAAAGTTATATTGCAAAGGGTGATTGATTTCCTCGAGCATAGATATACACCACTGGCAAGAAAAGTGATTAGCGAAAGATGACCTGGAATGGAACAATCACGAGGAGTGTCATCAAATGGCAAAATTGTTGCAACTGTGTTATATAGTTGCTGAAAGTTGGTCAATTCATTTTCTGAATGTGTTGATTTTGACCTCGGAACCTGATTTCTTTAGTATCGCTAGGGTTTCACACTTATTCTTTGATGATCACTTGTATGTCGCTCTTGGATCTGCCGAGGTACCTATCCAAACCTACAACACAAATGATCTCTTGCAAGAATTCACCCAAACTACATTAAGTCCTAAAAATAAAAGTTCATACAAAGATAGGGATTCGGATTGTCCTATGGCTGTTAACAAAGATGAACTTATGACCGAGCATTGCAAGTACATGCATCAGACTCTATGTAAGTTCTATGTGCTTGTGTGTGCCACATTGCTCTTAGGCTTTCCCTTAGCGCCAATGAGTAAAGACTTCACTCATAGCGTGTTGTAGAAGAAAGATAGAATGCGTGTAGATTAAAATGTGTGTATGGAATTAATCGAACTTCCCTTTCCTATGCATTGCCCAGTATGCCAGAAGTTAGTTAAGCCCAAGATGTAGATCCCTTTGATATGTAGATGCAGATAGCCCTTGATAGCAAATTGTCCGCCATTATAATGGTATGTATGTTATGATCCATATAGGGATCTCATAGTTGCTTTAAGCTTTCGGCACATTAGTGCTTCATCGACATGTTTCGACTGGGAGCCTTGGGATAGGAATAAGAAAACTAAAAAATATGACCTTCCAAGATGTGCAAAAATTTGAACAAAAACAAAGAGGGTAGGAGCACCTTCAGGTTGGATTTGGAGTGTCACCCTGGGTGCTAGTGTCCTAAGCATTTTTAACTGACGACAAATGTGAGAATACTGACAAACAGGGATCCTGAGTGACCTACGACCAGGACCTGGTGGACTGAAGTGACAAATGTGCAAGATAAAATAAATAGCAAACAGCTTCAAAGGATAGTGGATGGACTAGGACAGTGTGTCATCAGTGCAATACTTTTCTTAGCTCAAGCTTCCATAGATAAAACAACATACTTGGCGGTATAGTAAATCCAGCTAGTATGTGCGTAATTTAGCTGTCTTACAGACTTCCAGTTTTGAAACAAGGTGACATGCAAACAAAAGGAGAAACAAAAAGGGACAAGGTAAGAAGAATGCTACTTCCATCTTCTTAGGAAGGATACTAAAGTTCATTTTGGTCATTGTGATGTTGACACTCATTTCGAGGAAAAATTTTGGAGCGATCCACCCATTAAATTACATCAACTTCAAGTGATAAGATTTAGAAGGCGAGGGCTACCCTCCAAGGAGATGAAATATTTTATGGCGAAGAGGAGGATGAGCAAATGTATTGTAGGTTCCATCTATCAGTTGCAGGTCATGTTTGGGTACGTAATAGATGTTGAATTCCAAGAAAATGAACTTACTAAGCTTGTTTCATATACGAAATCTACATGTGCCAATAAAACCAAAGCTGGATGCTCTTTTTGATAATTGCCCCTCTAAGATAATTCTGATAAGTAAAGGAAGAACCTTAGTTGATAAGCTAAAATTAGAGACTTACAATCATCTGAATCTGTATTCATTGGGTTGGGTGAAGAAAGGTGTAGACATCAAGGTTGGAGCCAAGCAATGCAAAATTACGTTTGGTATTGATAAGAAGTTCATTGATGAAACTACTTTGGATATTGTGTCTTCTTGATGTGTGTGGTCTTAGATCTCTTAACAACCCGTACTTGTATATCAGAGATGTCATTAGATCATGGATAAAAACCAACCAATATTGCTTGGTATAAGGATGTGTAAGAACTACATCATCTATTAAGCCTTCTACTAGGAGCATTGCAATTAGATCTCTTTGATAAGTGCCTACTAATTGGGCTAAAAATCTTATCCAATGTCTAGTAGGAAATTCACGTCACTTATTCTTGAGAGGTACAAAAGAAGAGGAAGATGTTGCATGCTAAACCCACTTAGTAACAAGTTTATTAACTAAAGTGGTTAGAAGTAAAACCCCTGAAAGAGTTGGTAACAGCGGTTCATGGAATTATTTCCAAGAGCCTATGGGGCTGCCTCCAGTAAGGCCAATTGAGCATGCGATACAGTTGTTACCCGACAGTCCACTTCCAAACATGGAATTATACAAGCAGTCTTTAAAGGATTCCAACAAGGTAAAAAAACTCTTACAATATTTTATTAAGCAAGTTAAAATCCATCCTATCACTTCTCCATGTGGTTCTCCTATTGTTTTAGTACCTAAGAAAAATGTTTCACAGAGGATGTGTGTTGATTATAGAGCACTAAATAAAATAACCATAAAAAATAGATACCCTATTCCTCGAATTGATGCTTTTTTGGATCAATTAAATCATGTTAAATATTTTACTAAGCTTGATTCAAAATTTGGGTATCACCAAGTCCATATTAAGGAAGAGGGCATCTAGAAAACAACGTTCAAGACCAAGAAATGGTTATATAAATGGTTAGTCTTACCGTTCGGAATATGCAATGCACCAACTACTTTCATGAGGTTAGTGAATGAGGTAATGAGACCCTTTATTGATTCATTTGTCATTATGTACTTGAATGACATTCTGGTTTTTAGGAAAACTTTTGAGGAGCATATTAATGATTTGCATCAAGTTTTGCAAGTTCTAAAGGAGAATCGGATAGTGTTGAATGTGAAGAAATTTGATTTTTCTCAACAATCGCTTGTCTTTTTAGGGCATGTTGTTGGATATGGAGAGTTGAGGATTGATCCGACTAAGATATAGGCCATTCTTAACTGGCTTACACCATCTAGTTTGACCAAGACCAGGAGTTTTGTTGGTTTAGTTCAACATTTGAGGAAATTCATCAAGAACTTCTCTTCCATAGTAGTGCATCTACATTTTGTGACACCATGTGGTAAGGTATTTAATTAGGGTAAGAAACAACAAGATTATTTTGATTCATTCAAATACAAGATTAGTCATGCTCCAATTTTGGCATTACTTAACTTACAACTCCCTTTCAAAATAGAAACTGATGCTAATGACTATGTTATGGGAGTTGTCCTATTTCAAGGATGTAGGTCCGTATGTTATCATTTTGAATTGTTTCAGGGAGCAGTTTTGAACTAATGTACATATGATAAGGAATTGTATGCTCTTGTACAAGTAATCAAGAAATGGAAACATTACCTGATGGGTAAAGAAACTATCATACACACGGATCACCAACCTCTTCAATATTTGTATGCTCAAAATAAAATTCTAGCTAAACACTATAAGTGGATGGGTTTCTTGCAACAATTTCATTTGATCATAAAATATAAGAAAGGTGTGACTAACTAGTTAATTGATATGTTGTTTAGACCTCATTTACTTTTATTTATGGGAACTTTAACTCTTCTTGAACCTTTTGTATGCGAAGCATGTTAGGAAGGCTATGAGCAGGATCCAAATTTTGGAGAAATATTTCAAAAAAAACCTCCAAGTGAGGGCTTTGCACGTAAAGGAGAATACTACTTCCAGGACGGGCTGCTCTACAAGAACTACAATCTTTGTGTGCCTAAGGGGGGAAGAGTTCAGTTGATGAGGAAAGCACACAGTTCTAAGGTGGTTGGTCACTTTGGTGTGACAAAGACTGTTGTGCACTTACATAGGTATGTTTATTGGCCAAACATGCAAGAAGAAGTTGTCAAATTTATCAGAAGTTTTGTTTATATAGTACAAGCAAACCTAGTAATAGAAATTTGGGTTTATATATATCATTGAATGTTCCTTCCTGGCCATGGGAAAGCATCTCCATGGATTTTGTGGGTGGTTTGCCTACCTCCAAGAAAGGGTATGATTATATTTTTGTGGTAGTGGACCGGTTCAGTAAAATGTGTATTCTCATTCCTTGCAAGAAGACCATTAAAGCCAGTGATGCAGCTGAGTTATTTTTTGCTAATGTGTGGGTTCATTTTGGTTTGCCTAATTCTATTGTGTCAGATAGGGACTCACGATTCATAGGAAAGTTTTGGTCTACTTTGTGGGAGAAGATGGATACTAAGTTGAAAAGGTCCACTGCTTTTCATCCACAAATAGATGGGCAAACAGAAGTGGTAAACCGTACCTTGGTTCAGCTCTTGAGAGGGTACAACAGGAAACATCCTAGGACTTGGGATGAGAATCTGGTGTATATCCAACATTCTTATAACAGGGCAGTTCATGCTTCTACCAGTAAGACTCCTTTTGAAACATGTTTTGGTTATTTGCCTAAGAGTGCATTTGATGTTGTTTTGAGATTACCATGCAAAGACAACGGGAAAGTGGATATGGAAGTCCACAAAGCTGAGAAGCTCATTGAGAAAATTCAACAGATACACCTCCAGGTACAAGAGAGGTTGAAAGAGTCACAAGCCAAGTACAAAGCAAGGCATGATCAACATATAACTGAGCATTCTTTCCTTGTTGGTGACAAGGTATGGTTGTACTTGAGCAGAGAAAGGCTACAAGGTAAAGCTAAGAAACTCAAGCCTCTTCGATATGGCCCATTTGAAATTCTGGAACAAGTGGGTAAGAATGCATTTCGCTTGGATTTGCCTCCTTATATGAGGATTTATTCAGTTGTGAATGTTGAGAATTTACGTCTCTTTGAGCCCTCCATGTTGGATCAAGAAGAAGAGGGATTGTTGCTACCATCTATTGAGGATCTTGCTCTGGAAAGTCAGTTGGAATTGGAGGAAGATGTGGTATTGCAGTGGAATGAGAGGACAACACAAGGAGGAGTGCAAGAACAGGTGGTTGATTGGGTTGAAAGGTCAATTGCCTACCAAGGCCAAGTGGTATTCCAGAGAAGATGTGGGGAAGAAATTTTCTCACCTCATCAGTCCTTGAAGCTTTTAGGGACTTAAAAGCCTCAAATTTGGGGAGGTATGATCCAAAAATGGATCTAGAAGTACCCAATTCTATGTATTCTCTTTTTGAAACTTACAATGCATACCTTCTTCAGATAAATACTACTGGAAAATGGTTAAGTCAGGCTGATGGTGATACACCTTCGAATGACAAAAGAAGCCATTTCTTGTTATGTTCTATGTGATGATTGTGCAGTGGTTATGGAACCACCGCAATGGTTGTAGAACCACCAATCTTCACAGAGTAAGCGGTTGCGCAACCATCCGCCAATAGTTGTGCACCACATGGGCACTAGCGGTTGCACAACTGTCGTGCGATGGTTCCACAACCGCCTCCTGCAGATAGTCACCGGCGGTTCTGCCCCCAATGACGCCAAAATTGGAAACGCAACAGTTGCAAATGTTTGGGCTTCCCAATTGATTCGTTTCGCCTCTCCTTTCATCCTTGGGCAGAGCAACTATAAATACAAGCATGTTTACTCATTCTAAGGCAAGTGATTTGAGTGAATTCAAGTGTGAGCAAAGGGAGGAAGTTGGAATTGTTCTTGTTTTGTTCATAGACAAGTTGAGTTCTTTCTTGTTGAGGATTGTAAGCAAGTAATGCAAGTTGAAGGAGCTTGGATCCTTCTTGAAGGTCATATAGTTTGACAGTAAACTTGTATTGTATTGGAGATTTACATAGTGAAGGGAAGCAATTGCTTACCTAGCTGGAGTTTTTCCCACATTGGGTTTCTCCAGGATAAAATTGTTGTCTCCTTGTATTGCATCTTTCATTTTCAGTATTGTGTGAATGATTTTTGCATAACATACTGGATAAGAAGAACTTTGTTTAAGTTGTTCATTCACTATCACTAAGATAGGATCCATTTATTGTTCAAAAGAGGTAGTTTATGGATCAAGAGTGGTACCGGGGACTGTTTTGGAATTTCGGAAATGTTTCAGGAAAGTACTAGGACCAGTACTAGTACCTGGTACGTCAATATGTGGGTATGCTGCCTTGGTTGGCATTTCTGGGTAACGTAGGTCGAAAGCATTCAAAAATCCTGTGAAGAAGTAGTCTAGAGTGTGGCTTCTTAGATCACTAATAGAGATATGTGTGCAGGTATAGGGTGAGACTATAGGGCTGAATCACCTGGGGCAACACTACGGTGTTGAGTTGTTTGTAAGCCTACGGGCATTGTGTGTGTGTTGTTGTCACGAGCCTTATTTGGTAGATTGTGTAAGGTGTCTGTGTAATTTCTCTTATTGATGAATAAAGAAGTTTGTTGTTGCTGTAATTCTGCTGCACAAGTGTGGTGTTTGTGAAGGCTACATGGTCTAAGCATCCCTTCATTGAGACCCCTAACTGTGACTGCATCAAAAAGCCTTTACGTAAGCACTGAACCTGATTATTCTCATGCTTACCTTTGTGGGAGAGAAGTTTCGAAGCATTTAGGGTATTCATCACGGGCCTTTGACATTACATGTTATGCATGGAGCTTCCTAGTGAGTTGCTACTCAAATATTGTAGTAATGTTTGTTAGGGTATAGTAACCGTAGAAAAATTGTTTCATATGGATGGTTATAACAATTTCACTAGTGATGCACGTTTAGACCATTAGTTATTGCAGGATTAATCAGCATTGTCCCCAATGCTTGAGAACTAAGTTGCCGATACGTTTTGGATATGGGTACGGATACGGATACGAAGTATCTGCTACGTGGATATGGCAAAAAAAAATTGGCCTCAGATACAGTGTTGGAGACGGCTGTACAAAATATATATAAATATCAAAAAATATATAAATTCAAGCCTGATAAATAGAAATTAACCACATATTATGCATATGAAAAACAAAACCAGCTAAATAACCACAACAAACTACTCATAATTTCATTGAACTTGGACACAAGCATCATCCCTACCACATCTAGTTGAGGTGTTTACTACATTTATCTCATACATGCTGTTTTTGTCCTTGTTTTTGATGGCTTCTATTTGGTGCCTTCCGTAGAATAATGCTGCTGCAAAAAAAGTAATTTCTGCTGTTATACTATATTAATTTTAAAGTACAAAAAAAAAAACTGTTTCGGGCCTGGAAACACCCTGGAAACGGTTGGGCAGGTTTAGGTATAGCTGGGTACGTCTGCAGACGTACCCAGCCTTAACAAGACCTGCCCAGCTGTTTCCTGGGTGTTTCTGGGCACGTATCCATACTGGGTGCCCTAGGGGTGGCTTTCTGGTAACTTAGCTTGAGAAGGTATACGTGTATGCTAACAGACCTAACCTTCTGATGACATAATTTTTGTGAATGCTTCTCTATAACCATGACAGTTCAGATGTTAACAAGGTCCAAGGTTGATCATTCTAGTATTTTCCATGTGCTGGCTATCCTATCTTTCTCAGGTCGGTTCTCGGTTGGTTTTAGGTTTTTTGTGCATTACATTGTATGTTGAAATAGTTTCTCCTTGGATGCTATAATTTGATGCTGTTATCACACTTGAATACAGGTGCTGCAATAGTGGAGTATGTGCATCAAAAGTTTGACTTTGTACTGGTCTTTGCTGTTTGTTTCAACCAATTTATCATCTTGTTGCCATGTTTTAATAGTCTTTCTCAGACTGTTCAACCCAAGGGATATTTTTGCGAGAAGAGAATTGATATTTTGGTTTTACCTATGGTGAAGTGTAGATGTATACGTCAGATAAGTGTGCATAATTGATCATCTTTAGGCACAAGGTAGAGTTAGTGACCTAGTTGCACAACTTGGGGTTTGGGGGCAGTTCATGAATATTTTCAGGATACACATCTGTAATTCTAGATCTACCTCACCTGTCAGATTCATTCTCAGACCACATGGGAGACTAGATCCAACACCTTTCGGAAGGTGGAAGAGAGGGGGAACACGGTACCATGAGAGAGGAGTGTTAACCCTAGAGGGTCGTAGGATGGTATATTGAGTGGAAATACCGATAGCCGTAGGCAACTCGCATGTATTCAAATTTAAAGTTTATATGTTGCAAAGTGGAGAGAATTGACCATATGGGCTACCAAGAGTGACACATATGATGAGAGGATGATATATGTATGCAACTCAGTGCAGTGTTAGAGTCTACTAGGGATTTCATAGATATTCTGGACACCCTTCAACAGTGGTGTGCATAGTCCGTGCCACAAGGTAGATGGAGCCATCCCACTATTACTAATCTGTAGTATGTAGATATGTGTCTGACCATGGGGTATTGTTTAGCTAGGGCACTCACCATATCCAGTGTAGATTAGTTCATTATTGGATATAGGGTTTGACACATGGGGAAAGTTAAGTCATATGACCCATATAACAACATGTGATATATGAGAGGTTCCTGATGTATAGGCCGATAGGGACTGCACACATGGAAGTAATTTCGCCTTACATATGCCGTCTAGAGTGATTTTTCTAATAAGGCACAATGGGGCCGTGTTGTGAGGTTACTTCGAGCATTTCGACCATACAGCACATGGTTGCTTTCCAAAGTGATGTGTATACCGACTATTTACCCTTCATAAGGAATATGGATCAGGTGGCCTAATTGGCCCATGAAATTAGATTTCTTTGCTCACCATCACCGAAAGGTGATGGGTACAATCTTTTACAGCATTTATTCTAAATTAGTTCATTAGCCAAACTCTGGACCATTGTTTATCCAAGGTTTTGAACTACTGAAATGATTGCAGGGAAGAGCTAGTAAAAAAAATTCAAGACGCTATATCACAAATTATAGGCCAATGATGTTTGATTTCAAAGGCATATGAGCAAAAGGACACATAAAACTTTGCAGATGAATGGAAGCAGGAGATTTGTGGTGGTTAACTGGCGTTCTTGAGGTCTAGGGGGTTTATAAGTATGTAAGGAACTGCATTTCTTCATAAGAAAGTGCAATGACATGGACAGTTTTGTAATTCTTCATTTAATGTTTATTGGGTTTAGTTTAACTGGATAGATTTTTATTCGAGCGATAACTAAAGACAACGGATGCTTCATGTAGAACAGTAGAAGCTCTAGTGGGGCAATATATGATCATTGCCTATTGCTCCCTGCATTTTTTATATCCAACCTCGAGACAGTCGAACTAACTTCAACAAACCGTACACTTCTAAGATTATTTAAGTTTGAAGTTAGAAATAGCTTCTAAATTTTAGTGAATAGTTTCAGTTATGCATATTGAGGCAAGTCTGCATTCTCTTGCATGTGTAGCATTTATATAGAATTGTTTTCCAAAGAAACATTTATCTTTTCATGGTTACACAAATTGTCTCCTATGAATGGAGGTCAAGTAGATGTGGTCACTGTTTATATCTAACGTGCCTTAGAGAATATTGTCCAATGTGGTTTTATGCAAATGAGCATTTCAATAAAATATGAAAACTGGTGATATATTGATTCATTACACTAGCAGCAACAAATTCAATGTCAGGTGGGAGTCATGCGCACCCCACCCACGCCACCCTCCGCCCACCTTAAGCCTCATGGACCCACCATATGACACTAGGAGGCTCTGATAAGCACTCTTTGCCAAATTTCTAGCCCTCGCTCCAACTCATGCATGCTTGACACTTGTCATCACTAGGCTAATGCACACTTTTTGTGTCCCTCCGTCTCTTTCCAATGGGACAAGGGGGCAGAGAAATGCACCCCCCTTCCTCTCTCTCTCATCCCTATAAAACCTGGAGTTAGTAAGTTTTTCACCCCCCCCACATTGCTCCATTTCTATCTAGAACTCTAATATTTTTTTCTAGTATTTCATGTATCCATTTTTTGTTCCTCAATTGCATTCTCCATGTTGCCATAATTGCAACAAAGAAATATCTCACAAAAATTGCATTTTTTTCAAGCTCCATGCTCATTTTTTCCCCCTAATTGACTTCGTCCCTGGATCGAAAAATCTTCATATCTAATAAACCGTTGCATGGATTGAGGTGGGATTTTTTGCAATCTTCCTCATTTTGAAATGCCATCAAGGAGCAAGTGATGGAATTTAGAATGATCCCCTAGATTTTTTACGGCGAAGAAACCTCGATTTTCATGCCCTCTTTTCGTAAAATTTTATTTCTCGTTGTTGTAGAGATAGGTTTGAGCTAAAAATTGTATGTGAGATAAAAAGAAAAAATCCATCTCAAAAAAGTTGGTTTCGTCAAAATCCAAGGTTGGGAAAGCCACTTTTCAAAAATAGTAAGTCTCTATACGAGTACTTGCCATAAATAACAAACTCATGAAAAGGGCAGATTTCTTCTAAGGCAATGTTCTTAGGGAGCAACCAGGTCAACAAAGAGAGGTCGTCAAAAGTGAAAAAGTGAAAAATGCAATTTTCTAAAAATAGTAAATCCTCATGCTAAATGCCAAAAGTTGCAATTGATTCTATCCCCATTCATCTCTCTGCTTTGCAACATCTTCCTAGGGGTGTGCGACAGTGGCATAAGCTCAAACGAGGCCATTAATCCCCCACGGGGATCCTGAGGCATCACTTCAATCACAGTGGTGTACACGAGCACAAAAGAACACCGCAAAGTGCAATAGTGGAAAAGAAGAGCATCATGCACCTGAAGCAGACACTCAAAAAAGGTTCAAGGGCCACAAAGATCGTCATTGTGAATCTCCAACCAGGTTGAAGGCATCTGCTCTCCCCAATGAGCCAGATTAGTTGAACTCGGTGGGCTAGGTGAGCAAGTTGTGTTGAATATCTGAAGACAAGAAAAATCCATCAAGCAAAGTAATTCATCACAGAACATCCACGTATCCGAGCATGTCTCCCCGAAGGTTTTAGCTCCCTCATGGTAATGAAGAACTAATTCCACAAAAAGCTCTTGCAAATTCTCTGGTGGGAAACACCATGTCAAAACTTGATGAGCCATTCCCATGGATTCTCGAAATGATCAACAGTGAGCCAATGACAACTCAACATGTTACTAGGCCAAGTCTCGATGAAATCTCAGAGATGTGGAAGCCCAAAAGGAGAAAGAAAGCTCAAATGACATCTTGCTTCTTCAGTGGGGCCTCAGGTAATTAGTATGTTGAAGTTGTCAGGCCTAAGGTTGACAAGCATATTAAGGAGATGACTTCGTTAGACTCGCATCTCATTGGGCCAAGACTCGCATGAGGGTGATTCCCATTTGTTCAAGGAATCCTCCTCTTGTACGCTTGCTCGGAATGAAGAATACAAGAAAACTATTGTGCAATTGGAGAAACAAGTAAAATCTCTCAGTGCCTACATTCAACCCTTCTCGGAACATGAATCAACATCTGCCCCTCTGACCGAAGACATTCCTCCAATCAGCAGTGTTGATCCTAAAGCGGTTAAGAAAGCACAAAGATATGTGATTTGGGGAAAGGCCAATGAGAAGTGGATTGAGCAAGGCAAAGCGCTGTGTTTGGATCTCATTTCTCTCATCTGTTGAGTTGTAGAGCTCAATTACTTCAATTTAGCATGCAATGGAAACTTGCTGAAAAATACAGTAACCGTCAGCGGTTAAGGGGGAACTGACATCGGTCACCCAGGATCGGCATCGATCAGGCAAGGGAGGAATTGACAACGGTTAGGTCTAACCGACGTTAGTTACTTGTGCGAGGATGTTTTAATTACCTCTCGGGAATTAGATATATTTTTAGCATTAAAGTATATCTATTGATTGTAATTGCATGACTAAGTGCTCTAAGTCTATAAACGACTCTATAAGCATAAAAATTAGGGTTTAGAAGTAAGAATGATTAACAAGAATTAGAAAGAACTTGCAAACGTTGGTGAGAGAGAATTCTTAGTGATGAAACAAAAACTTGAAGAAAGATAGTACCGAACATCTGAGAGGTGTGGAAGATTGTAAATCTTCATTGTAAATCTTGTCAAAGCTTTGGATAATAGATTGACTTGTTCCTTGGTGGATGTAGTCCACATTGGGTGAACCACGTTAAATCTGGTGTTGATTTATGTCTCTTATTTTGTATAATTCTTCTAGTAGAATATCTGCTTTTATTTACATGTATGTTTAGATTTGATATATTATATGTACAATCGGTGTGCGAACCCCAACAACTGGTATCAAAGATTTGTTTGAGGGTTTTGTGTGTTAACAGATTTACTCATAGAGGGTTTTCTGAATGAGTGAGAGCTACAACAATGGCAGAAGAAAACAAATACAAGGTAGAGAAATTTTACGGCCAAAATTATCAATTATGGAAGATGCAGATTGAGGATTATCTGTATTAAAGAGATTTATATTTACCGTTGGATGAGAAGTCTAAACTTATGAAGATGACTGATGAAGAATGAAATATTTTTGACAGAAAGGCTTTGGGATCTATAAGATTGAGCCTGACAGCATCCGTGGCTTCTAATATTACAGAAACGGCTTCTACGGTAGAGTTAATGAAATATCTTGCTAATTTATATGAAAAATCTAGTGCTTCAAATAAAGTTTATTTGATGAAGAAACTATTTAGTTCTAAGATACATGAAGGTGGATCTGCATCTAGTCGTTTGAATGATTTCCGATCTATTATAAATCAGTTAAAATCGGTTGCAATACCATTTGATGATAAAGTAAGAGCGCTTTTATTCTTATGTTCTTTGCTTGATAGTTGAGATAACTTGGTAATGACCGTTAGTAATACAACATCTGCTAATAATATTTTGAAGTTTGATGAGTATAATCTTGAATAAAGAAATTCGCAGGAAAAGTACAGAGGAATCATCATCCAGGAATGCTTTGAATGCAGAAAGTAGAGGTAGGCAGAAAGAGAGATCCAAGAGTAAGAGTAATGAAAAATCAAATTCAAGGGATAACAAATCTAAATTCAGAAGTAAGAGAATTACTTGTTGGAAATGTGGAAAGAAAGGACATGCAAAGAAAGATTGTTGGTCAAAGGATAAAAAAAACCAACCACCAAAAAAAATAAAGAAGCCAATCTTGCTACATCAAAGGTAATGCAAGATGCTCTTATTCTTTCTTTAGATAATCGAATTGAATCATGAATTTTAGATTCAAGAGCTTCTTTCCATGGAACCCCTAATAAGAGTTATTTCAGAAATTATGTTCATGACAATTTTGGGCATGTTTATTTGGGTGATGATGAACCTTGTAGTATTACTGGTAAAGGGGAAGTTCATTTAAAATTACAAAATTGAAATACATGGGTATTGAAAGATGTGAGACATGTGCCAAGCCTCAGGAGGAATCTTATTTCTGCAGGGCAACTAGTGAATCTGGTTGCATGGTTACTTTACAGGAGATTCTTGGAAAGTCACCAAGGGTGCTTTTGTTGTGGCAAGAGGTAAAAAGGTAGGATCGTTATATTTATCTACTTGTATTACTGATTCCTTTTTAGCATTATCTACTTCAAATTTAGATGCATGCATGTGGCATAATCGGTTGGGTCATATGAGTCAAAAAAGAATACAGATATTAAAGGTTAAGGGCAAGTTATCGTATTTAAAAGATTTAGATCTTGATTTCTGTGAGCATTGTATCTTTGGAAAGTAAAAGAGAGAGATTTTTCAAAGTTGGGGCAACTAAGAAAGAGTAAAAATTGGAGCTTGTACACTCAGATGTGTGGGGACCAGCTCAGGGAGCTTCTCATGGATGATCCTAGTATTATGTTACTTTCATTGATGATGCTACCAGAAAGGTATGGGTTTATTGTATTAAATATAAATCTGATGTTTTTGAGACTTTTAAAAGATGGAAAAACTTTGTTGAGAATGAATCAAATTTTAAGTTAAAGTGCCTTATATCTGACAATGGTGGTGAATACTATAGTAAAACTTTCAATGATTATTGTTCATTGAATGAGATACGTAGAGAAAGAATGGTTCCAAGAACACCACATGAGAATGGTGTTGCAAAAAGAATGAACAAGACAATCATGGAGCGCGCGAGAAGTATGAGAATACATTCTGGACTGCCCTTGTAGTTTTAGGTGGAAGCAATTGATACAACGGTTTATTTGATTAACAATGGGCCTTCAAGTTCACTAGATGGAGGAATACTAGAGGAAGCTTGGACCGGAAAAGAGGTAGATCTTTCTTTTCTTAAAGTTTTTGGTTCATAAGCTTTTGTGCATGTTGATAAGGAAAATAGGAAAAAATTAGATGCAAAATTCAAGAGATGCACTTTCATTGGTTATAGATATAGAGATTTCGGTTTTCGTTTTTGTGATTTAGAGAATTCTAAAATTATTTGGAGTCGTGATGTTGAATGGAATGAAAAGAGAATGTACATGGATCAAATTTTGGTACCCAAGAATGAATCGGTTGAAAAGTTTGTGAATGAAAATAAACTCTCGGATTCAAAAGAATTACTGATAGGGTTACACAGTAACCGATGTCAGTTGACCCCTAACCAACACCGGTTAGTAGAACTGGTATCGGTTACATAAGATTCAAACCGACATCGGTTAGCAGAACTAACCTTGGTTAGAGGTGACCGACGTCGGTTACTGTCAGATTTGGATAGGAATGTCCAGGAGGTCCAAATTGAGCCTCTGGTACCCCAAAGTCCTGTGAGAAGGTCACAAAGGGTAAGTAAACTTCCAGAAATATTTACACCTCTATTTTATTTATTATTGACTGATAACGATGAACCAAAGAGCTTTGAAGAAGCAATGCATGATAAGACTCACATCTAGTGGGAGCATGACATGGATGAGGAGATGGACTCCTTAGAACAGAACCAAACTTGAGATTTGGTTAAGTTTCCAGTAGGTAAGAGAACATTGCAGAACAAGTGGGTTTATAGGATCAAGGAAGAAGGGGGTGGACAGAAAAGATACAAGGTAAGGCTTGTAGTAAATAGATTTGCACAGAAGGCAAGACTTGTAGCAATGACTTCTATTCGTATTGTATTGAACTTAGTTGTAGTAGAATATTTGCATTTAGAACAACTAGATGTGAAGACAGATTTTCTTCATGGTGATTTGGATGAAGAAATTTATATGCTGCAGCGGCTTGGGTATGAAGTCAAAGATAAGGAGAAATTAGTGTGCATGTTGAAAAAGAGTCTATATGGGCTCAAACAAGCTCCAAGACAAATGGTACATGAGGTTTGATAGTTTTATACAAGAGCATGGTTCATTGAGATGCGAATTTAACCATTGTGTTTATTT
This sequence comes from Taxus chinensis, assembly GCA_019776745.2. Lineage (NCBI taxonomy): Eukaryota > Viridiplantae > Streptophyta > Pinopsida > Cupressales > Taxaceae > Taxus > Taxus chinensis. Next base: position 11,364,476 of record CM034149.1, read on the forward strand.
CAAGAAGCTTGAAAATAGGAGCTATATTATTTTGTTACTAAATGTGGATGAAATGCTTATTGCAGGATCTAATATGTAAGACATTGGTGAGTTTAAGGGAAAACTAACTCACACATTTGCTATGAAGGATTTAGGAGCTGCAAAAAGAATTCTTGGCATGCAAATACACATAGACATGAAAAACAAGAAATTGTATTTGTCTTAGGAGGATTATATCTATAAGGTGTTAGAAAGGTTCAACATGCAAAATGCTAAACTTGTTAGCACACCTATGGCTGGGCACTTCAAATTGAGCAAATATCAGTTTCCATCATCATATGAGAAAGTCAAATACATAACACAAGTACCATATGTTCTAGCACTTGGAAGTCTCATGTATGCTATGGTTTGTACTAGACCAGACATTGCACAGGTAGTGAGAGTTGTGAGTAGATATATGGCCAATCCAAGTAAAGAGCATTGGAAATCAGTCCAATGGATACTCAGGTATTTGAAAGGGACATCTAACATGCAGTTATACTATGGAGGTTCGGATATTTCATTATGTGGCTATGTTGATTTAGATATGGCTGGAGATCTAGATGGTAAAAGAAACATTACTAGATATATTTTCACAGTAGGTGGAACGACAGTTAACTGGATTGCGAGATTGCAGAAAGTTGTGGCTTTGTGTACTACAGAGGCAGAGTATGTTACAGTTATAGAGGTTAACAAGGAGATGATATGGATGAGTAGGTTCATGAAAGAGTTGGGAAAGAAACAAAATGATTATAAATTGTTCAGTGATAGTCAGAGTGCAATTCATTTGACAAAGAACTCAGTGTTTCATTCGAGAACGAAACACATTCAATTGATGTATCACTTTATACGACAGGTATTGGAGGATGGACAGTTGAATCTGGAAAATATTCATACGAGCAAGAACCCTGCAGATATACTGACGAAGCCATTAGAAAATGAGAAGTTGGAGCTACACTCCACTTCTGTTGGTCTTCGAGTTTGATACTTGAAGAGGAAGAAACAAAGCTAAGGAAGGATCCAAGAATGATATTGTACATGTATGGTGTAGTAATTAATTTCCAAGTGGGAGATTGTTGAGTTGTGGAGCTCAATTACTTCAGTTTAGCATGCAATGGAAACTTGCTAGAAAATACAGTAACTGTCGGTGGTTAAGGGGGAATCGACATCAGTCATCTAGGACTGACATCGAGAGAGGAACCGAAAACGGTTAGGTCTAACCGGTGTTGGTTACCTATGCGAGGATGTTTTAATTAACTCTCGGGAATTAGATCTATTTTTAACATTAAAGTATATCTATTGATTGTAATTGCATGGCTAAGTGCCCTAAGTCTATAAACGACTATATAAGCATAAAAGTTAGGGTTTAGAAGTAAGAATGATTAACAAGAATTAGAAAGAACTTGCAAACATTGGTGAGAGAGAATCCTTGGTGATGAAGCAAAATCTTGAGGAAAGAAAGTACCAAACATCTGAGAGGTGTGGAAGATTGTAAATTTTCATTGTATATATTGTCAAAGCTTTGGATAATAGATTGATTTGTTTCTTGGTGGACGTAGCCCACACTGAGTGAACCACGTTAAATTTGGTATTGATTTGTTTCTTGTTTTGTATAATTCTTATGGTAGAATATCCGTTTTTATTTGCATGTATGCTTAGATTTGATATATTATTTGTACAACCGGCGTGCTAACCCCAACACCATCAAGTATGCTCTTGCAACATTGTCTGAAGTGAACAAGGAGAAGGAGGAGTTTGCAAAAGAGGTCTGTCATTTGGATGAGGTGTTCCCACTGGTGTCTAAGATGAGTTCCTTTGACTCTCACACCCTTGTGAATAAGAACATGTTTGCATCAACTATCGAGGACTTGCCTCAAGTTTGGATCTGCATCATGGATGCGAGATATACAATTCTCAAGAATGTCGTATCTGAATTGGAATCCCGCAGGTGATAGGTTTCTGAATTTTTGAATGAGGATTACCACAGTGTTCAAAGATTTGAGCTCCCTCCTCTCACCGAGGACTCATCATTAGAAGAGCTCGTCATTGCATTCCAGGAGTTGGTTAAGGAGGAAAGTGACTCTCTTTCCTTCAATCAAGACAATTTAGAGTCCCTAGCTAGTATCAGAAGTTGCATTGCTGCAATTGTAATGGATTATGAAGAATGCTCGAACAATGCAAGAGGATCAGTGATATTCCTGGAACATGGATCAAAGTATTGGGCTGAGTGAGAATTTTGGAGGTGGATAAGTTGACGATTGCGATAACTCAGTTCAACAAAGAATTCAGGGAACAAGAACGAGAAGCATGAATCAACAAGTTCTTTATCAAGAAAACTTCCTCATCAAGAAATGTCAACTTCTTCCTTCTCTATTTTTCCCTCTTCCTTCTCTCCCTCTTCTAATTCTTCGTTGAGTCTGATCATTGTATTTTGTCATATTCACTTAAGTGACATATTTTTGAATTGTAAAAATATTTTCTCAAAATTATAAGAGAAATGCTTAATTTGTCTTTTCTAAAGGGAAATGAAAGGTCATAAGTGGAATAGGAACACAAAGAGTCATGTAAGGGGAGATGAAAGGTCAATTCACATTGCTATAAATTGGGATGGCTTCTCCATTCCAAAGGATCCTGAAAATTTACTTCTTTGTAGCAATAGTGGATTGTGATCTGTTGTTGAGCTTTGTATCACCAATGTACATGAAATAAAAGCTATATTTCTTCTATTCTCCTTTTCTTGTATTCCTCTACTTCTCTCTTTTATGCACTTTGCAAGCATAATGATCCAGTAAGAACTTTGTTTCTTAGATAGATGAATCGAAGAACTTGGTGTTTGGGTTTGTCTGTCTCACTAGATAGCTTTATTGTTGCTTTCATCTATATTGAATGTTGAACTACTCTAGTTACTAGGTGTGAACTTTGCAATTGGCCTACTCATGACAGTAACCTTCCTTTCCTTATTTCTCTCCTTCCCCTCTCATCGCTGTGATTTCCTCCTTTATGCCCCGTACAAGTAGTTTGCCACAGGTTCAGTGGAGTGTCCCTGTGTGATCCTCGACCTATTTGGCCAACCCACAACATTTAGTTTATGATTAGATTAGTTACATTCAATAAGGGGAGTTGTACCATTCAATGCAGATGGGCGTAGCCACGTGAACGTTTGCGGAGACACCTAATTTTCCCAACTGACAAATTTTCTCATCAACATGTTCGAACATGGAAATATTTTTTACTCTCACCATGGAGGTACCTAGCCTTTACATAAAGTAGATGATAGAGAGACCAATTGCATCTATTATCTCCTCTCCTCAATAACGTGTTGAACTTGCCAATAGAAGGATCTGGAGGGACTCTGCTCACTATACATAGAGTATTACCCCATACTAGAGGTAATTTGAGGTCTTATAAGGCTCCTGACTCATTTTTCCAAGAGTGGATGATAGTCATTAAACAACTTCTAACCCATTTTTATAAGAACTATATATATAATAACTATTTTTTTCTGTCTTCCTATACAACTTTGTTGCCAAAACATCTAACTAGTTTGTATTGATGTTAAACTTTGTTAAAAAAATAAACATTGTTTTATTGGTTTTTGTATGACCAATAGGCCCGTCACTATGTACTACATCTGACATCATTTTTGTTCATGGTGCTTGCTAGGTCCAATCCATTTGATGCAGAGCAAAGTCAATCTCAAACAATTCACTATGTTAAAAATGTTTAAAAACTCAACTATGCCTCTTAATGCCTTCAAAACTAGCTCCTTCTCAAGTTCACAAGCTCCTTTCAACATGCAAATTCTTGACTTTCCACCTTATGGCACCTAATCATAGTTTGTACCCCACTTCTAGATCTCATTCAATGCAATTTCAACCTTCCAAATCATTCAAATCAAATAAGAAGTTCTAATGACTCACTTCTTAGCTAATCTGCCTTTCTAGGCTTCTTGAGTCCACAACTCTTGGTGAATTCATGAATAGACCAAATTAAAGAAACCCAGAACAAACTAAGCACATTTTTCAATACCCTTTATCATATTTGAGCTATGGGTAAAATTTGGGTTCTCCACTCCTTGTTTGAGTGCCTCCTCCACCAACTCTCCCCCCTTCTTTGTTTGAGCATCTACTAGCCTTGTCTAGGCATTGATCTTGGCATAACTTTTGAACTAAATATTCAACTCACAAACCAACCACTAATTTAGGCACCCATTTGGCCAATTTAACTGTGTGAGGAATTTCAATATCACTTTGTAAAATTTCCTTCCACCTCCTATTGAAGACCTCAAGTTAGATCTTATTGACTATGTAAGCTCTTTCAAGGGTGAACTGTCATAAATTTGGAGTATGGGAGGGTCCTAAAACTCTTCAAACCTCTTTTATCTCCTTCTTCTACCTATTTAGATGCTAAGTTCAAAACTTCAACATTCATTCCTTCCTCAAACTCCTTCAACTTACAAATCCTTCTACTTCTCCTTATAAAAACTATACGTTACAGTTTGCCTTCATGCACTGTTATGCCAAAAACTCCATCTTAGATATTAATAAAGCTTTAAAGTTGCATGAATGTGCATTACTTGAATGGATTGGCCCTCTATGAACTTGTTCTTGTTCAAACCCCAGTCTTAAGCCCCTTTTACAACTTTGTACTTCTCTACTGTCACACATAGAAGAAGGCAACAAACACTTCAAGCCTTAATTCCTTTGTAAACTCCTTCTACAGGTTACTCAAAGGTTAACTACACAAATTCAGGTCCTAATTTGGTCTCTATCTCCTTCAACATACCATTTTTCATTAAAGCCCTATGAGGGTTTCAAGATAACCCGAAGGAGTTAAATTTGCAATAAAATGAAGAAATTACAATTTCATGGCTTGTGTTTATTTCTAGGCATTTGTCTTAGCCTCATGCATGTAAGGTCTTCTATTAACCTCCAATTCAAAAGTTGATGCTTACCCTCGTCGTCCTGCCCTAAGAACAAGGGATTCTTCAAGCTTATCTTAGTTTACCAAAAGGAAATAACCTCTACCTTGCACTATATGATCTTTGATGTAAAGAAATGAATATGCAAATCTCAATGTTTATCCCTACACACTAATGATTTCGACTTCTTTGTTAGTTCTTTTCATTCACCATTGATATTCTATAACATGCATGTACACAAACTAGTTATTAGAGGCTTGCACAGTTCTTTCAATCCTATTTCCACTCAATACAACAATGCAAATTCTCAATCTTGTAGATGCATAGAAAACAAGATCTCTTATCATTCAATTCCTTCTCAGTATCCCTGCACAAGAGTTAGATGCATCCTAATGATCATGCACAATTTAGGCATTCTTCACAAGATCTAAAAACTAATAAAACTATCAACAACCAAGCTTAACTTCAAAATCTTAGAGCTCCAATTCCTTTCTTCATTGGACCATTCAAATGATGGTTCTATTCAGCTACAAGGAGGATTAAATATGCTCTTCCAATGAATCTCTAACCGAATCTTGCTTCTCATGACCCTTTACATTCCATGATTTGTCATTTATTACAACATTAGAAAAGCTAGTTTAGTTTAGAACTCTAGGAACTAAGCACTAGTCCACAAATAAGGCATAAGTAGGACTTCTAAACCCCAATACTTGTTACATGCTTATTACGTATTTTAATGCCCCAAGATTACACTTTTCTACTCAATTACAAGCCAAAAATTACCCTCAACATTCAAATTGCATTTTGGAGGGAAATGACGTAATTTGAATTTATGAAGGGCTTATTCAAAGTCAACATACCTAGACAATTCTAGAAGACCTCTAAAACCTATCAACATTCTTAGGAAGCCAAAATTGATGTCTTCACCCATATGTACAAGCTAGGAGTGATGCTCATGCATCACCTTTTCTTTTGTACTAGTCTTTTTTTAACCATAGTGTTTAATTTGGGAGAAAATCTTATATTTCTCAATATTTATGGAATTCAATTCAAACTTTTCTTCGTGTTGATTTTTAGCCAAGCAATGAGTTAGATTACTCTAGAGAATTTAAATATCTAAAGCCCCTCATGTTCTATGTTGGATTAGGGAGTGGAAATCCATTAAGGAATGATTAGAAGAGGATTTCCCTTGTATGTATTTTTGTGTAACACCCTTCAAATATTTATGTAAAATGAGAAAGTATAAGAAATGCATACAATCTATTGGACAAAATTGATTCAACCATCTGTTAAGGTTGATTCAAAGGAATGATCTAAACTGAAGGTAGATTAGGAAGACATGATTAGAGATCCTAGTAACTTGTGGTGCAAATAAAGATTGAAATTGTAATTGGTTCTTCATAACCTGAAGAACTACATTAAGTGGGAAAACATCCAAAGGTAATAAGCTGAATCCTTTCTATAAAAGAAGTTGATCTTGAGGCATACTTGTCTAGGTATTTGTAAAAATAGATGGGTATGTCTCTAAAGCTTCTTTAAGAATGCACAATTCAGAAGATCTCAAGTTCAACCACTTACAGTAGAAGAGAACAACAAAATAATTCTTAGTAGTTTGACTAGAAGTATTGTGAGGCTTCATAACTTGGTTCTTGTTGTTATGATCAAGAGTAACACAAGCAACATGTGATCATGTTCAAATATTGAGTATTTAATAGGAATATGATTTTTTTATTTGCAGTTTTTGCATCTCTATGTGACCACACAATCTTTCTAGTTATTCCATGTTGTTTTCAATGTTTTTCTTCTCCTATTCTTTAACACAGAGGATTGGGATTTATCAACCTCGCATCCAAGAAATGGTCACCCCCAATAATAAAATATCCCACTTTATAAAATTGATGAGTAACATCTTGCTTATAGTCATGAGGGTCTTATTTCTATTAAAATAAGATGGAATGAGCAAAAATTAAGTAAACCATAGCCCTAATTTTGCTATAGATCTCTTACCAAACAACCTCCCTCTTGCAATACTCCTCTCAAGTTGTCATTGCCCCATATTTTGCACTCCATTCTTGTGGTAAAGAAAACACAAAACACATACAACAAGCTCTCATATCCCAGAAGTGTAACTTGAGAGCCCCACGAATCAGTCGATAATTATAAGCTTGCTTTGCTCTATAAACCCTTTCTTTAACTTGGAGTTGATTCAATTTATTTTCTTCTTGCATAATCGTGCGGTTGAAAAAAATGGAAATCAATGCATTGAAAAATTCATGTTAAAATCCGAAAAACAATTAATAGATATGTTGCTACATTTCCAATAAAATAAAATTCATGATATAGATGATAAATCATGTGACTAGGGTCTATAGCCATTTAATGTGCCTTGATGCAGAGGCAAATGCAACCCAATTCATGATGGAGGTCAGGATTCGGTTGGTCCCGACCTCCACCAGGTCTATTTGGAGGGGTTTTGCACGAAGACTTTAGGGCCAACTATCAACAGAGGGAACATCAAATTCATCCCTAAGTAAGGCAACCCTGAGCAAATATGCAATTACACCCCAATTACTCGACTTAATCTTTCCTATAAGATTGTTACTAAGGCTTTGGCTCTTCAGCTTCATCACTTGTTCCTTGCTATCATCATGCTAGAAAAAACATGATTAATTAAGGGCATATACATTCTGGAAAACATCATTGTTGTCTAGGAGGGAGTGGATTGTGCGCAACAATCCAATCAACAAGCCATGTTCATCAAAATTAGTTTTGAGAAAGCTTATGATAGGATTGAATGGCTCTTCATCCTGGCTATGCTCAAAGCCCTGGGCTTCAATCCCTATTTCATTCAGTCAGTTCAAATGATCTTTGTTGATGCCTCTGCTTACACTACTATCAATGGCAAGAGCTCAGAGCAATTTGATTTGTTCATGTCTATTCGTTAGAGATGCCCCCTTGCCCCTGCCTTATATGTTTTGGCAGCCGAAGGTTTTGGCTATTTACTAGCTAATGTGCAATCTCAAGGTCTTGTTCGGGGCATCTGTCTCCCCACTGATGACTCCATGCAACTCCTTAATAGACATTTTGCCGATGAATCCTTTCTCACTCTGATAAAGGATGATCAAAATATTTACATTGCTATGAATTGTCTGAATGTTTTCTGTCTTGCCTTTGGTTCTTCGATTCAATGGCAAAAATGCAATGCTCTCGATAATCCTTCCTCTGTCTCCTTGGTTGGGGAATTATGACTGGAAATGGCTTCATCATGGATACTTTTAAATTTTTTTAGGCATCCCCTTTGCTTTTCAGGAAACCCCTTCATAAATTTGGAAATATGTGGTGCTTCGTGTTGCCAGAAAGCTAAAATATTAGATTACAAAGCCGCTTTATCTCGCTGGAAAATTGCAAATTTGCTCCAAAGTGTTGGAAGTCACCATGTCTATTACTCCTCATGCTGGGTGCCTTCAAAGAAATCGGTGTAAAAGCTCGAAAAACTTCTTCGTAATTTCTTATGGGCTAACCCTACCATGGGCAAAGGCTTTCATCGAGTTTCCTGACAGTACTACTGTCTCCCTAAGGTAGTTGGAGGAATGGGTCTTATTGACATCCATCAACATGGGTCTTCCCTGTGGGCTAAGTGGATTTTACGAGCCATTGAAGGGAAAGAAAATTGGAAAATTCTTATTTTTCATATCATTGCAGAAGGATTTCCCCACGAGCGTGATACTTGGAAAGGGCTAGGGTTTGCCGACATCTCACTCTCTCGATTCCAGTTAAAATTGTTGGCTCATTTGTAATCAAAATCATATGGAAAGCATGGGAAAAAGTCAACCCTTGGTTCATGTGGAATGTAAATGGTTTCTGTGATGGGCTTTCCTTCAATCATAATTCTTTATGGTGGTCTCCCATTATTTACAACTAGGACTGTTTGTCTTGCTGAGGTGTCGTGGTTACCCGTACTCAACGTTCTAGGTGGGGGATTCACATTGTTCAAGACCTCTTTTGTAAACAATTACAAGCTTGGCTGCGTTGAAATATCATCAAAGCCAAATTTAGATTGGCCCAACAAGATAAAGAAGCCATTGATGAAATCATTGTTGCGGTGCCTGTGCACATGGTACATAAAGTTTCTGTAGTCTTTGCCTGACCCTGATGGAATGACTAGAAATGGTATGTCGATACTCCATTCCAAAATTACACAGCCGAAAAAGGCTATGAGTGGCTCTCTCCTCACCTCCCCAATGGTGGCTAAACTTAATTCTAGACAGGAAATTCAATCCACCACCTCTATGTGGAGTCAAGGATTCCACAATTTATGGGCGGCTTGCTTGGAGCCCAAGATTTCTCATTCTGCATGATGGAGCATATTGTACCAAGGCTTGCCTATTGGAAAAAATTAGTTCAAATTGGAGCAACCAACCTGACTTGCCTTTTTGTGGGCATTTAGAAAATTTATTGCACCTCTTATGGTTATTCCTAAGGCTCAAAATGCTTGGAATTGAATCCATAATTTTTTCCAACCCTTATAGTCTGAGAATTTCTCGTGGCTGCGTGTTCTTCTGGGGGATAATCCCAAGATACCGTTGAAGTTCACCCAAATCTGGCATATTTTTAGAGGGGAGATTTTGTTTTAGATATGGAAAGAAAGAAATGCTTTTCTATTTGCTAACTCTGTTGTGGATCAACACTTTTCTTCATATGACAAATCCATGGTTATATCCAATGTGTTATTGTAAATTCAAGTTCAAGCAAACAAGGTTGCTCTTGAGGTTGAACACCTCCAAACTCTCCTATGCGTCATTGGGGTGATGTCATGTGCAATGTGACTTGAGTTATGCCATCCAACTGGGTCACTCACTCTCTCCCTTGTGGCCGCGGCGGTAGTCAGTAGCGGGGTGGTTGCCTTATAAAGCCACTCTCAGCGTTGGTCTCGCAGTTGTGTTCGCTGATCCCTACGTGTGGTCGCCTTATCAGGTAGGCCGGGTGCCACGCCACCTTTGTCACCATGGGATTGGGGATGGGGGTCCCCACCGCTGCCTAGGCCATCCCCTGCCTTCTCTCACAATGGGCGAAGCCTGCCGCCACCTCAGGAAAAATTCCCTTGGCTTGCCTCAACCATTTCTCCATCTCAGGTGCAGGAGGAGGATATTACTGAAGAAGGAGAGCACACTAGCTCGGGATCTAGCTGGAACCCACCCAACACCGGGAAAGACCTTCTAGGCCCTGGTTGGCATGACCATGATCCCGTCTGTCAAATGGGCAATAGTTCGCAGGCGACAACTTAAGATCATTTTTTGGCTTGTTTAGTTTGGGATTTTCTTTATGTAATAGACCTAGTTTGGCTCGTGTCTTTGAGATGTACTCCCATACCACCTTTCTTTTTGTGAATAATCTTGTATCATAATACATGTTATTTTAATATAAGATCTATTTCATGAAAATAAAAATGGAAGATTGAGATTTATCAACGTCTCATCTAGGAAATGGTCACCCCTAATAATAAAATATCCCATCTTATAAAAATGATAGGTAACATCTTGCTTATTGTCAACGGGCTCTTCTATCTATTAAAGTAGGATGGAATGGGCGAAGATCAAGTAAACCATAGCCCCAATGTTGCTACAAATCTCTTACAAAACAACCACCCTCTTGGAATACTTCTCTCAAGTTGTCATTGCCCCATCTTTTGCACTCCATTCTTGTAGTAAAGAAAGCAAAAAACACACACACAACAAACTCTCAAATGCCAGAGGTGTAACGAATAATGTGGAGTTGATTGGATTTATAAACCAATAATTATATACATGCTCTGCTTTATAAACCTTTTCTTTAATGTGGAGTTGATTGAATTTATTTACTTCTTGCATAATTGTGTGATTGAAAAAAATGAAAATCAGTGCATTGTGAAATCCATGATTGTGAAAAATAATTAATCGATATGTTGCTGCATTTCCAATAATAAAATTCATGATAAAGATGATTGGAGCCATTTAATGTGCCTTGATGCAGAGGCAGTTGCAATCCAATTCCTTGTGCCTTTTGAGGCACCAATGAAATGGTTAATGGTTAACATTGTCTATTGCTCACTAAATTTTTTTATCTCCAGCCTCGAGACGGTCGAACTCATTTTAACAAACAACACACTTCTGTGATTGTTTGAGTTTCAAGTGAGAAATAGCTTTTAAATTTTAGTGACTAGTTTCAATTATGCATATTAAAGCAAGTCTTCATTCTCTTGCGTGTGTATCATTTATATAGAATTGTTTACCACAAAAAAATTTAGCTTTTCATGATCACTCAAATTGTTTCCTATGAATGAAGGTCAAGTAGATGTGGTCACTATTTATCTCTAAAGTGACTTTAAGAATATTGTCCAATGTGATTTTATGCAAATGAGCACTTCAATAAAATACGAAAAATGGAGATATGTTGATTTATTATACTAGTAGCAACAAATTCAATGTCAAGTGCTCAGGGCTCCTCAGTGACCGTTATGGCGCACCTTACTTTCTTTGCATTATGTTCCATCTCTATACTCCACTTGTTGATTTGGCTATACAAATTAGTTATTGCTTAAACATGGAAATATTTTGTCATCTCACCATAGAGATACCTAGCCATTGCATAGATGATAGAGTTACTAACTACATATTTCATCTCCTCTCATGAGTGGAATGTTGAACTTGTCAATAGAAGGGACTTTGCTCACTATACACAAAGCATTACCCCATACAAGAGGTAATTTGAGGTCATTAAAAGGCTTCTGACTCATTTTTCCAAGAGTGGATAATACTCATTAAAAGACCTCTAAACAATTTATATAAGAATAACTAATATATATATTTTTATTGGAATACATCATATAGTAAACCATAATACAAATAATTACAATAAAAAGGTGGTCCAGAAACAATTGCAGATCCAAAACTAAGTTGGAAAAAACTAGCCAAAAGCAAAAAAATAGAGCCACAAAAGGTGAGACAAATAAAAAAGTAAATTAACTCAAAGAATCCTTAATGCTTCTTAGAAGAACTCAAGCTAGGCCTATATGGACATTCAACTATGGGAATTGAAGGGGCACCTCGAGGAGCAAAACCAAGAGCCTCAAGATTAGCCTAAAATTGGCTACTACCAAGAGCCTTAACAAAACCAATACCCTGATACTTTTGTATTGCAGAAACAAGGACTAAAGGAAGATTTTGTGCTTTTGATGTCTTGTTATCTTTAGTCTTGCCTTTTCCCCCCTTCTTTTTGACTATAGATTGATCTTCAAAGGGAGATCACGCAACAACCATTGGTAGGTTAGAATTGTGAAGTTCAATGGAAGATTGTTTCTTATCAGACTCAGAATTTTCATATTCATGGGCTTTCTTCATTCCTCCAACTAGAGTTATATTTACATCAACCATTTCACCTTTTGAAACCTCAAAAATAAGACTATGTTCCTCCCTGATGGTTGTCTCCCCTCTGAATTATGAAAAGCTTCCATATTCAAGGCTTTGGTTCTTAAACGAGGAGGATCAGGTAGATGCAAAGTTTTCGTCTTGAAAGGATGCCCCTTTTTCCCTTGAGGATGTCAGTGGGCTCGATGATAAGAGTCCTAAAGATGCCATGTCTGATGACAAAACTGACACCTAAAAGTTGTATTTTCATAATCCAAACTTTGAGTCCATTAAAACTTTCCTTGGATGAGGATCATCTTGTCAGGGAGACCTTCGTTAAGGTCAATCTCCACATAGATTCAAGCAGAAGTGAGAATATATTGTCAAAGTTGCTTATCATCAGACTTTAGGAATCTACCCAACAAATTTCCAATGTCTTCAAGCGCAAAAGGATGCCAAAAAGGAAGAGGCAAATTTGGGAGCCAGACCCAAATTGGTATTTTGGAGACTACTATAGTGGAGGGGTCAAAATATGAGAACCATGGAGTAATGAAAAGTCTTGAGCTACCCCATAACCAAGGCCCTTTTTCAAAAACTTTTTGGTAGTCATCATCTGTGAAGAATTGAACTAAAAAGAAACTTTTAGAACAAAATAAATAGTTATTAGAGGATATATCTAAATCTCTAGCAATTATTTTTTAATGTCTTCCTATACCACCTTGTCTCCAAGAGCATCTAACTAGTTTGTTTTGATGTTAAATTTTACTTTTAAAAAATAATTGCTTCATTGGTTTTTATAGGACCAATAGACATGTCACCTTGTACTAAATTTGTCATTATTTTTGTTCATGATCCTTCGTAGGTCCAATCATTGTCTTTTGTAGTAGATTTATTTTTTGAATGTAGTGTTTAATTTGGGAGCAAAGCTTATATGTTTCTCAACATGTATGTTGATATGATTTGTGCAATCTTTATGGAACTCATTGTAACTTTCCTTTATGGGGATTTTCAACCATACAATGAGTCAGATTCCTTTAGAGAATTTAAATCTCTATAGTCCCTCTTGTTCTATGTTGGATAAGGAGTGGAAATCCACAAAGGAATAATTAGAAGAAAAATTTCCTTGTATGCCTTTTTGTGTAATAACCTTCAAATATTTATGTAAAATGTGAAAGTTTTAAGGAATGCATACAATGTATTGGACAAAATGTTTCAACGAGCTATTAAGGTTAGTTCAAAGGAATTGATATGAACAAATAGATAGAATAACTAGACATGGATTGAGATAATAATTGGATCTTCATAACCTAAGGAAGAGCCACCTTAAGTGGGGGAACATCCAAAGGTAATAAAATGAATTATTTCTAGAAGCGAAGTTGATTTGGAGCCATTCTTGTCTAAGGATTCATACAAATAGGTGGGATTCCTTTGGCATTTTGAGGCACCATTGAAATGGTTATCATGGATATAGTGTGTAATGTTGTGACAAATAAACTAGATTATGCACATTTATATCAAGAAATGTGTAACATTTCAAATTGAATATTGGCATTGAAATTCCTATGTATTTAATAACAATTTTGTTTTGACTATGTTCACTTTGAATGAGCATAATAAAAATGAATTGTATTTATCTTAATATTTGACCCATCACTAAAAAGGCACACAATTAATCATAGTCGAAACAAGATACCACTTCGGGCATGCTTGCCTTAAAATCTATTAAATACATTCATGTAATTTTCAAGAAGATACCATGTAACCTCATTACATATATTATATTTGTGCCTTCATGTGTGTAAGATGGTGAACATGCATGCAAACAAATTTAAAATATTAAGATGGAACTGAGCTATTTTAGAACTTAATAAGATCACTAACATATGAGCATCTAAGGGGTACTAGTAATCTTGCATCAACCAAAAATATGGGGCAATGTGTTGGGGTGAATTTATCAGAGTGCTCTCAATGTTGCATTGTTGCATTGGATCATGTACATCATTGAATTCAGTTGGACGAGTCAATCGATTGTTAGTAGGATTCATGGAGTGGTTGATTGTTGATGACCTAAAAATGATATGCTCAAGTGCAGGAGAAAAAGACATCATGGGGAATATGTCCAAAGTAAAATATGATTGGATTATTTCTCCTAAAAAATCCATGTACTTTTTTGAAAAAAATGACATGTTATCAACTTCATATGCAAACATTATGGCCTTCGAGAATTGCATGGATTTGCACAATGTTAAAACCATCGAGAAGATTTTGCAACCTCAAGTGTCATTCTTGAAACCATTGAGGTATCTTCACAACCATTGGTGTGTATTAAGGGGTAATTTCGTAACCGTTGGTTTGCATTAAGGGCCGGTTACATAACCACTACTCCATCAAGTGTTAGTTTCTCCAACTTTGGTTGCACAAGTAGAGTAACAATTTGAAACATTTGTTTTTTTTCATCTTGGGTGTTTCAAGAGTCATTCATCTTCGAAGGGAGTCTCCATAAGGCATAAATAAAGGTTCTTGTGGATGAGAAATGCATTCTCAATGGATTCTCTTTTGAGGAAAGGAGTTCAAAAGATTAGAAAGGAAATAATCGACCCATTGAGTATAGAATTAAGAGAGTAGAATCAATTCCATTGTAAGATTGACTTTATATTGTTCTTCTTCATGTTTGTGACGAAGTCATAGTAAAGAGAAGTTTGTCTGTCTTAGTTTCTATACTTTCTTCATTAAAATTGAATAAAGCTTTTCATGGCCTCTAGATTTGATCGTGTCTTTGTGTGTCTTCATAGTTGAGTGAATTGGTCCAAATTGCAAGGACAAGGTACCCATTCAATTGGCTCCATATCCTTGAATGATTCAATTTGTGTAAGAGCGGGAGTATCCTAAAAGTGTGTTGAGAAAGTGTGAAGACATCTTCCAACAAAGAGTTTTGGGTAGAAGGTGTTGCAACGGAATGTTCTTTGCTATGAGAAAAGTGGCTAGAGGGAAAGCGAGAAGCTAAGTGCTCTCCATCTTGATGAAATCTAGAGATGTGCATGACCTATGTAGGATTGCAATATAAAGGTTGCAACAATGGGCTAGATAGGTGAGGGTGAGAATTATGTGAGATGAATGATAAGTATACGCCCCAAATGGCTAAGTTGAAGATTTTAGTGAGAGCAATGCAAACCCACCTAGAAGTATTCCCTCAATCATCCTTATCTCTTCTTTAAGTAGAAGAGGAATGGTATTCTATACCACTTGTGTCACACATTAAATAGTTGGATTTAGTGATAGTGCAAGCTAGCCTAAATATCGTAAAAGAATTTATTATGAAATATAGCAAGAGAAAAGAAAGGAAGAAGATGACAATGGATCATACCATGCATTGTGAGAATAAGAGGACGTGTGTTCTTTGGAAGAAGAGAACCTTAAAGTCGATTAAGGAAACTCTAGTGGAAGAAGAAGAGTTACCGAAGATGTAAAAGTGGAAAATGTGCTCCTCGTCCCAACATCCTCATGTGTATGAGCCACTTATGGAAGAGTATGATGTTGAGAAGATTGTAGCTGAAGTAGATATGTTAGTTAAGATGGTAGTTGATTTTTGTCCCATATTTGAAAAAGGAGAAGACTATCACTTGCTTAAAGAAGAGATAATAATGATTGAGGGAATACTTGATTTCCATAATATATTGAGCGCTAAGTTTGTTGTAGGCAACAAAGCAAGCACGACTATGGAAGAGACAAAAGAAACCCACGAAGAATGGCATTTTGAAAATGAAAAAGAAATCCTCACGGAGGATGATATGGATGTGATAGTTGTTGAACCTAAAGGAGAAGCAAAAGCACATCTTTTAGAGGGCATGAAGGTGAATGAAATGAAGTGAATCTTCATGATGTGGATTTTGAGGGAGCACTTAGTGAAGAGACCGATGTTGCAAATGAGGTGTGCAGTGGTGTACATGAAGAAGTTGAGAGGACCAATGTAGAAGAGATTCTTATGAGTCTTATGAACTTGAATGAGCAAGAGACGAATGATGAGGCCATAAAACGAAATTCACACGGAGGCAGGGGAATTGTTGGAAGCTATCATGCGGATTGAAGTGGAGCACAAGGATGCAATTACAACATGGGTTGCAGAGTTTGTTTAATATGGTCATGAGATCATCAAGTGAGCAAGAATAAGAGGTCCTTTTAACAACAATAATGAAGGCTATGGCTAATCAATACAACTCATTTGCAAATCAAGGAATGAAACTTGAAAAAGAATGTTGAAAATAAGAGGAGGAATAAAACTTGGTGTACGAGGATGAATAGAGGCGATAACAATCTAGAAGAGGATTATAAAATAGAAAAATAGCTACTTAGAGGAGGTGGAAAAACTATGCCCCAACAACTAAGAAACAAGATAAGGGTAACCAAAGAATAGTTGTTGTGATTGGAAAAAAGAGAAAAATAATGAATGATTTTTTTTAAAGCTACCAGATATGGTGGAAGGAAAGTTCGTGGCCATGGTAGCTGACCAAAAGAGTGGTTCTACCCCTCAATTCACATTAACGAGCAAGAGCTCACAATTTTTCAATCTTGAGTGTCTAATGTAGGAACATATAAGGGGTATTGACAATCTTCCATCAACAAAAAATATGGGTAGTCTGTCAATGTGAATTTGTTAGTGTGGTCTAAATGTTGCATCATTAAAGTGGATCATGTATGGCATCAAATTCACTTGGTTGAGTCAATCAACTCTTAGTAAGATTCAACAAGGACACTCCTCAAAGGGGTTGACGAAAAAAGATGGGATGAGGGGCTCACACCCCTTTGTAGATATGCCCTCAAAAAAGAGATCACCCATTAATGCATCAATTACCATGTGTAGGAAGCATTACCATGGAAGCATTACCATGTGTAGGAAGCATTAATGTTGGACCAATTATTATACTTCAAATGGATATCTCAACTTCAAATGGATATCAAATGAAACAACGAAATGTCAAAAAAGCAAACAACATACAAGCATTTTGAAATTCAGCCTCACCTCAACAAGTAACAATAGAGAATGCAAAGAATTGTGAAAGACTACAATGAATCTTGTTATAAGCCAAAAAGAACAAGTAAAGAAGAAAGAAAAAAAAATCACAACTCAATTGCCATAAAAAAAAATCACAACTCAATTGCCATGAATTAATGATTTACTTAAATCACACAAAATAAGTCACATTCTACGGGCGATAGGAAGCTGCGACAGGAAGCTGCGGGCGATAGGAAGCTGCGACAGAGGAGAGAGGCTGCAGGCTCAGACAGGGCTGTGACAGGGACAGGGCTGCGGGTTGGCGGGCCAAGGAGGCGAGCCAGGGACAGGTAGGAAATAGAAGAGAACAGGGCTGCGGGCTATGGGCCAGGGCTGCGGGCCAGGGACAGGTGGATAATAGAAGGGGACAGGGCTGCGACAGGACTGAGGGCTACGGGCCAGGGCTGCAGGCTAGGGTTGCGAGTGGAGGACAGGGCTGTGGGCCAGGGCTGCGAGTTTTCATGATTCAAAAACCAATCTCGGTAAAAGTTGAATTAGATAAGTCAGTTTCTCAGGTAGACCCACCAAACCTTATCATTCTTTGCAGTACTCTTTACTTATTTCTGTCAAATCTGGTTTTAACAAGACATGCAAACCATGATTAAACACGAGGGTTTCAAAGACAACCCAAATATGGCACCACAAGGATCTATTATCTCAGAAACTCATACATCAATAGAAAACAAAATTTGGGGAAAGGCAGAAGTCTTCCAAAATCATACAGCGGGTATAGCTAAAAAGTTGGTATATGTGAATGCAAAACAATACAAAGGGATTTTACGGCGTAGGCAGGCTAAAAAACTAAGAAGAACCCAGAAGAAAAACCTCACTTTGATTCTACCGAAGGCAACAAACAACAAAGAGAATTTTGTTTTCAGAGAACATAAAATGGAAGAAAAACAATCAAATCGGAAGGATAATAAAAAGGAACCAAAGCTGAACAAAATCGACAGAACTGTAGCATACAAAGAGGAAAGGGAAGACGTAGTCCAGGACTCTAAATACCTATACAGTCCGACTTCAACCCCTCTTTTGTGGTCTTCAGAACTATATGTGAAGGAACTCATGAACATGAAGGAACGGCTTGGAATTTTAGAAAACCAGAAATTGAAAGAAAACAGTGAGAGGAAAGAACTCACAGAAGTCAGATACAAGTTAGAAAGAGAAAATAAAATTCTCAAAGAACAGGTTCTAAATCTTCAAAACCTCATGGAAAGAGGGCAACAAGAGTTAACCATGATAAAACAAGATCTAGGACATATGAAAACAGGGGGAGAAAAAAGAACTGAAATGGTAAATGAGAAGGAAACAATTCAGATAGATGAGATCCAATCAGCAATTAAAGACATGGAAATAAAAGAAAATCAACTAAAGGATCGGATAGAAGAAGCTAAAACTTGGTCTCAATTAGTAAGTGGATCATCAAATGAACAAAGGCAAGTCATGGAGAAACACATCAAAACACAGATAAAAGAAGAGAAAGATCAAC
This sequence comes from Taxus chinensis, assembly GCA_019776745.2. Lineage (NCBI taxonomy): Eukaryota > Viridiplantae > Streptophyta > Pinopsida > Cupressales > Taxaceae > Taxus > Taxus chinensis. The sequence goes on from CM034149.1 coordinate 11,383,336, forward strand.
AAAACAGAGCAATAAATTTTATTATCAAGGGTCTAAAAGATTTTGGTGAAAATGAGAGAACTGACATATTGGCAAGAGACTTTCTTAAAGACGAATTGAAGTGGACAGGTTACATACAACAAGCAAACAGGATTGGCAGGAGAACAGAGGGAGGAAAGGACCGACACGTGCGAGTGGTTATGAGAAAAATAGAAGACAAACATGCTATCCTAAAAAACAGGGGACTTCTTAGAGGCACACACATATATCTAGATGAGGATTTGACATTCGCTCAACAAGAAGACCGAAGGAAAGAATGGGAGAAAGTGAGAAAAGCAAGGGAAGCAGGAAAATGGGCACAGATGAGAAATGGGAAAGCCCAAATCAGTGATCATTTATCAAATAGGAAATAGGAATTAGGGGCCCCACGGGAATTCATGCACATAGTAAGCTGGAATTGCAGAGGATATCCATGGAGAAGAGGACCGGGTTTGGGGCCCATAGCAGAAGGGAAAGATATTATCATTCTTACGGAAACACATGAGCACGAAGGTTGCAAGGTTCCAGAATTTGAAGGCTACAAAAAAATTTCAGTTTGGAATGAAGGGAATGAAACAGGGAAAGGCCACGGCGGAATCACAGTGTTAATCAAGGAAATATGGCTCGAAAATGTCAAAGTTGAAAAAGAAGATCCAAATAAACAATACATATGGCTGAAAATAACAGATGGCAAGACAACAATCAGATTAGCTGCCTGTTACTTTGCACCGAAAGGTTCAAAGACATATAAGAGAAGAAAGCTAGATAGTGAAGATCCATACGCTTCAATAAAAAAAGACATTTCTGTTTTCAGTACATCTGGAGAAATAATTCTATTGGGTGATTTCAATGCAAGGACTGCCAATAATCAATCCCTTCAGTTGACCAGTTTAGAAGGAGGTGAAGACAATCCGTTGTGGCTTAAAGAAGAAGAGAACAAGCTTTGGGAAAGACTATCTCAGGATGGTAGTGGAGGGGTGTCACATTTTGGAGTTGAGCTTCTAGGCCTATGTAGCTTATACAACATGGTCATTTGCAATGGCATGAGAGCTTGGCCCAGGTCAGGCAACATCACTTGTAAAACATACAATGGGCAAAGTGTAGTAGACTATGTAATTTGTTCTCAAAGTTTTATCTCCACGCTTCTTGAGTTTGAAATTGGAGATTGTCCTATCGAATTAAAGTCAGATCATAGTCCTCTCTTGGTAAAGCTTGGGACCGTCTTCAATCAGCAACAAAGGAATCAGGCTCATCACATGCAAAAGGCATCTCAAAAACAGGGAAAAATCATTCTCAATAAAGAAAATCAGGGAATATTTGTTGCAGCCCTTAAGCAGCAATTGCAGATAATGAGGAAAGATATAGAGAACACGGCGTCCAAGGGATCGAGTGGTTATATACGTAGTAATCTGCTGATATCTTTAATCCAAAAGGCTCTAACTGTCTGTGAGAGATCTAAGCCTAGAAAGAGAGTGGCAAATACTTTTCTGACAAACCCGTGGTATGATGAAGAGTGTAAAGCTGCCAAGAGAGCTTTGAAAGAAAATGGGATGAACAAAGAAAATAAAAAGATCTATGAGAGATTGGTACAACACAAAAAAGAAAGCTATGTGTGCAAGAGAAGGACAGAATTAATTTCTCTTGGAAAACACAATCCCAAAGGTTTTTGGAAGGAGCTACAACAAAAGAAAAAATACATAGAAAATAATATCACAGGTGCACATTGGTTAGAATATGCAAGGACCCTTTATGAACGTCCTCAACAAAAAGATGTTCCTCCCATAATCGAGACTTCGATTGAGCTTTTTTCGACAGAAGATATCAAGCAGGGCATAAAGAATCTAGCAAGTGGTAAAGCTCAAGACATCGATGGTCTGCAAGCTGAATTTTTAAAATGGGGGGTTGAGGTCCTCACGCCACACATCAGAAAAATATTCAATGATGTCAATCAGAATGGCTTTCCAACAGAGTGGACGACTAGCATTGTTATTCCTCTATTTAAAAGTGGTGACATTAATAATCCGTCCAATTATCGCACCATTATGATCAACCCTCTTCTTGGTAAACTCTTTGGAGGCATGATAGAATGGAGAATCAGCAACTGGGCCGAAAGAGAGGGTAAAAGAGCAAAAGGGCAAGCGGGTTTTCGACCTAAACACTCAACAATTGATCATTGTATCACTCTTAGGCATTTGATTGAGAAGGTTTGGGACACCCAAGGAGAAGAAGCTTTTTGTTGTTTTGTTGATTTCAAGAAGGCTTTTGACACAGTGCCCAGAAAGAAACTTTGGGATAGGATGGAGGAGCTTGGGATTCCAGATGAGTTTAGAGCAGCAGTTCATAAATTGTATGAGCAGGTCAGAGCTAAAATTAGAACCAGAGAAGGTATGTCCGAATGTTTCGGCAGCAACATCGGTGTCAAGCAAGGATGCCCTCTTTCTCCCACATTATTTGGGTTATACATTGACAAGCTTGAAGATTGGTTAAACAAAACTGAGGGAGGAGGTATTCAGTTAGCAAGTTACGTGGTGAAGTTACTTCTATATGCTGACGACCTTATCCTAATTTCAAAAACAGCCCAAGGTTTGAGGGAACAGTTAAAAGCGCTAGAGCTCTTTTGTCAAGAAGTCGGGATGCAAGTGAACACCAGCAAAACAAAAATCATGATTTTCACCTTGAAAAGGAAAGAGAGACAAAACATCTTCCTTTTTGAGGGGAGCCCTTTAGAAATAGTCACTGAATACAAATATCTTGGGATTGACTTTCACCACAAACTTAGCTGGGAGACTTGTAAAGCAAAAAGGATATAGGGAGGTTGGAAAGCATCTTTCCTACTTCAAAACAGGTGCAGGAAAGCTGAACTTTGGGACTGGAAAACTAAGAAAACCCTTTTTGGATTGTTGGTCACTCTGGTTGTTCTATATGGCTGTGAAGTTTGGGGAAGTAGCATGTCAAATCACGGGTGGAGACAGATAGAAAGAATCCAGAAACATCTAATCACAAGCTCCCTTAAAGTCAAATCAACTGTTCCTTATGAGATCTTGTTGGCTGAAGCGGGTTCTTTCTCGTTGGAAGCTTCGGCAATATCTCGGATGATAAGCTATCTGAAAAAAGTTGAAAACATGGACAACCTTCGCTGGCCCAAAATAGTTGTAGACGACACTTTGGAACGCAGAAAGAAAACCTGGATGAATCAAAATACTAAATGGATGTACAAATGGGGCATCAACATGCAAGAGTGTCCTAACAACAACAGGGAAATAAAAAATTATGTGATAGAAAAGTTCAGGACTGCCATGTGGACGGGTCAGATTGGTCGAAAGAAAGCACATTATATTAGAGAATTCAATCCCACTGGGGAACATGATGAAAAATATTATCTAGGGGCAACTATCAAGGGTAAAGCAAAGATTCTAGTGGCGCAGTTAAGAACTGGATCACATCATCTTCGATGTGAAACTGGTAGATGGACTATTCCAAAGGAAGATTGGGAAAGGAGAATTTGTCTCTTCTGCAGCAAAGGGGTCGTCGAGACAGAATGACATTTTGTCATGGAGTGTTCAGCATATGATGATATCCGTATTCAGTACAAAAACAACCTGAAGGTGGACAGACTAGAGGAACTCTTCGAAGGAACAAAGCTTCAAGCGACAGCAAGCTTCATCCTCAAGATTCACAGCCGAAGAGCGGATATTGAAAGGAGTCTGAAATCTGATTAAAATAATTGTTTCTGTGGTCCCATAGACTCTTTAGTCTCGTGGACGTCATTAAAATCTTTCATTTCATTATGGAAAAGACAGCATACCTACCCATCCATCGAATAGTGTAGTACCTGCCGTTTAAGATAAGGAAATAAAGTGAACACCATCTAAATTTCAGGAGTCTCCATCAAAAGACGAAAAGACATTATAAAAGAGATATTGGTGTGGATTTCATAAGGAATCTTAAAAAGTTTTGTTTAACAGACTGCAATTCTTATAAAAAAATGTCAAAGAATGATTTGTTGCATGTGTTTTTCAGTCGCACGGACTTGCTTTAGGTTATTTCTCATCATGCAGATGAGTCTTGAACGAGATTCGAAAAAGTCATGATTCTTTATCCGCTTCAAAAACTTTTTCCTTAAAAAGTCAATATCATGGACTGTACAGTTTAAAATCTTTGATTGATGTATAACAAACTGTAGGACTCCATAAGTGATGATGTATTTTTTATTGCACTTTTTTTTTTAAAAGAACTTTTTATTTCAATCTATACAAACAGTAGCTTTGTCCCGTTGCTTACTTTTTAACATTATTTGCTTTTGTGGCAGAATTTCATATTCACAATGTCACCTAAAGCAGAACTTGTACTTGTAGTAGCATGCATGAACGTGGAACCCAAATGGAATATAGCTTGAACATATGATAAAAGCAATAATCACATGAATTTGCCTATTATACAAATTGTTCCCCAAATGTTCTACAAAATAGTTTTTTAAACCCTGATAAATGAACAAGATAAACTTACTATTAAACCGCATCTTTTTCAGACTAACTCACAGACCCAACTCCAATTTTGAACCTGATCTTGTGGTCATCATGAATCTGGAAATTTAAAAAGAATCTAAACAATTTATTGGGTCTTTTTTGAAGCGACTGAGTTGGAATACGGCAGAATTTGACCCTTCTTGGCCTTGGAAATTTTGTAGTAAACAGACATGAAATTGCAGTCTGCTCCATACCTGCAGAAAAAACCAAACAGATTAATTGAGAAGACTTTAAATGCATGGGACAGAACATTATTTATTTAATTTTGAAGGTCAAATATTCTTTGTTCAGAACAAGAACTTTAAATTAAGTTCCTCAAGCTGATCAAGGCTTAACTGAAGTTATTTGCACGGGGTGTTCTTCTCAACTTGATCTAGGCTGTGGTCTGACAGTGTTAGCTTGAACTTAGGTTGTTTGCACGGGGGTTAAGCTTCTGGACTTTAATTGGCTGCGGTCATGCGGTATGTTCCTTGTGGTCTATTAGTGTTGGCTTGTGCTTACGTTATTTACAGGTGGACATCCTTATTGACTTAATTTAGTCAGCCGTTTTGTGGTGTAGGTGGTTGTAGGCTTGAACTTAGGTTATCTGCATGGGGGACCACCATTCTTCACTTGATTTATGCTGAGTCTACCAGCGTGTGTTCGTTATGGTCTAATGGTGTGTCAGTTGGGCTATGGTCTAGTGGCGTATTGGTTAACAGTATGCTAGTTTAGCTGTGGCCTAGTTGTGTATAGTCTAATAGCATGTTTGTTCAGCTATGGTCTAATGGCATGCTTGTTCAGCCATGGTCTAATTGCATGTTCTTGGGGTCTAATGGTAAACTGATGTTGTGTTGGCTAACGGTGTGTCAGTTAGGCTATTCCAACTGAACGAGCATACTATTAAACCATAGCTCAGTTCAGTTGTGCTATGGTTTAATGGTGTGTCTAACGGTTTATTAGTATGTTCATTCAGTGCCTGTTTTAATAGTATGCTTGCTCAGCTGTAGTCTCGTGGTGTATGGTCTAATAGCAATAGTCTAATGGCATGTTTGTTCAGCTATGACCTAATACTACGTTTTTTTTGGCTATGATCAATTGTGGTGTAATTGTGTTTTGTTTGACTATGGTCTAACAATGTTTATTCGACTGTGGTCTAACAGTGTTTGCTTGGCTATGCTCTAACAATATTCATTTGGCTATGGTCTAATGGTGTGTTTGTTGGGCTGTAAGCCTGTAAGATAGCGGTGTATGGTCGTGTGGTGTGATCAATAACTTAAGGATGTCCAGTAAACTTTATTTTCAAAAGTTGTATCCATCAAGATGTGGTCCTGAGGTGTGTATATTGAGTTGTAGGCTAGTAGTGTGTTCTCTACTAGACAACCCACATTGTTGAGTTGTGATGTAATTCTTCTTGATTCAATAGTGTATTCATTAGGTTCTGGTTACAACAATGAAGTGCCTCTTTACACACATCTCACATTAAAACACTGGCATGCTTAAAGCCCTCAGATTTTGCCCACTTCCGTTAACCAAGACAACAAAGTTTTTTAGCCCTCCACCCAAAAACTTGATAAGTACTTTAAAACAGAAACTTCAATAAGTTCTAAAAAAACTCACTCACTTTTTACGAACTGCATCATATAATGTCCGGTCAAACATCTGCCAAAACTCTTCCTCACTCTGTTCTGAAATTGCATACAAGCATTGATAAGATCTATTGTCCCTAAGCCATTTCTCCATACTTCTAGTGGCTTCGACCCCATTCCACACTTCATTTCTGAGGACTGGTAATGGCACGGTCCAGATCCCAACATCTGTCCACATCTGAGCTTCTTCTGTGTCTCCAGGCTCCATGTTTTTCTCGTACTCTGGCTCACAGTCTAGCATGGTGCCCATTCTCCTCTTTGGCATCCGGTGAGGGCACATCCACAAAGGATAAGTCTGCACACACATGCAGACACATATGAAGATACGCTTACTATATAACAATATTAGGCACAGCTGACATATAATTGGAGTACATGAAATCTTAATTTGCAGTGCATTTTGATGGGAAACTATTTGGGGTAAACTTATGAACTCATTTCATGAACATATCTCAAAACGAATGGTGCAAGGATCATCTCACTGCAATAGGCCGATCCATTTGTGTATATGATCATGGGATACATGTATATATGTTCTAGGGCAAGACAAGTTTACAATTTGCAAATTTTAAGAGTGTAGTCCAAACATGCTCCATCTGAGGGTAGCCTATGCTTACAAATTTCAAGGGTAAAAAGTTTCCACTCCATTTGAGGGTAGCCTATGCTTACAAATTTCAAGGGTAAAAAGTTTCCACTCCATTTGAGGGTAGCCTATGCTTACAAATTTTAAAGGTAAAAAATTTCTGCTCCATTTGAAGGTAGCCTATGCTTACAAATTTTAAGGGTAAAACATTTCCACATTCAAGAATGACTCATGCTTACATATCCAACGGGTAGTGGTGTAACGGTTCTTGGGTCTCCTTATAATTGGTAGGTCCAAGGTTCAAATCTCGGCTCCATGTTAAGGCAACCTACTACCTACGGTTTGGATACCCTAGTGATAGGGCACCACGATAATGTGGTTTAATCCGTGGGCTAGCCGAGAGCTTAAACTTCCATCCTTAGATGGTTCCACGGCCGGTGTAGGCTGGTGATGCCACAAAGGGCTAGGGCCCTCTCCCTAGATAACCTTAGTCAAAAAAAAAAAAAAAAGAATGACTCATGCTTACAAGTTACTACTTTAAGAGTGTGGTCTAAATTTGCCACATTCAAGAATGACTCATGCTTACAAGTTACTACTTTAAGAGTGTGGTCTAAATTTGCCACATTCAAGGGTGACCCATGCTAATACATTGGGGTGAACAAGTTAACAAACTTTTAGAATGTGTTCCAAACTCGCTCCACAACATGTAAAAGGCAGTTTAAGAATGTGGTCCAAACTTGCTCCATTTAAGGGAATCCCGTGCTTACAAATTTAAGATTGTCCATTACCTCACCCGAAATTCACAAAGTGCAAAAAAAAACTAACCATTCAATTACAGTCGACAAGCTGAAGCATGTATATACCTCAAAATTTTCATGAACAAACTTGATAGCTTCCGGGACCTTTCGAGCTGGAATAAGCATGTCTTGGCAGGCATGGCGTTCAGTGTAGTAGTTTCTTAGGGAATCCGTCATAGTCAATTTCAAGAGACTTACCTGCAACATCACAAGAAGAATAGCCATTTTATTACATTTCCAATGCATTTTTTTATGGATTGCATTGTATTTTTTCCCCATGAAATCTACAACTTGTCTCTACGACATTGAAGTGACTTCCCAACTGTAGCAGCTACAACTTTGAACAAGAAGCTAAAAAATTCCTATACACATGGCTTTTCTTTTACTAACTCCAAATCTGGTCAAGGAATTAAGTCTCTAAAAGGAAATGAATCAACAGTCTAGCAATGTCTTTAGGATCCCTAAACTAGGATTTTTACTAATTACATGGATGAAAACGTGGCCAGAATAGTCAACAGGTACAAATCCCTCCCCAACTAACAGTGATTGCAATACTTTTTGACTATGTTAGAATACATATCATAAACATAAGATGATGAAATTTTAATTGCCACATTCGGTGAATAGAGACATCGATTATGCCAAGTCATGTGAACATCTATTATACCACACAATTGCATGGACATGAAACAAGTTGTTCAGCTATTTTTAATTGCAACAGCCACACATTAGGAAAGTGTCTTCCATTTAGCTAGAAATAAATAAAAAGACATGTTTTTCAACTTTTTGTTACAATGGCTATTTTCAGGCAATTATATTAACAAGGACGAAAGCCCCTACTATTATCATTGTCATTTACCACCATTAACAAGAAAAAAAAAACAGTACCCACAGTGATGGGGAACTTAAAATTAATGGAAACAACTCGATAGAATACCGCTTTGTTCAATACAAGAGATTGGGTTCTATCAATGCATCCATTTCTCCCTCTATTTCTCTGTAAACTTTTTTAAAAGGTTACAGAAATTTTTGTTTTAACAATTTCTATTTTCAAACAAATAGTAAACAATCACAGTTATTACAAATAAAAAAATATATTCAAAGCACCTTAAAAGAAACAACTTACAAGATTAAAAAGTTAAATGTACTGTGAAGAAAGCATTGAAAACCCCTTATGCACCATAATAAAACTAAAATTAACTTGCACTATGTAGTCCAACAGTCAATTTATCTACATATCCATATCTATATCTCTAGGGATTCTGATGGCCAAAAGTGAAAGTGATCAATGTGAACATTATGAAAGGCACGTTAGAATGTAAAAAATAAATAAACGCAAGAATATAATGAAAGAAAGGGCCTCCTTTCTAGCTCTAAAAATAACAAAACACGGTTTTCCAGAAATATTGCGAAAATGTAATCCTACATAACAATCAAACAAAATTGGTGGGCTATGATTTTACCTTGGGAGGCATTAACCATCCGAGGAAGAATCTAAAAAGTGGATGGTTCCCAAAGGGAATGAGGAGGGCGCCTTCCCAATACAAGGATCTGGTGTGCCTGTGATGGTACTGCCGAGAGGGCACATACTCCACAAAATTTCCCCTCTTCAATGCACTTTGCATAATCGTGTAGAACCAAGGTTTATACCACCATCCGATCTCATTGATCACATTTCCCTTTCTCATTGCTTCTTCTTTGGAAGCATACCTGCCTGTTGAGATCACAGCTGTGGTGTCGCTGAAGAGTGCAGCCTCTATAAAATCAGGCACCTATAAAAACAATTGCCAAAATCAATAGTATATCTTTCTTCCATAAATAAAAAATGAATAACAAAAAGAATTATTTAAATCATAAAAAAACATATGACAGTTTTTCGTTCTTTGAAATGCACTAAAGAAGAAGCTTAAATCCACAAAGGGTGTACAGTACCCAAGGGAAAAGAGAAATGAAACAGGTTGAACGTTGTGTCAATTTGTGACAATAAAATCAGCTAATTTTTTTAGGCAGAGCACTTGCACACCAATAAGGGTGTAGTGGGGGCTGGATGAACAAAGGGAATCTTCTCCACTAAACAAAAAGCACAAAATTTATGTGACAGAAGACATTCATCGGGTGTTGTCAAGGGTGGCTGAAAGTTAGCAGCACTCACTAGAAGTTTTTAGGCAACCTTATTGCCAAATTGCAGCAGGGTGCAGTTTAAACTTTTTTGTCGTTTTCTTTATAAAATATTAATTACCAATTTTCAAAGAATCATCATGTACAAAGAAAACAAATTTGTAAACCAGACACCCAATTACTTGCAAAAGAATTCCTAATTTCCTCAGGTCCACTCACTGCGTAATATATTTGATAGCCCCCCTCTATAGGACCAATGGTTTAAGAATCACATCTGGATAGAGGAGGAAAGTCATTGCCCAACTGCTAGTAGATGCTACTTGAAACAACTTTAAAGGGAGGTACTGGATACAGAATTATCCATTAACTTAACAATCCAGATAATGCAGCGAATGACATGGTTAAAAAAAAGGTGTTTCATCCCTAAATTGAACAAACAATATAGGTAAAATTGTTTGATTTATAAATAGAAACATCAAGAAAGTTTTCTTTCCAAAAGAAGTCTAAATCTGTAAAGCACGGATACCCAATAACTCAACAATCCATGCAATATAGAGGATGACATGATTAAAAAGTGTTTCTTCCATACATCAAAGGAACATGTAGTATAGAGAATGTCATAATAAAAAAAATGGAGTTTAATTCATACATCTAAGGAACTATAGGTAAAAGTGCCCAATTTCTTAAGTAGAAATATTAGGAATCTTCATTACAACAAAAAGAGACTCAAGAAGAAGCTTAAACCTGTAAAGCATGCTGGTGTATAGTGCGCGGTGTAGATTCATACTAAACAATTGCCATATTCCAAGAAGAAATATCAAGAAAATCTTCCGTCCAAAAAAAAGCGCAAAGAACAAGCTTAAATCTGTAAAGAACAGTAGTAGAAACATCAAGAAAGTCTTCCTTCCAAAAAATACATACTAAAGAGTTGGCTTAAATTTGTAAAGGTAACTGGTAGGATGGTGTAGATTCAGTCCAAACAATTGCTCAATTTCTACATAGAAACATCAAGAAAGTCTTCTAAAAACACATACTAAAGAAGAAATTTGAATCTGTAAACTTGTAAAGGACACCGGTAGAAACATCAATAAGGTCGGTTTCCCTTCCAAAAAAACACAGAATATTTGTCTTTCTTCCAAAAAATACAGTAAAAAAGAAGCATAAATCTGTAAAGGACAGTGTTGTACATTAAGGTGTAGATTCCGTCCAAACTATTGCTCAAATTTCTCAGTAGTAACATCAAGTAAATCTTCCAAAAACACACACTAAAGAAGAAACTTAAATCTGTAGAGGACATTGGCGTACAATAAGGTGTAGATTATGTCCAAACAATTGCTCAATTTCTAAGTAGAAAAAATAAGAAATCGATCCTCCCCCCCAAAAAAAATCAATAAAGAAGAAACTCGAATCTGTAATGGATACTAGTAGAAACATCAACAAGGTCTCCTTTCCAAAGAAAACACACCAAGGAGAATTTATATTCCTGCCAAAAAGAGACATACTAAAGAAGAAGCTTACATCTGTAAAGGAAACTTTTGTGGATTCTGTCCAAGCAATTGCTTGATTTCTATGAGAGTCTTCCAAAAAAGCACACTACAGACACACTAAAGGAGAAATTTGAATCTATAAAGGACACCAGTAGAAACATCAAGGTCGGTCTCCATTCCAAAAAGGCACATAAAGAAGATTCATCTTCCTTCCAAAAAAATCACAGTAAAAAATGAAGCTTAAATCTGTAAAGGACATTGGTGTGGATTCCTCCAAACAATCGCCCAATTTCGATGATAGTCTTCCAAAAGAAACCACTAGAAGCGTAAATCTGTAAAGGACAGTGGTGTATGGTATGGTGTAGATTCCACCCAAACACTACATACACACTAAAGAATAAGCTTGAATCTGTAAAGTACACTAAAAGAAACATCAATAAGGCCTTGCCTTCCAGAAAAACACACAAAAGAAGAAGTGAAGAAGATTAAAACACACTAATATACACATCAAGAAAGTCTACCTTCCAAACAAAACACACTAAAGGAGCAGCTTAAATCTGTATGAAAACAAACACACTAATGAAGCAGCTTAAATCCGTAGAAGATATTGGTGTACAGTACGGTGTAGATTCATCCCATACAATTTGCCAACTTCTAAGTAGAAACATCAAGAACACTAGATTCAATTTGAACAATTTCCCAATTCCTAAGTAGAAACATCAAGAACACACTAAAGAAGAAGCTTGAATCTGCAAGAATGGGAAGGATGCTGGTGTACGGGAGGGTGCAGATTTAGTCAAAACAGATTCCAATGAATGAGTGTGCCATAAACATAGATGAAAGCTGTTTTGAATGAATCTAACCCGTCCAAAAATATCAAGGAAAGACTAAAGAAGAAGCTTAATCTGCAAAGGACACTGGTGGTCCAGAAAGTGCAGATTCAGTGGAAACAGCTTTTTAATGACTCTGCATCATCCCCACAGCCATAAATAAGTAGTTATTTTTGAGCCACTTCAATAAGCGCCATGAATAAACAACTGAACGGAAACGAAAGATATTCCGTCCAGACACATCAAGAACACACTAAAGAAGAAGCTTAAAAGCTTAAATCTGCAAAGGAAACTGGTGTACAGTACCGTACAGATTCCATCTAAATAGCTTCGAATGACTACACTAAATAAACAACTGGGAAGATTCGGTGGAAACAGCTTAAAATGCCTCTACGCTAACCCTACAACCATAAATAACTAGTTATTCGAGACAATTTAGTGAGCACCATAAATAAACAATCGCACAAAAATGAAAGCAGTTTGGAATGAATCTGCACCACATCCCTACACTGTTTATTTGAGCCGCTTTAGTGAACACGAGAAACAAATATCTGAACAGACATAAAACCAAAAAAGATTCCGTAGAGAGACCGGAAAGTTCGGACCAATTAATTACTACGCAGTTGATTCCAGAAAAAAATATTCAGAATGTAACATGAACAAAACAAAAAAAGATCCCGTAGAAGACAGGAAACTTCAGACCGATTAATTATTGCTCAGTTGATTCAAGAAAATATTTACAATGTAATAGAAACAAATAAAAAAAAAGATCCCGTACAGAGACTGGAAACTACTCAGTTGCTTCCGGAAAATATTCACAATGTAAGAGAATAAAACCAAAAGAGATCCCGGCTAGAGACTGGAAACTTTCCAGAAAATATGTAACCGACTGCAACTTGTAGCTGAAAAATCAAAATGTAGGAGATATTTTTTTTTACCTTTTCTTCGCAGCTGTGGCGGGTGGATGGTTGGAACGCCAGTCGATAGCGACTGGCAATGTCGTCGAGGCTTCCGGTGACGGGTGTGTAGGTAACCCTCATGTATTCCTTGATGGGAGTGAGCCTGAATTCCGCCCCAACAAGCAGCCCAATCGATCCGTGCGACCACGGAACCGCATAAAAAAGATCAGAATACTCATTATCCGCCGTGGCCCGCACCAATGACCCGTCCCCGAGAACGAGCTCGTACGCCACACAACTATCCGCAAACAATCCGAACAAATGACTGGTTCCCTCGATCCCATACCCGTTGATGACCCCGCCAACCGTCAAGTCGTCCAGCTCGGGCAAAACCTCTGGCGCGAGCCCCAGCTCGATAACTGCGGCGCTGACCTCCGACATGCAAACCATCGGCTCGCATTTCATGAGCATTTTCTCTCTATCGACTGAAACAATGCTGGTCAAGTGGCTCAAATCGACCTCGTAGCGGTGCGATCGTTTGTGCTCGGAGTTCCGCATGGAGACCTCCAGCCATGGCTTCCGGGCAGTGCAGATGAGCCCGTCGAGCGTCGGGTGGCGACCTCTGACCCTGTCTTGGACCTTCTTTATGGCCAGGAGGTGTTTTTCTTCGGAAGGTGCCCCGTACATGACCCGCCACAGGAACGCCCGCCATCGGATCCACTGGTAGAAGAAGAAGGAGAGAGGCAGCACGACTGGCACTATTAAAACCCAGCGGAAGGAGACGATGAAATCCGCCCAGGAGGCCGGGCGCTTCGCCCTGCTCCTGCTCCTGCTCCTGCTCCTCGTCATCGTCGTCGCTTGGCTGTCCGTAACTAAAAACATTTATTGCGGGTGGCTTCCTTCTTAATAGGTAAGTCCCTCTCCCTGTCCGGGTCCGTGTCAGGGCCTGGGCGAGTGTCCGCGTGCGGGTGCCGCTTCTGTTACTGACAGTCCTCAAGATTTGTGAAAGGGCACATGCACGCCCGTTCCGACGGGCTGACAAAACATATAATATAATCATCACAAATGGTCCTCGTACACTCGACTTGACGGTTATTTTTATCCTCTCGCACGGTCACGCACCACTGCTCCTTTTGGTTTGGTTCGCTTAACCTTGAGTGGGTCCCACGGTGAAGGCTTGTTTACGTTTTTATTATTAGTTTTTTGTTGACCCTGGTTTTTTTGCAGGGAATATCATTCATGCAGAGTGAGGAGCACACAATTCTTAGGTTCAGATGCCAAGGTCTATTCTAGGATCACATTGCAGTTTTTGTTTTTTTTTTATGATTTACAAGTAAATAAAAATTATATTTCCCTCTAGAATCACCATAAATTAGTGGTGGGAATGCATCTTATGTTCTACATGAGTAAAAAAGTGTATATTGTATGGTGAAACTCCCAATCCCTCCTCTCTAGCAACCTCTTAACTTTAGGGGGCAAAAAAAATGGAGCTCCTAGATTCTATTATTTCATGTGGCTGGCTTCAAAAATAATCGCGGGCCCTGTTGCTACAAAAAAATAGGAGCGGAAGCCCCTCCATGGAACCATGCTCTAAGAGCTAAAACAAAAATGCAATGTGTTTTGTAATGTCAAATTGGTAAATAAATATTACTTTACATTCATATGAACTCTCTAGTAAAATACTAGATGGACACTCTCCAAAATATGTTTGGGGAAAATGAATTTGCAAGTTGTCTACAATAAAATAAAAAACGAAACTTATTTTCTCGAAACATGTCTATTATATAATGATGTTATGTCTTATATAAGGTTGTCAATTTCAAGAAGACAAGATTATATTATTTTGAGGACGATCATGAATGAATAAAGGATTTTACTAACGTTCACTAAAAGTACTTCGTGCTTTGTAATGTAAAGTGATAAATTGACATTAATTTAAATTCGTATAAACTATGTAGCAAAATGGTAGATGAACACTCTAGAATATTTTTTGGTAGAAAATAAATTTTAAATTATTTAATACAAAATAGAAAACAAAATTTATTTTCTTATAACATGTCCATTACACAATGATGTTATGTCTTATATAAGGTTGTCAATTTCAAGAACTAAACCTATATGAGTTGGGTAATGAAATGAACATTCATTGAAATATCTTAGTTAAACATATGTGTAACTCAAATGTGGTAGGAAATGATATTTTTTGGAGGGCTAACTCCTCACTTATTCATCTAATTCCAAGGAATCATAAACGAAGGAAAGGAGGACTTCCTAAGGAATCAAATTTCATAGATGAAAGAAATCACGTGGACACTTTGTGCTCTTGGCAGAGTTTGATTATGGGTGGAAAGCACAACACTCCCACTTGTATGATGCAAACCAACTAACCTAAGAACCCATGTATGAGAAGAGATATTCGTAAGTTGTGACTCAAATAAAATAGAAAATGAAACTCATTTACTTGTAAAATACACTCCCAAAAACATGTGGGAAAAAATATGTGTAATATATGTAAGTTAAATGAAATAGGAAATGAAGCTCATTTTCTCATAACAATATAGAGAATGATATTGTACATTTATGTCTTATATCATTTAAGAAGAAAGTAAAATTAAATGGACACTCCAAAAATAAATCAATTTTCTAAATCCACCCTCTCCCTCCCCCTCTCCCTCCCCCCACACAGTTAGAAATAATATATATTTATTGTTAGAATATATATATATATATACACACACACATGTTAAAAGTAAGTGAAAGTGTTTTAAGATTCATTTATTTTGTATCTTTTTAGGTTTTATATTTAATCATATATTTTATTATTTTATATTTTGATAAAGATAATTATAAAATCATATTTTAAATATTTAAACAACCAAACATAATTTAGAGAATTTGTTTTCAATCTAAACACCCATTAAATTATGGTTTAAAAAAATAAATAAAAGTGTTTAAGAATTTTGTTGGATTTAAAGTCATAGTTTATAGATGGGGCTCCCTGACTTTCATTAAAAAGTGTTCTTGAGAAAATATAAGTCTTTTCAATGTAGGTGGTCCCATAGGATGCATAATTTTTTTGAACAACACAATTTAATAATTATAAGAATTCCAAATTAAGAAAACAACTAAAATAAAAAATCTACATACTAAAATGTTATATGGGTAAAAAAATCTTATATAATAAAAGAGACTTTTCCTTTGAAAATTATGAGAGACATATTTTAAAAAGGAAGTTTCATTCAATTTTTTATAACCAATTAATTTCTTTTTTTATTTAAACTATAATTTATTAAAGAGTAAAAGTCTCTTTATAAAACCTCATCCTTATTCAAAATAATATTTTATATTTATATTATTAGATAATTTATGTTTACCAAAAAAACAAATATAAAATTATAACTTATTTAAAAAATCGAAACAAATTATATTATTTTATATTTTATTGAGTTATACAAATCAATTCAATGGAAAACCATTAAAAAAATCACCATCACCCAATCTAAAAGAGTATATACCTCATCTCCAAATAAATTCAAATCCAAAAGGCATGACGCATTTGCAAGTCTCAAACAATAAATCCATTTATTATATTCTTTAATCATAATTAATGTTATGCCCAAAATTTCACTTTTTTTAGTTGATGTATTTTAAGATAAAAACAAATTGCGTCTGAACCATAAATTCGATTCGTAAGTACTTATACGAATTCAAAAGTATCTTTAGAAGGGGCCCCTCATTTCATTATGTGTGCATACAATAATGATAATATTATAGCAACATCATGGAAAGGTATCCCATGACTCACTTTTTATATGTATACCTATTTCTTTTGTTTTTTTTTCCAATGAACTACTATAGTCTAGAATAGTTCATGGAGCCAATATTGACAAATTCATTATTGGTTTAAAGGGTGCCCATCTTAAGGAAGGTATTATCTATTTGATTCTTTAATTTCGATAGAATTTCTTTAGAGGTGAAATCATTTCAAATTGACAAAAGCCAAATCTTGACACATTTATTATTATTGATTTAAAGGACACCATTTCAACGAAGGTTAATTATGTAATTTTTAATTTGGCAAGAGATTTTGGAGGTGCGTAGATAAATAAAAATGGTGTATATTTAGGAAGCAAGTTTATGAATTCAAAAGACCACATTTATTAGAATTTTAGAAAAGTTGTATATTTGATCTCGTGTGTATGTAGAAAAACTTATATCGGTGAAACCCGTCAATCTCTTCAAATTAGATTGAAAGAATATTGCAGAGATTTGGAGCATTTGATGGTTAACAAATCAACATTAGCGGAACACAAAGAACACAATAAGAATGTTATTTACATTAACTAAGCAAAATTACTAGTAGAAAACTTTCCGAGGCAACAAAAAATGAAAAACACATGAATAACATTAACTATTATACTGGATGTAAATTAAACCAATCATGGAAACCTTTGTTACATATGTTGTGTCATCCCTTGATTCAACCCACCTTCTCGTTTGAGCCCATTATAGTCTAGCCCTCTTTTACACAGTATTATCAATTATTCCCACTTCATTGCTAATTCTATATCAACATACTTTTCTCACCTTAATTAACTGTTTAAAATAGATCATCGTGACAATGTGTTTATCTTGGACTCCCACATGGTTTTCCAAATATTATATTAATATTTTGGGGCTCTCTTTGTTTATTACCAATTATATACATGGGTGGTTTACCAATCTCAACCTTTTGATTAAAAGGTTAAAAAGTAAATATTTAGTTTTTCTTCCCTTACCTTATTCACAAAAATGCTCTTTATGCCTTCTCTCAAACATAAGCTTCATCTCCTCGATGATATGTCCACTATAGGACTTAAAACGTCGAAAAATAAAAAAACCTATAGGAAGGCTTACCCAAAAATCATTTCTATAAATGTCTACCTACAAGAAGAATCTCAAATTTTAAAAAAAATGAAAATAGTTGCTAATTATTCATTATTTGTTACATATATAATTATAGATTGTTTATAGTAGGCATTATTGGCGGGTTTAAGAGTCATTGCCATGTATTCTTCTTCTTCTCTCTCCCTTTTTCTCATTCTCTCTTTGTTTCCAAGTGTGTTGGATAGACTTGTTTGCGGTGTCCCAAAGCTCTTAGGGATGTTATGTGCATTTTAAAAGTCTTAGGGATTATTAGTGGCCCCTTTTGGTTAGGGTGCACTTATCTTTGTTATCCCAAAATTTTCTTTTTAGTCATTATTTTGTTGGTTAGCGAGCCAATAAGGGTATTTATTTGAATCCGATTATTTATAAATAGTAGTGTTTTATAAATAATTTATGATGTAAGAGCCTTCGAGTTCAATTGTAATCTCTCATCTCCCAAAAAACATTAGAAAATTATGTTAAATTTAGCATTGCATAAGTTTTTTTGTGCCAAGTCTTAGTTATGTTTTGCATAAGTCATATTTTGTGCCTATGTTTGTAACGAGTGTGTAACATATGTGCACACAAGTGTGTAACGACTTTATGTTTTGCATAAGTCCTATTTTTGTGCCTATGTTTTGCATAAGTTAATAGTTTTCTCATTGTTAGTTATTTAATTCATTTCTTATAAATTTTTCAAATTTAAGCACTCTAGTTCCCACTTTATGCAGGTTTCCCACACGACAACACAATAACTAAACATCACATAAATCCCATAAACTTAACCATAGGCCGAATCCACAACACACCCTTTTACCACATTTGATAGGACAATTACAACTTGACACTCACACAAGGAAGAATACACACACCCAAATCACATCACCAAGGTTGAGGAGTACATTTAACAAGCATAGGGGTTTATAACGATACATCCACAACACTAAACTAACACATAATCAAAATCATGGGTTTGTAACTAGGGCTCACACGACCCAAAAGTATAATCATTGTATAAAGTAATCCACCTCAATCAAACATCAAGTCTAAGAATGTAACCAAAGAGTTTGTAATGAAATATCATATCTTCCTCTAAAGAAACTATCATTATCACGGGGTACATAAAAAGCATACATCCCAGTCACTCCACCAAGGAGTACTGAATATCATAATCAGAAGAAAATTTATAACCTCAAAGTGTTTAGATTACTCTACCAAGGAGTAGTAGGACCTTATTAACTCTCAAAGAGTAATTGCATAACTCAACCAAAAACAATTATTACCACTAGTAGACAATATACAAAAAATATGTCACATAGGTCTCCAATAATGCTATCACTTAAAGGGTCACATGATTAATTGACCTATCGGTATAAGGTTGGTTATGTTTTGTTGAAAATTTTAGTGGTTAAAAAATTGGGAGAAGAATTTAGATATGGTTAATGCATAGATGCAGGATCAAGTAGAATAGAGATTTACATATTTATGATAACATTAGTGCCAATGTAAATACTCAATCATCAAAATTTGGGAGAAGTGATAGGGTAATCAATAAAATTGTGATGAGTATGATCAAACGTCCAATGTAAAAGGAACAAGAGTAAGAGTTCCATGGCTTGCAGAAGTGAGTGTCATGATATAAAGTCAAAAATGTATTGATAATGTAGTATGAAATAAGGTAAATAAGGATCAAGGGCCAAGTCAAGTGTCCCAAGAATAACTCAATCTATCATGTGTTAAACACTGTCGCCTGCCAGACACAAGTGTCATAACCACTAAAGAATAAAACTCATAGATGTAATTCATACCTCTTGTAACAAGAGTCTAGAAGCCTCCCAAAGTAAAAATATTTATATGCTTCCCAAAACAATCACTTAATCATAATATCCAAGTGAGGTCGGGTCACCCTATGGTTCTAGACACATAGAGCCCCCATCACCTCAAACCAAGGGAATAGTGCCTTATAACATCAAGCAATACACTCCTATCACACCTAGGGTGCACCCCAATAAAACATATTTATACATTGCAGCTGTAATATAACAATCTCATCAAACCATTTAAGAAAACTATATTTACATTCTTAACAGTAGATAACCAAGAGACATCAATATCCATAAAATTTGAGTCACGAAGATAATCAAAAACCAAGAAATCTCAAAAATCAAATAGAAATGGCTTAGTACCTACATTCCAACTACAAAAATATCGCAATAAAATAATATGTAAACAAAAGAAGATCCTCAAAGATAATTAATAAGTCAAATAAAAGTGATGGTTTTGAGTATAGTCAAGTTTATAAAAGAAAAATAGACGAAAAGATTCACATCGCAATGTACTATGCATCCTCTAAAGGCCACCTTATGGGGTACTATATCATTGAGTGTGCACCTTGAGACACATATGTTCATTAGATCTCTTTCTACACTAAGTGTATCTTAGAATATAAGAATAGTAGAATGATCTAAACACTATCACTGCCAAGGCCTCTGTTTGAATCATCATCTCTAAGTATCTATCTAAACCAATAGATCTCTAATGTATTTGTCTGAATCATCATCTAAAGGTCTCAACAAGGCCTAAAAAAATAATATTCCACACAAGACAAGTCTGTATCAATGAAATAAGGATTTAATAGACAACATCCTTATAAGGAGTTATATGCACATGTACAATAGATAAGGTGACACAACATCACAATATTTTCATAATTCACATGTGTGTACTTCCCTCACATAACAAACTAACAACACTCGACATGAAAATTATGTTACACCCATATAGTCATACACATACAGTGAATAATACAAGTTTATCCCAGAGGTTCAAGAGCTTGAACCCCTGCTTTGATACCATATGTAATGCTCATTATTTTAGCAAACAAAAACACAACTTAAACTATGTTATTTTTTGGTATAAATGTAACAACACAACTAAACACACTTAGTATGCATGAAAAAGATAACGATTTTTTTCCTAACACTGCATAAGTCCAACTCACCACATATACATTATCCATGTTGATTACAATTTTAATCATTCCAATTACAACCTCTTATTAATTATTTAATTTCTTGTTATGGAAAATATCAAACAAAGATCCGCTCTTGCCTAACCGTGTACTTATGCACAACAACAATTATTTTGTTTTGTGCCATTACACAATTGATATTCACATTAACACTAGCCATACAAGAACCTACTTATCTTACATACCTAAGGAACATGTTATTACTTGTTTACTAAATTGTTGGTGTATTCAAGAGCACCAGGAAAGATAACACTCATTATTGGGTTAGGATTCTACCATCACAATCAATGTGCTTCCTTTTAGGAGTTGCCAGATCTTACTTCTATTCATCCATCACAAGGTTAATAAGCGGGTTTACAAAGGAGAACCATCTCAAGCTCTTGAGTACCCACCCTCCATGGTTTTATTGAGCACAAAAGGTTGTTACAACTTGCAATATTTCACACACATATGTCCTCCTAAGAAGGCATTCCCAATTCTAGGTTCAATAAGCAATTTTAAAAAAACATCGAGTTCCAACTTAGTTACAAATAAAACTTCACGAATAAGATGACACCCAAGGTTCAGGCTTGACAGGCTTGGACATTAGTGGATGTTTTCCTACATATGCCCCTTTCACGTGGTCACACAAAAGATGTGGTGAATTATCTTATTATTTCAACTAAACGAGGGTGCAAAGTTCATTATGTAGAATTCAATTCCCATCCTATACACATAATACTATACACAACGTGTAGAAACCATAATAATTATTTCTCACGATTCAGGGTTCTGCTAACCTGCTACTATTCAACCATAAGTATCATGGTGATATAGGTAAGGGTTTT
Source organism: Taxus chinensis (assembly GCA_019776745.2). Classification (NCBI taxonomy): domain Eukaryota; kingdom Viridiplantae; phylum Streptophyta; class Pinopsida; order Cupressales; family Taxaceae; genus Taxus; species Taxus chinensis. The sequence goes on from CM034149.1 coordinate 11,404,985, forward strand.
ATTCTAGTTCCAAAAAGTTTGATATTCCTTTTTATTACATTACTTGTGTGTTTTTCATAAAAAATCATGTCATAATAATGAATACCAATTTTGTGAATGTCATAGATTCATTTGGTTCGATTGGCAAGGGTTATCATTCACATTCAATTTAAGTAAACTTAACAAAAATATGAAGAGGGACGATGCCTGAGAAAAGGATCGTTGGGTTAATACTAGAGGAGGGACACATACTCGTGGCCCGCTTTGTAGGAGTTACACATAATTGGGGTATAATATACACATTAGTTCTTAGATTGAGTAATATATTACTCTTTAAGAGGTAGGCAGCCATGAGTTTTATCTCTAGAGCCTTTGGTTTCAAGAGAGGAGTTTTATGTTAGGTCGATTTCAAGAGTATTTAGATACTAACAAGGAAGTAAAATACCAATAATCATACCTCCTCCTTCGCGTTCCGTAGCAAACCTCAGAATGGGCTAGGAAACTTGGATTGAGCCCTGATTTTGTGATATGTAGGTGCTTTTCTTCAAGACGGAGCAAGACCTTCCTGCAACAACGATCCTCTTACTTTGCACTAGATGGGAAAAAGGATTATGAGGCTATTTTGGCATTAGGACGAGGCAAAATGATGTTCTTTGCTCAAAGGATGCAAGAACTTAGATATGGCATGAAAGCTTATTCTCCGTGTGTTTAGAGGGGAGGGGTAAGGTTGTATTTATAGCCTGAGGGAGTGATTAGCTTAGATTAATTTAAGTAATCATGGTTTGAAAATGTGGGCAAGATTAAGTGAGTGGTTTGAAAATGTGGGCAAGATTAAGTGGGTGGTTTGAAAATGTGGGCAAGATTAGGTGAGTGGTTTGAAAATGTGGGCAAGATTAGGTGAGTGGGGACCACGAAGAATGGGTGAGGATTTGAATTATATTTTTAATTCATAAGTGGAGGATTTTAGGTGAGTGGGGACCACGAATGGTGGGTGAGGATTTGAATTTGAATTTTTAATTCAATAGTGGAAAAACATGGAGAATAATGACATGTGGTGAGGATTAGATTATTTTTTAGATTTTGAAATGGATAATTAATCAAATTATATTTGATTAATTCGAAGTGTATTTTTGTGGGAAATGAGGAAGGGGAATTAATTGATTTAGGATAGATGTGAAATTGGGGTGTCTACATTTTCCCCTCTTTGGAAGGGTACTATGAAAGTAGTGTCCTTTCAAAGAAAGTAGACGGTATGGGGGAAGAATTCAATCTACTTTTTAAAAGGTAGAGCGAATGTTTGTTGGGGAGAATAGAAAGTGGTGAGTGACGGATGTTATAGTATCCTCCAAGACAAAAATGTCATGAGAAGATGTGATTATGGATAGATGTGGTGATGCCCCCTCGAGAGGACTGACGAGAATGGAATATACGACAGAACTCTCGAAAAGAAGGGAAATGGATTCGGTGGAGAAGAGGATGATAATGGAGTGGAAGAGACTGGAATGACCGCACGACGCAAATGGAGAAAGGATTCAATCGACCTTGAATGCTAGGTGTGAGGGTGTGTGGGAAAGAGAAAAGGGAATGGATAGGATTGGGGGTTGATTATGAGAAGAGTAAGGGAGATAGGGGAGGGGAAAAAAAGGAATGAAAGAGGTAGAAATAAGAGAGAGGGATGATAGGGGAAGAAGGTAATGATGAAGGACAAACAAGGCAAAAAATAGGAAAATGACAGAGTAGAGGGTGAAGGGATGAAATAGAGAGATGTGCAAAATGAAGGAAGCAACAGAGATAGTAAAGAGGGATGCGTGGAAGTGAAATAAATGATAGAGCTGAGAAAAGCAGGAAATGGGAAAGGATAAATAAGAAGGAGAAAATGAGGTGGGAGTAGGGGGTGAAATGGAGGAAAATGGAAAGAGGACGAAAGAAGAAGTAGAACGGAGAAAAAAAAGAAACTATGAGGGGCGAGGAAAGTGTGAAAAAGAGGAGAGAAAGGAAGAGAAACAAATACAGAATGAACGAAAAGGTAGGGGTGGTAGAGAAAAGGAGAAGTGGTCAGAAGAAACGTGAAAATTAGGGGAGAGGAAAGGAAGATAGAATGAATACAAGGAGAAGATTGAAGGAATCGTGTCATTGCGAGGAAGACCAAGGCAAAGAATATGGAACAGACCGTATGGAGATGCATGTGGAGGGTGGTATGATAAAAAAGACAGGACAACGCTGAACAACCAGGTTATCGATGGGGAAGTAAGGAGGAAACGTGATGGAAAAAGGGGAAGAAGATGATACAGGGGAAGGGAAATAAGACGAGGGGTGGGAGAGAGAAGAGGATAACAAAGAAAATGATGTAGAAGGAAGGGAATACAGAAAGGGGGTAATAAGTGGAAAGGGAACGGTATAAGGAATGTTCAAAGAAGAAAGAGGGGAGGAATGACATCGATTGGAAAAGATGTGGAGATGCATGAAATGAGGATACTAGGATGACGAGAAAATAGGAAAAGGATGTATGATGAAGATAGTAAAGATATTGAAGAGGGCAAAGAGGAGATGGAGAGATGGGTAAGAAGCGACAAGAAAGGGTAGGAGTGAGGGAAAAGAATAGGAGAGAAAAGAGAATGGGGGATAGAAGAGGCAATGCCAATGAGGGGACGTTAGGGAAATCCCCTTGACAATGAGTGGTGGGGAAGGGTGAGAGAAAAAATGAAGAAAAGGAGAAAACTAATGAGGACTGGAAAGGGTAACGCCAACAAAGGGACGTTAGGGAAAACCCTTTGACAATGAGTGGTGGGCTTAGAGGAGGGAAGGAATGAAGGGAAACTCTAGAAGGTCCAAGGGAGTGAATGAGGTCGTGCAGAATGAGGATTGATAATTTTTAGGGAAAACCCGTTGACAATTATTAGCGCGGGAAGAGAAGATGATGATGAAAGAATGATATAGGAGTGTTAACAATAATGGCGAATGTGTGTGTGGGTAGAAATGTGGGGGGAATTTGAGAAGATGAAGTGGAAAGAGTGAAGAAGATGGGAGGGATGAGTTGGGACTAAGTGAAAGCGAGGAGAGGATGTGGGTGATGAGGATGAACGAGGTGAGGATGAAGAACCAAGACATGAAAATAATGGGAAGAAACGGTATGAAGGGTGATGGATCAAGAAGGGGAAAATGGGGGAAAAGAATGTGATTGTAGGTGGAAGAGATGAGTTGTATGTTGTAAGAGGATATGTGGAGAAAGGATAATAGTAGGAGGAAAAAGTGGGTAATAGGAGATACCAGGTGGAAGAAGCGATCAACAAAGTGAACGAAGAATGAGGTGGGGGAGAAGTTCACGATGACAAGTTAAGTGTAGGGAGGACCCTGACATAAGATTGTCATGTGACGGAAGTGGTTAAGTAAGATTGCCATGTGAGCAAAACTGGAGATGACAAATGGTCAAGCGAGAAGTGGTGTTTGCGAGAATCGAAAAGGAGGTGAAAGGATGTGATAATGGGGAATGCCGAGAAAAAATGAAGGGTGAAGGGTGTGTAGTGATGGGGAAAGGCAAGGAGACAGATCATCCTTAAGAGGGACTCTTAAGTGAGATCGCCATGCCGGGTGAGTGGTTAAGTAAGATTGCCAAGCAGAGGAGGGTGATAGTGGTGGTAAAAAGATGTGATGATGGGGAATGAAGAGGAAATATGGATGGTGAGATTGGAGAGTGATGGGCGAGTGTAAGATGACATGTCATGCTTAAGAGAATCTCTTAAGTAAGATCGTCATACTGCTGGAGAGGTTTCGTAGGGTCACCCAACCGACAGGGATGATATGCAAAGAGAAAGACAAAATGATATTGGGGATAGGGGTGGAATGGTAGGGTGAAGAAGATGATCGCGATGAGAGGTGGGAGAAATAAGATGGGGGAAATATGATGGGATGGGGGAAGGCCACAGGGCAGATCAACCTTAAGTGGAAGTCTTAAGTAAGATTGCCATGCGGCTGGAATGGTTAAGTAAGATCGCCAAGCTGAGGAAGAAGAAGGATGATGTTAGAGTTGGTGGGAATAGGGTATGACAAAATGGACTGAAGGGGAACCCTCAAGTGAATTTGCCATACTACGAGAGCGTGTAAGTAGGATGACCAGGCATAAGGTGGATTTGGGGAAGGATGAGAAAAGAGTGAGTGAGGTATGCCTAAGTGGTATATGATATGAGATGAGGTGATAATAAGAAAGAAAGGACACAAAGGAGTGTAACATGAATGGATGAAGGAATATATGCAGTGGAGGGTGGAGAGTGTGAGGGGAATCCTTAATTGGGATGCCCGCGTGGTGAGAGTAATGATGCGGGAATGGGAAGTAGAAGAGGTGGAGTTGGAAGATGTGTTTGGTGGTGATGGTTGTTTGATGAGAGGGCAGGTGGTGAAGAAGCTTCTACAGCGGGAAGATCTTAGGGAGAGGGTAAACCTCCACTAAGGATTCCATATAGAAGGGGTTATTAAGTAAGATTGTCAAGCGGGAAGAAAAAGGGTGAAAGGAAAGAATACCAATGGGTGAGAGGGGACAGGAATGGTGAGAAGGGTAATATGGGTATAAGCGGCGGAGGAGTAAAAATGAGGAGTGAGAATGAATGGATCAAATACATGGTGATCATGGTGGGGGAGAAGGAGCTGCTGGATAGTGAATGCTACTTGAGAAAGATCGTCAAGTAGGATTCGCAAACTGCAACGGTGATCAAGTAGGATTCGCAAACTGGAGAATGCATTAGTATGGGTGAATGGATGGGGTGCAAAGTAAGATGTTGATCATGCAGGAAGATACTCACGTGACGAAAAGCATCTTAATTTTAATATAGCACATAACAGGATGCATCGTGATATAAAAGATCAGGATGACTAGACTGTAATATGCGTGATAGCATAGACAGGGGCCATCAAAAAGGTTTGATGCCCCAGTACGATATGCAAATGGAAGAGAGCATAGACAGAGGCCATCAAGAAAGTATGATGCCCCAGTACGACATGCAATCAGATAACATAAGAATATTACAGAGAACACCAGGATACATAAAATCAAGATGCCCCCTGTAATATATCAAGATACAAGAAAGTAATTAATAATTTATAACTAATAATGCAACACAAGAACCAATAAACATATCCCTAACGTGTTCCACAGTGAGGATTGATCGGATGTGCCCCCAAGCAGGGGTACGAGGACATAGTAAAGCATTGGGTCATTGTCCTCAAACAAGGAAACAATGAGAGCCGGATTTTCCCCAAGCGAGGATTCACGCGAGGAGAAGTGGTTTGAATTTGGTAGTCATAAGGTGATTGGATCATTCGTTGGGGATAATAGTTCAAAGGTTAAATTGTGTTGGTTATTTTAGAGTTTTTTCTTTTTTTTGCGATTTTGTGGAGTTTTTTAATTTTTATTTTTGTTTATGTTATATTTTTGAATTTTATAATGTTTTTTAGATTTTTGACAGATTTTTAAATGTTTTTTGGATTTTTGACGATTTTCAAATGTTTTTGTTTTTTTGACACTTTTTTTTTTTGACGATTTTCTAATGTTTTTGGAGTTTTGACGATTTTCTAATGTTTGTGTTTGATTTTGGATGATTGTTTCTAATGTTTTTGGGTTTTTGACAATTTTCAAATGTTTTTAGATTTTTAGATTTTTACATTATTTTTTGATTTTTGACGATTTTCAAATGTTTTTAGATTTTTGACGATTTTTAAATGTTTTTAGATTTTTAGATTTTTAGATTTTTGATGATTTTCAAATGTTGGTAGATTTTTACACTGTGAGTGGCAATTTATGGACCAGAGTGCAGACTTATTTTTGAGAGGCGATAAACATGGATATTATCCATATGTACCGTGTTCCGTGTTGTAACTTATGCTCAGAATAACACAAATTCTCTTTCCATTGGCAGGATATGGTGGTGATGATATGATGAAAAGAATTCCAGCTCCATTCTTGACTCCACACAACTAGTAAGATGTGTGGGCTCATCACCGAGAATCAAGAAGGACGCAGGAGGTAGATAATGAATATAGAGACAAATGCTAACAACAATCCCTTTGGGAAATTGTGACTCCATTCTTCATAATGGTACTGAACCAGTTTCAAAAATGGCTTTCACTTTATGAGTCACATGCTAGACTTAGACAGTTATGTGGCCTGCTGATTGATAAGATATGAGGTTAAGGGATAGTTCTCTCTTCACTTAGGCATCTAAATTACGTGTTTGGGGATTCTATAATTTGTAAGCACTGTAAGATTTTGTATTTTTGAAATGACTCCCTATGCCTTGCCCCATGCTACTAGTGAGAAGCAAGGGCTCATCACCAAAGGCAAAATATAGGCGAGTGAATTCCCTTTTTGTCTGTTTTTTTTTTTTTTTGTTTTTTTTTTTTTTTTTGAATATTTTGCAATGTTTTTATGCTTGTATGAGAATGACCCTCTACGCTTTGCCCCATGCCACTTGTAAGAGGCAAGGGTTTATCACCGAAGACAAGACGTAGACGAGTAAGGGCACCTTCCTCCATTCCCAGTCTCACACTACCAGTAAGAAGTGTGGGCTCAACACCAAAGACTATGAAGGACGAAAGATGTGACAATGAATTATTCATAAGTTATTGAATTGATGGATTTTTTTACAATAGTGCTTTGTATTTGGGAAGAAACGTCTGCCCCCAATCTCAGCCCCACACGACTAGTAGGACGCGAGGGTTCAACACCGAAGACTGAGATGGACGACCAAACGAACTGGGTAACGAAGTTTAGAGCTTTGTTATGAAAGAGAGAATGTATTTGAAGGGAATATATTACCATCAGTAAGCTTCTAGGTATGACCATAGAGGAAAGTGACTGAAAATGGAAGAAGTATGACGCTCACAAACTTAATAGGATTTATATTAGCACTTGTCTCATGATGATAAATATGAAGATGTGATTTTGATAATGAAAATGTCTGCCAATGGAAATGAATAAATTTGAATTATTCAGAGATAAGCAAGACAGAAGGAACAATGTACACGTTGTTGTTTCCCAAAATAGAGAGTGCTTTCAAGAATAGAATTTCTTTGAATGGAATGCATTCATGGGTTTTTCAAGGACTTGGCCTATGTCAATGGCCAATTTATAAGCTCCAAACCTAAAATTATCTATGATTTCGTTGGGCTCAAATTTGTCTTGTTTGTCTCGTTCTTTGGGTGTGTTCTTTCGATTTTCTTTGAGAATGAAATCATTGACCTTAAATTTTCTAGGTTTGAATTTTTTATGGTAGCTATGCCATAGCTGATTTTGATAGAATGGAAGATGATCTAGGGCATTAAGTTGTTTTTCATCAAGAAGCTCGAGTTCATTAAGGCGTGAGTGTCGATAATAATCTTGATTGATTACATCTTTGAAGGATATTATGAAGGATGGAAATTCAACCTTGACATGTAAAATAGCTTCCCAACCATTAACAAAGGAGAAGGGAGTGGCTCCAGTAGGTGTGTGATAAGATGTGCGGTAAGCCCAAAGAGTGGGATAGATTTGGTTAAGCCAATAGCTTCCATGTGTGTTGACAATGATGGTTTGTGTTATTTGGTTTTTTGCTTCTATTTGTCCATTAATTGATTGTTTTGAGGATAGATTCACAATTAAAGATGGAAAAGGTTGTGTAAAGATATTCCTGGGTATAAGTACCTCGTAGAATGGATGCACGTAGAAGTCTTGACAGGTGAGACTAATTAGTGATGAGATGCCTGCAAGATCGATAGTTGAAAGCATGATGGACATGACAGGTTGCATTGTCGCAAGTGTCCAAACTTGATGTGGTTGTGTTTCGACAAAAAGGCTAGAGATGTTAGGCATAAGAGCCAATATTGGAAGAATAGAATCAAACTTAATGGTACCTGTTGATGGAACCTCGTCTGTAGTGTCTAAAGTAATATCAAGGTTTGAAAGGGATTCTTGAAACGGGATCAAGGTCTCGTTAGATGTTGGAAGAATGTTGTCACCCAAAACAGGTTCAATATATGTTTGGGCTGAAAGAGAGTCTTGAAATAAGTTCAAGTGCTCAGTAGATGTGGGAAGAATGTTGTTGTCCAAAACAAGTTCAATGTATGTTTGGGTTGAAAGAGTGTCTTGAAATAAGTTCAAGTGCTCAGTAGATGTTGGAAGAATGTTGTTGTCCAAAACAGGTTCAATGTATGTTTGGGTTGAAAGAGAGTCTCGAAATAAGTTCAAGTGCTCAGTAGATGTTGGAAGAATGTTGTTGTCCAAAACAGGTTCAATGTATGTTTCTGTTGAAAGAGTGTCTTGAAATAAGTTCAAGTGCTCAGTAGATGTTGGAAGAATGTTGTTGTCCAAAACAAGTTCAATGTATGTTTGGGTTGAAAGAGTGTCTTGAAATAAGTTCAAGTGCTCAGTAGATGTTGGAAGAATGTTGTTGTCCAAAACAGGTTCAATGTATGTTTGAACTAATGGAAGGAAATTTGAAGAAGATATGGATTTGTTTGGAATTAGAGAGTCTTGACTGTTGTCGTCATGATCTCGTGGAATTTCAGTATATATAGGAGTTTCGACAGTAGTCAGCTCTTCATTGAAAGTTGTGGTATTGGATGTGTCATTGGTTGCAAGAGCATTTTCATCAAGCTCTACAGAGATGACATCGTCGTCAATTAAGTCTTGGACGTAATTCTTAAATCACACACATTTATCTGTGTGATGACCATCAATGCGATGAAAATCACAGTATGTGTTAGGTTTGTACCAACATGGCTTAGATTCCCCTTCGACAAAGGGTTTTGTAATTGGATATCTTATCAGTTTAGCCTCTTTTAGTTGATGAAAAACACTAGAGAGAGTTTCTCCAAGGGGCGTAAATTGACGTTCGACTTTACGTGAAGTGATGTCTTCGTTAGGTTGTATGATTGGCTTTTTGGGTGATCGTTCACTGATTTGGGTAGCCATATGAGAGAGTTGTGTTTTCATCTTATTAATTTGTTCTAATAGCTCATTGCGTGAAATTTTTCGTGAATTCATCATGTTTGAAAGAGAGGGAGAATGAAGAAATGTGCAATGAAGAACTCAACCTATTGATTATGATCTTTGTTTTCGCTCAATCAAGTTTTAACAAGGCTATAAGGAGTAAGCTCAAACAAGCTACTCGGGATACAAGTGGGATATAACTTAAACAAGCTATGACGAATATGTTGATTGGTTTGGATTAAACAAGCTTAGCAGACGAAAATGTAAGGAGTACACTCAAACAAGGTACTCAATACAAGTGGGATGTAGCTCAAACAAGCTATGATGAATATGTTGATTGGTTTGGCTTTAACAAGCTCTGGATTTTTGATAGGAAGAGTAACTCAAACAAGTGACTCAACACAGTTGTGAACTCAAAATGAGTTTTGAAGGGATTTGTGTCGGATGGGATTTTGTTAAACTCGACAGCTGATGAAATAATGAGTGAACTCAAACAAGTCACCCAATGTCATTTTGATATAGCTTGAAACAAGCTAGAAAGAATGTTCTGACAATTGATGAGATAAGGAGTGAACGCAAGTCACTCAATATCTATTGGATATAGCTGAAGACAAGCTATGACAGATGTATTATTGGCTAAAGTGAGCTAATGAAATTGGTGTGATGTTTTGGTCTGTGTTGTTGGATTGTTTGGATGTTTTCGCTTGGTATTGAATTGGTCGAGAACTGATTTTTTTGTGGAACACAACTAGGGTCTGAACTTTTACAATGAACACATTGATATCAGCCAAGTTTTATGATAAAACAATGCTAAACTATTTTGTTTTCAAACAGCAAGCAATCATGTGGATTCAATTGTTTTGGCTTATGAGGTAACTTCTTCAGGAATGATTATTGTTTCATGCAATCATACAAGTATGCTGTGAAATGGTGGATGCAGGCTCTTATTACTCCAAGAAGATGCGTCCTCCGATATACCCTAGTCCTGATATACCTAATTCTGTACGGGGACAGAATTGGTACGGGGAACCCTTAGAGCACTGGAGGAGACTCACCAATTCTTACTTGCCTATTTCGGAGTGAATCACCACGTCCAGAACAGGTTTTGTGAAAAGGTGGAAGGTGATGGAGGGATGAATGTGTATGGTGTCCTTATAACTCCCCGAAGATTTACAGGGACGATGCCCAGGCTTCGTTGTTACAGCTATTTAGGCGTGACTCGCATGCGCTGCACGACAGCATTACCTGTAAGTGAAGAGCAGCGGCGAGGTAAATACCGAACGCTGTGATGAGACTAGGTCTCAAAGTGCAATGCAGATGCAAATGTTGTTGGTGCGTGGTAGTCAAGTCCACGTCACCGGTGTAGCTTTGGTGGTGATGAAATCCACCTCGTCTACGTGCAAAAACAATATGATAAAGTGATTAAACGCATGGTTCTTTCCAACTTGAAATAAATCACTAGCAGAAAATAATTACGTACCTGAGCGTACTTTTTTTTTTGGTTTCAGCAGTTGTCTTTGAATGGTGGTATTTTTGTGGGATTTTTGTTGTTTTTGTTTTGTTTTTGTTTTTGACAATATTCCAGCAACGCGGTTCTACAGAAAACAAATTAGTAGTTATCCTGCAAATGAAATGTTAGAAAAGTGATCGTGGTTGTTTTTGATTTGCCAGATCGCTCAAAGGCGCAGGAAAAGAGCATACACAACCAACGACCAAACAAATATTAAGAATATGACAAAGGAAAATAATTATTAAAATGATAGTTGGAAAACAAAGCTAGAGGATCCTGCAATGTTAGAACAAGAAACTAAAAAATTGTGACCGTTTCTGATTTTCCAGATCGCTCGAAGGCGCAAGAAAAGAGCATACGCGGATACAATTGGAATAGTTTTTTTTTTTTTAAATGTTAATAATTATTGCAATTAATCATGATTGCGAAATAGTGATAATGATTATTTTCACAAAAAAGAAAAACGATGAAAGAAGAGGGTGAAAACGTTACTTAGAAGTGTTGTCGTGGAAAATTGAAATGTAAGGCAAAAAATTAAAAATTAAAAAAAATGGTTGTGCAGAGCCCGAGCGGCCTCACGTTTCTGATTTCCAAGATCACTTTTGAAGTGCGAGGAAAGAGCATACGTGTGAGGTTGTTACGTGAAATAAAAATTTAAAAAAAAAATAAAACTATAATTTTGTTGTTTTTTTGTTAAAAAGATAGGTGTTAGAAGAAATGAAACCAAAATTTTTCTGTAAGTCTAAATCTAAAAATTATTTTTTCATTGCATATATCTTTTCAATACCTTTCCGTTAAAAAAAAAATGAAGTCATTCCGAGTTCGGGAGCAAAAGTTATGGCTTCCGGAAGATGGGCTACGAGAACGCTCTGAATGAAAATTTTAAACGTGAGAAAAACGTCCCGGGAGCTGGTTTTTTTAATTTTCTGACTTCTATACTTAACCTGAGAAGCTAAAATTTTGACAGCAAGATTAAAAAAGAACAATAAACAGAAAGAAAGAGTTAGATTGCAAAATGATTGATTAAAAGAAAATAAAAATGATTAACTTCCTACAAAGCAATTATTTTAGCAAAAGTAAATAAAGAAATGCATTTTCCGGATTGGTTGTCCCATGACAGTAAGATGATAAACTAATGGATAGTTCATGTGTTTCTACAGATGATGAGTAAATAGCAAAATAAAAACTGGGAACTAAACACCAAGCACCGAGGAGATCAAAGACAGGATGAGCTTCAAAGTTTCATTGTTGCTATAACCTGCAGATACACCACAAGACACCACACAACAAAAACACTACCCAAAGTGTGAAGGTTAACCAAAGAAGACCATAAGGAACAGAAAATGAAATAATTATGAATAATAATAAACAAAGAACAGATAAAACCACTAATTGAGAAATTAATGGTAACAGATCGAAAGTAACCGGGCGTGCCAGAATGTAAGCTAGGAAAAATACACTACTAACAAGGAAATAAAATACCAATAATCGTACCTCCTCCTTCGCGTTCCGTAGCAAACCTCAGAATGGGCTAGGAAACTTGGATTGAGCCCTGATTTTGTGATATGTAGGTGCTTTTCTTCAAGACGGAGCAAGACCTTCCTGCAACAACGATCTTCTTACTTTGCACTAGATGGGAAAAAGGATTATGAGGCTATTTTGGCATTAGGACGAGGCAAAATGATGTTCTTTGCTCAAAGGATGCAAGAACTTAGATATGGCATGAAAGCTTATTCTCCGTGTCTTTAGAGGGGAGGGGTAAGGTTGTATTTATAGCCTGAGGGAGTGATTAACTTAGATTAATTTAAGTAATCATGGTTTGAAAATGTGGGCAAGATTAGGTGAGTGGTTTGAAAATGTGGCAAGATTAAGTGGGTGGTTTGAAAATTGGGCAAGATTAGATGAGTGGTTTGAAAATGTGTGCAAGATTAGGTGAGTGGGGGCCATGAAGAATGGGTGAGGATTTGAATTATATTTTTAATTCATAAGTGGAGGATTTTAGGTGAGTGGGGACCACGAAGGGTGGGTGAGGATTTGAATTTGAATTTTTAATTCAATAGTGGAAAAACATGGAGAATAATGACATGTGATGAGGATTAGATTATTTTTTGGATTTTGAAATGGATAATTAATCAAATTATATTTGATTAATTCGAAGTGTATTTTTGTGGGAAATGAGGAAGGGGAATTAATTGATTTAGGATAGATGTGAAATTGGGGTGTCTAGGCCTTCGAAAATATTTGACAAGTGCATAAATAAATAAGTAGTTAATTCTAAGATCTTCTCCTATATGGTAAGAACACCAAGGAGTTGATGAAATGAACATCCAATAAGTAGTTCTCATTTTAGTAGCACCGTTCTGGAGTGAATTGGTGAATTTTGATAGTTTTCACTTACACATCGTAAACCAACGTGGTTCCTGAAAAACACTTCCCGAAGAACTAAAATGAAACTACTTATGGATCACAATTCTTAATGTGGAAACAAAGAGGTTAGAGGTGGTAGGATGTGATTTTTCAGTATGCAATTACTAATTATAGGGTGATTCCAAATCGTTTTAGCAATATTAAGTCATCACCTCCTACAACTAGCTGATCAAATGGTCTCAAAAAACCACATCAAAATAAATAGTGGAAAAGGAAGTAAATGCACCATGCGCAACATCCTATGTTTTCCCCTTACATGCGAATCTTCAATGACACTTACACCATTAGACAAAAATATGCTTGGCAACGTCCTTGCCTTGTTTGAAAGCTTCCATTTTAGCGCTAGCTTGAGGATGCTATAAAATATTATGGAGTTCGGATTTATACTTGCCAAATGCACATTTTCTGACAAGTTTGAAGGTCCTTTTCAACAATCTCATTTTTTGAATAAGCTGACAAAGGCGCACTGATTAGGTTAGGACTCTACTATAGTATTTGATGAAGCAATGAAAAAGGCTCTAAAGGAGATGTAGGTATGTTATTCTATGAAAAGATATCAAGCTCTTTCATTTGTTCAAATATTAGGTGACCATCTACCAAAGCTCCCATTTAGGGGCAGGCTTGAAAAATCATTAAAAAAAACAAGTGAGCTCCATGTCAAACTACTCGCCCTCGCTCCCACCGAAAAAACAACCAAGATGCCAACCTTTTGCCCTACGAGAGACATGTAGTAGGCTTGAGGATGTGCCATATGAAAATGAAGTTCAGTTTTCCCAAGGGTGAGCTCCCATGGCATTGTTTTGGTGGTCACCACAAGGCAGGCTCACCCCAACTAGGTCAACACAAATAAAAAATAAAAACTAACACAAAACCCTAATTGTCCCTTGTGTTTCATTTTAAATTTAATTTGTTTTTAAAATAACCTTATTACCTTTTTTAAAAACATAAAGAGTTCATTACAAAAGGGTAATTGGTGTCAGTCTGGAGATGGGCTCCAAACTCCAACATAATGTTAAGATATTTAGATTTTTTGATTGACTTCTCAAGGGCAATGAAAGAATCCTCATTAAATATCGTAACATAGCACAATTTAGTTCGAGATTTAAAATGAACACACTCATGAACGTTCCGGCCCATCACCACCCATTAGCTTCCACTATAGAGTTCTTGGACATAGTTGGAATCTTTTAATCAATAACCATGAACTAAACTATATTTTTAATGAGGGTACCTTAAGCAGACTCTTGTACAATGCCAAAAGACAACGATCACAAAGGGGCAACCACATATTGTCACAAACTAAATTCATAAATAGTTTATTATACTTGTCGCATCCCACATGCTACCCTATCATGTTGACGCAACACCCTTACTAGAAACAAACACCACAGAGCTCCACCATAAGCCCAACTTAACACACTTTAGAGGAAGACTCCGAGGAAAGAGGAATGTCAACACACCCCATGACACCAAGGACATCATGGAAAGGACAATTAAGGAAATACATGGAGAAACAAAAGCAACATAGGGTCATAACAAAACTTTTAAGTGGTGAGGAGGTCGAATGGAACAAGATAAGGGTCTCGTACTAGGAGGGCCACTACAATAGACTTGAGAAAAAATTTAAACCTATAAAACATGTTGATGTATAGGATAATATAGATTTAGTCCAAACAATTGCTAAATTTTAAGAAGAAACATCGAGAAAATATTCCATTTGAAAAGACATGCTAAGAACAAGTTTATATCTATAAAGAACACTAGTAAAAATATAAAAAAAACTTCCTTCCCACCAAAAAAAATACATACTAAAGAAGAGGTGGCTTAGATTTAGTCCAAACAATAGCTCAATTTCAAAATAGAAACATCAAGAAAGTCTTCCTTCCAAAATAACACACTAAAGAAGAAACTTAAATCTGCTAAGAACACCGGTGTGACTTGTGTCCAAACAATTGCTCAATTTCTATTAGAGTCTTCCGAAAAAAACACACTAAAGGATAAATTTGAATATGTAAAAGACAAACATCAATAAGGGCAGTCTCCTTCCAAAGATCCCGTATAGAGACTGGATATTTTTCAGAAAATATTGACAGTGAAACGGACTGCAATTTGTCACTATGTCGTTGAGGCTTCCAGTGATCTTCCTGGATGGGGGTGAGCCTGAATTGACCCGTGCGACCACAGAAGCGCATTAAAAAGATTATTAGAATATACACTCGCTATCACCTGTGGCCCGCAGCAAACTGGTAGATCAATACTCTTGGAAACATATTGACAAAAATAATTTGCAAAATGTTAAACGAAACTTATTTTCTTGTAACATGTGCATTATGTCATATAGATATAAAGGTTGTCAATTTGAAGAAGATAAAGATTATATTATTTTCACAGGCCGATGAATGATTGGAAGATTTTAATAATATTCATATGTAATGCAATAGGCAGAGCCACATTAAAGGTTAGGAGCTCCTTAGACAATAATTGTCGAGATGCCCTTCTAACAATTTTACTTAATAACTTTTCCCCAAAATTTAAATAAATAAAAGTTACTTGTATTATCGTCTTATAAAATTTACATAAGGATAATAATAAATCAAAAATTTAGAGATACTGTCATACAAAAAGTAAAAGAAATCCTTTAACATTATCACATAATGATAATAAATATTCCATGAATGAACAAAATTAATCTTAGGAGATGCTAAGAATACAAAAATATAACTTTTTTTATAAAAGGTTGCTTGCAAGTCCAATTTACCAATATCAAATAGATAATGGGACTCAAATATGAGCAAATTACCATTTTTCCAAAAAGTAATAAAATGGTTTTGTAGCTTCCATGGTTTTGTGAAAGTGCTATTTACCTAGACCAGACCCACTAATTTCTCCAAAAAAATAATAGATATTTTCTCCAAAAAATAGGAATAGGGAATTACATAATTATTTCCCTCAATTATATTTACCTCGTGGATATACTCATGACATTATAAAAAATACATGAACCTTTTTCTAGAAAAAATTACACACCTCCATTATCTAGAGATAAAACAATAACAACAAAATCATATGAGCTCATAATTATATTTACCTCTTGTTATGCATACATATGAAATTTATGTTATTATATAATAATATAAATAAATTCATCAATCAATAGTAAATCTTCAGGTAAATAGTTGTAATGGTAAATTCTAAAAATAACAAATAATAGGGAAAATACTTAGATTCAAGCACCCCCTAAATTTTGAAGCCCTAGCACCTGCCTAGTCTGCCTAGGGCTTAATCCCCCCTTGGCTATAGGAAATACTTTTATTTGAAAGGTTGGAAAATATATGTGACATGTAACTTAAAAGGACTAGAAAACATTTTATTTTTTTTGGGAGAAGGAGAGACTGCCTCCTCACTTATTCATCTATTGCCAAAGAATTGAGATGGAGGAAAGGAGGTCTACCTTCTCACTTATTGATCTGATTTAATTTGGATGGAGGAAAAGGAGTGCTAAAATAGAAAATGAAGCTCTTTTTTTGGTAATATGCACATTATACAATGATATTTTGTCCTTTATAAGGTTGTAAATTTCAAAAAGAAAAGAGAACTTAACTTATATGAGTCACATAACTAAATTAGTAGATGAGCATTCCTAAAACATTGTAAAATATGCAACTTTAACTAAATAGGAAATGAAGCTTTTTTTTTTTTATAACATATACATATACATTACATAATGATATTGTACAATTATGTCTTATATTATTTAGAAAGAAAGTAAAGTTAAATGGACATTGTACCAAAAATACTTTAAGAAAAAATAAAGTGTAAATTTTGAACTTAAAAGAAACACAAGATGAAATTTATATACAAACCTTACAAATAAAACTTTGTAAAAGATTGACATTAGCTATAGATAAAAATATTGAATTAAAGATTTTGTTGTGAATCCTAACGCCCATAAATTCAATTGTTAGAAGTAAATGAAGGTGTTTTAAGATTAATTTATTTTGTATTATTTTAGGTTTTATGTTTTATTGTAGAATATATCAATTTATATTTTGATAAAGATAATTATAAAAACATGTTTTAACGATTTACACAACCAAACACAATTTAGAGATTTTGTTATCAACTAAGCACCCACTAAATTACAGTGTAAAGAAGTAAACAAAAGTGTTTGAGAATTTCGTTTGGATCTTAGAGTGCAATCTTATAGAGGGAGACAACTTAAATTTCTCAATGAGTGTTTAAGAAAATCTAAGAACCTTTTCCATGTACGTGGTCACATGGATTCTATAATTTATCCGAGGAGCAAAATAAAAAATTATAAAAATTCTAAGTCAAGAAACCAACTAAAATACAAAATCTACATGTCAAAGTGCTACATAAACTTAAAAAAACCTACATAACAAAGGAGACTTCCAACCTCATATCCTAAATAACCTTACAAAATTAAGGGCTTCCAATTTTAAAAAGGAAAATTCATTTTTTTTAATAACAAAATTAAATTTTCTATTTAAATCTATAAACTTCACCCTCATTCTAAATTATATCATACTTTAATTCATATTTAATAAATTATTATTATTTTTTAAATATTACAGATACTCAAACTGAAAATTTTAGGTTGATATTATTTAGAAAATTCAAACAATTTTTTTAATATATTTTATTGAGTTATACAAATCATTTCAATGTAATGAAAACAATAAAATAAATCACCATCATCAAATCTAAAAGGGTATATATTTCATCTCCAAATAGATTCAAATCCAAAAGACACGACGCATTTGCAATTCTCATGACAATAATTGTGCCGTAACAATAAATCCATTTATTATTAATGGTAGGCCTATTTTTTGTTTTCTTGTTGATGTATTTAACGTAAAAACAAAAGTGCATCTAGACCATAAATGCAATTTGTATACGAATTCAAAAGTACTTTTATTTAATTAACTTTTGTAACGGGTCCCTCGTTATTTAATTATCTGTGCATAGATAGCAACACTGGAAAAGTATCCCATGACTCACTCTTTATATGTATGGTTTCTTTTGTTTTTTTCAATGACAAGTAGGAGGATGATGTTCATGGAGCCAATTTGGACAAATTCATAATTGATCTATAACTGATACATTTGGCATTACATGTATAACCTTCCACTTAAACAATAACTTAAGTGTTTCCGATCTACATGAATTTGCATTTGGGTAAAGAGTGTTCTAGCAAGTTGATTTACGGGTGAAACATCAACTTCTTCAGAATATGTGTAGAAGTCTTGTATAAATTCATTCACTCCATCCTCATTTATCTGTAAACGGGTATCACCCATATATGTGTTTTCATCTTCATCTTAAGAGTCACTATCATAAATGTTATATGTTATTCATCTTCAACATTATTATGAACTTGGATCCGCTATTCATTAAAATATCATCTTTTATGATTGAGGTTTGCACTTTTGTAATGTTTTGATCGGCCTCTTTCTCGAGGCCTTGTTGGCTCGATTTGATTGGTATTTTCTGGGGTGTGACTGTGTCCACCCATCTTTTTTATGATCAACATTGTAATTACTTATTTTTATCTATAAAAGTGCGCTTTTCAATAAAAAAAATATCATATTTGTTAATTACAAACATACTTCAACTTTCATTGTAGTATACCTCTTCTATACAAATTCTATACTTCAATCTATGGATATACCAAAAAGTCGAAGCTTTTTTAATTTCCTATTTTTGCACTTTTCACAAGTGTAATATATCATTTCATTAAAGTAATTATTTTTCCATGGAGTTTGTCTCGGTACCTATTCATATGAATATTTAGACGAAAATATACTATTATCCTGCATGAACTGTGAACTATAAATGATAAACATCTACTTCTCAACTTGAGACTTGTATTTTTTATAGTTCGGCCATGGGTTACTTCTTACTAAGCTTTCCATAAACTAAAACATCATTAGTATGAGCTCTATTTTCATTTGTGTCATACTATAGTCCCTCAATTCATGACACATATGTTCCTTGGCCCCTACAATATCTTTGAGTTTCGTGTCTATGGACTCTCAATTTCCATAATGGTGTGTTCATTGAATTGATCGGTTTACTAATCCATTTTGTATAAGGAGAGCGTCCATTATGAATATTATTTAAAATCATATTCCTAGGCAAGAAAAAATCATTCTAAAATCAACTTATAGAGCTTAATTAGCTATGTTCTTTCCATTATTAATCACATATAATTATATCTTACTCTACATATTATCTATTAAATCCTAGGTTATTGTTTTCAAAATAAGGAAATGATATGAAACCTTACTCTATCTCTCCTAATATTTCTACAATTATAAAAAATGATCAAGATTATAAAATACCAAACTGTAATGAGAATCATATCATTAAAGAAATACTAGAGGTGTGAGAAAAGAAAAGTACTTGGTTTTCCATTTTGTCCAAGTATAGTTGTTAATTGTGTAATAGAGTCCTACAAAAAAGTAACCATCATAACAATAATACATGCAAATAAGTGAGATTATAGTCAAATTTCAACAAGTGAGATTAGTAAGTAGAATTTTACATTTAAACCTCGCAATGATATATGATTTATAAAGAAAATGAATAAGTGTTTCAACAGTAGGTGCAACTTCCATTGGATTTTAATTCCAACATACTCAATTAAAGAATAATGTGAGAGGTAGAAAATTAACATAAAAACAACAAAAAATGTTGAACTCATCTTACTTTTTTGAACGGAATCCACTCCACACCTATTGGAGCAAGAGGAAACAGTGAGAGCTAAAAAAAATAAAGGAAAAGAAGAATAAATCAGATGAGGAAAATCAATCTAATCTATGACAAATGAAAACAAACGAGTATGAGAAGTTCCACATATTCAAAACCATGTTGCAATAAGACCTATGATAAGTTACAAGGTTCAAGTTTGAATCAATATGTTTCTTTTTAGTTGGCAGAAAACAAATACAGTTCTTAAATAAAAATAGTGGAAGTATATTAGATATGCCATACATACTAGGGGTGAAATGTAGTTAGAAGAAAACTTGAATCTTGTAACTTAGCATTGGTCTTTGTTTTCATTAGAGATAGATTAGATTGCTTTACATTGTATGGTATCAATCTAATTATTTCTAGGAAGCAATGACTATAAAGTATGCACAAAAAGGGTTTGTTGAAAAGGCCTCATAAATTAATGTGGGAAAAGCAAGCTGGACTCTACAAGATTTTCCGAAATGGGAAATATGTTTCAAGACATTTGAAAAGAAGCATAAAGTACAACGTTCAATCTCAACGAGTTCAAAAAACAAAACAAGCATTTATGTTTGTTGCATTTGTTTATTATTGTATATGTGTATGTTTGCTCCATTTATTTATCATTTTGATTATGGTATAAGTACAATGATTAACAATACACATTTAATTGTATAATAATAATAATAATAATACAATGCCAATGACATCCACCCATTTCCAATCTCAATCTCATAACATTATGTAGAGAGGCATGGTCGAATGAGGCACTCAACATTTTGCTTAAAACACATAACCCCCGATAAAATATTCTACACATATTCAACTATTGCAAACTTGTATTTCCAAGAAAGAAAATTCACTTCCACATCAATGAGAGGGAATCCAAACTTTCCACACACTAATTTCTACATAACATCTATATGTGACAAGTTTGGAAGTTTAGTGGAGTTGATGCTCATAACATGTTTGATCAAATGATTGAACAAGATCGTCTTCTCATGGAATATCCTTATTGTAGATTATAAAAGACATGGGTATCCAATCATAACATTAACACTAATTCACCAAATGTAACCAAGATTTTTCCAACTTGAACCACCTTTGACAACATACTACAAGCACGCGCCCTTTTAAAAAAGGTATTTAAAAGACTACATGTTTCATTTATCTGGTGATTGATTAATAACAGGCTAAGATGGGGATGATGACTCTACAAACATCAAATACAAATCTATATAAAAAAAGTTTCAAAATACAAAGGTACCAACAAAAAATTAGATTATGTATTAATGGAAATCTTAAAAGAAGAGATGATAAATGGAGTCCATACCATTCATTTCACATAATTTGTAAATGTAATGTATAGAGAGCTCTAATTCTGATGTTTCAGGGGTCATTTCTTTAACAATTACCACCTTCTATGAAATATAAGCTCTTGACATTTTGATGCTCAATTTTTTATATATTTACTAAGGATACTATTGTCACTAAAATTTGCACCCTTGCTGAATCAAGAATTCAATATTTCAGTGAAAACATGAGTGGTCTCAAAAGTGTGGGGGGAAATCAAGATCAAACCTTAGGAGAAAGGGATGGTTCCTCTCACCCTAGTTCGCTGCAACTACTCTAACCAGCTTCTACTCTAACACTATCGAAATCTAACCTAAGAATCCAAAGGAGGCAGGGTGAGAGAGAGAAATAAAAAATAAAAAGGGAGATGATGCACCAAACTGGAAAATGGATTAATTCTGTCTCTAAAAGACACATATGCGAACATGCGGATAAAGTTTGAATAAATGCATATGAATTTTAAGGAAATAAAACGGAAAGGAATGAAGGCATGCAAGAGGAAAAAGATGTTCACATTAAACACTGAGCATTCAAAGAAACGAAGTCACACTTGCATTAATATAAAAAATTAACCATTTACAGGCACAAAGCCGAGGCAAAAAGACTTCACGTGCGAGTTACAAAGGTCACAAGAAATAATTTTCAAGCTCAAAGTTAAAGCTCTTGACTTTAAAAATTGAACCTCTATTATGTGCCAAAGCACTTACATTTATAGAATTTGAGAGAGAGGAGAGAAGATATCAATCACATCTAGTGATCAATAAAATCAACCACTTATCACCACCAAGGACCAATCACAAGTTAGGTATGGGTGCATGACATCACCCCAAGCACACACCATATATTTACTAGTGTTGGAGGATGATGCCAGTCAAAATTAAATTTAGGTTGGTGGATTAGTTGAGCATCTGGTTCAAAACAGGCACGAATTTGCAATATTCAACAATTTTTGATGATTTAGCTTTGATCTACAGCCATGTCCTTTGTGTAGCAACCTTTCATGCTTTGCAACCTTGTTCTATTTTGCATTCAACTTTTCCTCTCCTCATGTCATGGTGCTCAAATTATTTTTCCCTGTGGCTTTGTTTTTTGTGACCTTTATATTTCCCATGGATTTGCCAACTTTGTTGAATACGACATATTTGATGTCTGTAAAACACTAAGTTCTTTGTTCCGCGGCTTCCAACGTTAGCCACATTCAAAACTTACTTGCTTTTGTCATGCGGTGATCCATGGAATTTTTTCTTTGGATCAAAACTTCTTCTAGGCAAACCACATGCTCTAATGTGCGAAATTAACCACCTCCCTAAAACTCCATATTTTCTAAGTTCACTTAACATTGTATCTCCAATCCGTAAGACACTAACATTTTCATCAATGCTGTGAAAGACTATGTTTTCAACTTCTTCATTCTTCACATCCTCAATCTGGAGCCACCTAAGTCTAAAACTTGGATGAATTGTTTAAAATATCATGGAATGCTATTTTGGACAACAAATACCATTCTAATTTACTAATTTCAATTGTGACCATATTTTTTCAGGTAAAGGTTAATATCAAAAAGTTTTGATTCTACACGAGGTTGTGAATGCTATAACAAAATAAGATTTCCTTGGACACCACTAGACAAGGGGAACAAATGAGCGGTTGAATTATTTCAAGAGAGACCTTTATAAAAATGTCAAAAGTTTGGTTTACCTATGACATAATAATGGCTATAACATTTGAATAACCATGATATTCGGATTGACAAAGAAAGCGCAACTCCCATCATTGTTTTTAGGATGGATTTGAGTTGGGATACTTTACGACTTAATCTATTTTCATTCTGGAGGTGGTTGGAAGGTTAATTTTTTTCTTTTGTCTAAAAGATTGAGTTGCCCAATCAATCCTCTATATAAGGTTGTGGTTCCAACATTGTTGGAAATATCTAATCTTGATAGATAAGTTCCAACTTTATGTAAAAGATATTCACATTTATTGTGAATAGTATATCCTCCAAAATATAAAAATATATTTATAGAATATCTAGAAAATATCAAGAGATATTATATATAATATCTAGAAATATTTGGGAATATCTAGAAAATATCCAAAAGATCTAGAATATCTAATATAAGATATTATGTGATATTTCCTAATCTAGAAGGTTGGAAAACTTCTATAAGTAAGAGGTTTCACTTTGTAATTCAATAAGCAAGAAAAGAAAGAGAAAGACACCGAAGTGCTCTAGAGTATTTTTAATACAAAGTTTATTTTTATATTTCTCTTGTGAGTTTGTGTGTGTTCATAATATTGTTTCTATTTGCATTATCTTAGCACACACCCTCTAGGTTATGAGTTAGACATAATGCCTTCAAATCGGTATTAGAGCTAGGTTGAGCTTATGTCATAAATTTTTATTTCACTCTATTAGTCTAGTTCAAAATGGCGGGTTTGAGCAATAGTCTCACTCAATAACAAATCCCCATATTCAACAGGAAGAATTATGACTATTACAACATAAAAATGAGGACTTTATTTTGTTCACAACATGTGTGGAAGATAATTGAGAATGGGTTTTCAGAACTTGTGGATCTTCAAGCACTTCAAGCATTGACACAAGTAGATAAGGATTTTTTGAAGGAGAACAAACAAAAGGATGTAAAATCCTTGTTTCACATTCAAAAAGCAATTGATGAGTCCATCTTTTTGCATGTTGCAGTAACAACTAGATCAAAATAGGAATGGGAAATTCTTCAAACGACTTATCAAGGTACTAGTATAGTAAAAAGTGCACAATTATAAAATCTTAGTAGAGATTTTGAAAATATTTGTATGAAGGACTTAGATTCAGTAGATTTATTTTTTACCCATGTGATGGGTGTAGTAAATCAAACTAGGTCTCATGGTGAGACTTTAGAGGATCAAAGGATTGTAGAGAAAATACTTAGAAGTTTGCCTAGTATGTTTGATGTAATTGTTGCAAAAGAATAATCAAAGAATTCAACCCAAATGTTCGTAGATGAGTTAATGAGATCTTTAATATCCCATGAGAAAAGATTGAATATATCAGGTAGCTCATCTCTTGAGCAAGCCTTCAAATCGCAAGTTTCAATTAGCAGTAATAGAGCAAGAGGAAGATCGAGCTTCAACAGAGATAGAGGAAGAGATTTCCAAAGAAGATCTAGAAGAGCAAACACATCTTATGAAGGAGGTGGAAAAAATTCAAATTTCTACATTGCAAGTGCTAGAGGCTGAGGAACCAACCAACAACACACTTATGGTCAGAGGTATGACAAGTCACATGTTCAATACAATTTCTGTAAAAGGTATGGACACTATGCCAATAAATGTAGGAAGAAACAATTTGATATGAGTAAACAAAATGCAATTTTTCTGAAGAAAATCGGTTTGAAAGTTATAGCAATGGTTCAATGTTCATTACATGTAATGTTGCTCAAGAAAGTGCAAAAGATATTTGGTTTCATGATAGTGGATGTAGTAATCACATGACTGGATGTAAGGAAATGTTTGTAAACATAGATGAGTCGGTTATATCTGAATTCAAGTTAGGAAATGATAATAAAGTTGCAGTCATGGGAAAAGGAATAATAAATATTGAAACTAGGAAAGGTGAGAACAAACACATTCCAGATGTGTACTCTATTTTTGGTTTTAAACATAATCTAATGAGTATTGGGAATTTAGGGCAGAAGGGATATAAAGTCTATTTTAAAGATGATGCATGTGTAATATTAGATATAAATCCAAGTAACAAATTGATTGCAAAGGTTGAGATGACAAGAAACAAAATGTTTCCATTAAGAATCCAACACGATTTGTCATCTACAGAGAATTCTTCAGTAAAATTTAAAGTTTCTCTAAAAGATAAGACTTGGTTGTGGCATTTGAGATTTGGACACTTAAGTTTTAGTGGTTTATATTTACTGCAAAAGAAACATATGGTGAAGGGTTTTTCTTTGATAGAGCAACCAAACAAGCCTTAAGAAAGTTGTATTCTAGGGAAACAATACAGGGAAATTTTTTTTGTTGGAAATTCATATAGGGCTAGATCTCTTCTTGATATTGTCCATTCATATCTATGCAAACACCACCAATAGGAGGAAGCATGTATTTTTTGACTTTTATAGATAATTTGAATAGAAAAACTTGGGTTTATTTCTTGAAACATAAGTTAGAAGTGTTTAGTGTGTTCAAATAGTTTAAGGCCATGGTTGTGTTGGCGAGAAAAATTTTTGGGTGGAAAATTTTTTGGATTTCTTGCCAATGCTCTGGCAATCTAAGTCCCTCTACTTAATTGGTGCAGCTTCCGTATATGCATGCGTATGAAAATGTGGGTTTTGTGGTGGCCTTTTTACCGGGGATCCAATAGGGGCACTCCACTGACCTTGCAGAAAAGCTAGCAATCTCTTGATAGGGAAGACTTTGTCTATAACAATCTGAATTGACCTTTCACCTCCCTCACATGACTCTTCATTTCCATATTCCACTCGCGACCTTTCGTTTTCCATGAATTAAGTATTTCTCTTATAATTTTGAGACGATACTTTTTACAATTAAAATGGGTCACTTAAGTGAATAGAATGAAATACAATGATGACACATAACGAAGAATTAGAATGGAGAGAGAAAGTAGAGAGGGAAAGAGAGGGAGAGGGAAGGGATGGAGGGGAAAACACTCCTCATGATGAAATTCTTTGAATGCCTTGATGCAACCAAGAACTTTGAGTAAGGATTCCACTGGTGATCTTCTACACTGATGAATATTGCTCCCTTGAATAAATTTGAATCATTTTCCCAATCTAATGATTACTGCAAACTCTATGATGCATAGACATCCTGGACCATAGAAGGAGTGTCTAGAAACATTGTTATGATTTTTCCCACTACAAACTTGAGATGAACACATATGATGCCCACAATGACCCTCCTTGAAACATGGTTGATGAACCCTTTGACTTGTTGAAATCATTTTGACCAATTCACTTTGAATCACTTGGTTCCTTAAGTGATGAAGATGAATTCAGATGATGTGCCTTCCAATGCCTTGCTTTGCTTTTGTAAACCGTTGCACTCAAGATGATGCTTCCAGGACCTCTGTGAAGTTATCATTCCTCTTTTTAAACTCATGAAACCATCTCATTATCCAAAAGGGAGTCCAAAAAGTAGTAAGGTGAGTGAAAATGAAGTCATATGTAACTTTCCACTCCAAAATGAAAACTTTCTATTTTTAGAATATGAGCACGTGCTCTGTTATTCTGAGACATACCACCTGTCTTGTTATAGTTTCAAATTTTCAACTATCTCCCATATTCCAACCTCTTTGTTATTGAGATATTGTTATTTTAGCACATTTCTATTTCTAGCAGGTTGTTATTTGGGGACCTGTTATTTTGGGAAGAAGTCATTTTCTGTCTTACTTTTCATTTTACCCCTTTTCTGATTGTCCTGCGTGACATAACTTGTAATTCAATGGGACTCATCATATATAGCATGCGAGTAAATAGAACATATGTTGTTTTTAGTAAGTGGTGAAAACAACCTCTGTTTGCGACAGGAACAACTTTTTTGGATTCGAATCTTCGTCACGAACTTGTGCTCCAATTTTCATCATGATTCACTTTCCAAAAAGATCATAAATGAAAAATGGAAATTTATGTCTTATAAGAGCTTCAGGTATGGAGCTACCAGGGAAGAATACTGATAAAAATTCAGTCCTTCATATATCAAGAAACTAGCAACTTTGTCGTGCAAAAACTAGTTTGAGAGAAACTACATTTTTTGGAGACCCTTTCCTTTGAATTTTGGATGATTTCACCCACCGGATCTTCAGGAATTTGAAAATTTATTTAAAGAGGGGAGAATGTTGATAAAAAACACAGCCCTCCATATCCCTAAAAAATAGGGACTTCATGGTGCGAAAAGTAGTTCATGCGAAACTAGATTTTTCAACAATCATTTCCTACAATTTTTGAGTGATTTCGCCCACTAAACCCGGAGAAGCGGAGAGGTAGCTCATTGATTTTTTCATTACTGTGTCATGGTGGCCATTAATAGAGATTGAAATTTTCATATCTAGTTTTTTTTTTCCGTTCACGATGAAATAAATTCCATTGCGATAGGTTTTTTCTTCTGGTGCTTCATGCGAAATTTTACTTCAATCCGACAACTGGTGATGGGAAATTGAAATTTGTTCTTCGCGGTGTTGGAAGTGAAATTTCTTCACTATGAGAATTCCTTGCTGAAAATTTGAGGTTTGAATATGATTTTTTAATGGCCTTCAAGAGAGAAGAACTCAACAATAAATGGTTTGTCAATCCATGCAACGGTTTACAAGATATGTTCGATTCTTGGTTTTATGGCAATGGAGTTTTCAGACTTCTTTTCCTCTGTTCTTCATTATTTCTTCTTGGTTTGATAAATATTCCTTCTATGACATGTTTTCCATCATGGAGTGAAGGATAATGTTCCATGATGGAGTTGGTTTGAGATTTGGCAATGGTGGAGTGGTGGATTGGTGTTCTCTGCAACTTTTCTTCTGTTAGTGAGAAGCAGCTAACAGTTAGAAATTTTTTCAACTTTTTGAGTTTGAGTTGGGAAAATTTTTCATGTCTTGATGTCCCTAACCTCAAGGATGTGAGAGACATCAAATTCCACAGTGGACCTAGAGCTAACATGTGGCGGCGATCGGACGATAGGGAAGGGAGGTGAAAAAAGCGGCTTTAAAGCACTGGGGGCTAAACTGTCAAATCTGAAGGTCACACGAGGGTCCCAGAGGTCACATGGGGGCTGGGTGAATTTTTCCAAGGTTTATGTACCTAATCTCAGGGACATCAGGGACATAAATTCCTGCCAGGCTCCTAGTGCTGACACATGTCCTCCCGAAAATTGACTAACTCTCGAACTATCTCTAAGAGGGTAACTTGGAACGATGATAACTTGAGCTCCCGGTTGAATTTATTGGTGAAAATTTATATGATCCTAACTGGGAATTACATTTTGAATCCAATGGAGGTGGTATCATGTCTTTATTATTTTATTGGATCCCTAAAAAAATAGATTTTTTGATTTGATACTCTACTTACGCCTGAGAAAAACTGCCTGCAAACCCTATGTGCCAAGGTGTTGTGAAAAATATGATTTCATCATATTGTAGGTCTTGGAATTATATTTCTAGAGATGTTTTTTATTTACTCCTAACTCCATTTGGGGCTCCCGGAATCTTTTTCTGAAGCTCAACAACTATTTTAGGCCTGTGTACTGCCTAGGCTTATGAACCCTATTTTTTATTCAGATTGCTCCAAGTCTTTCAAAATTTCCCTAAACCTTACAAATTAATTTTCATGATGTTCTAAGGTATTAAATTCACCTCCATGTTGAATTCGGCCCTTCTATTCCAATCCAAGGGTTGATCCAGTCCTGGGAAGGCCAACGATAGCCCTTCCTGTGACTGTCCAAAATTTACATTTTTAAAGAACTCCTAAAATCGCCTAGGGGGAATGAATGGACTTTCCTAAATCACCTAAGGGACCAATTTGACATCAAATAGGGGGTGACCAAACTGATGGATTTGGTCTGGGGTGCCTAGGAATGATAAAACATGAAAATTTTGGCGCAAGGGTATAGTTGTCATGCTTGAAAACTTCAAATTTCCTTGTCACACATTTGCACGACAACAACTGGCTCTAGCTCAGGGAAATGGCATGGACTGAGTGCAGTGAAGACATGACACGGAGAATCCAAAATCTTAATTTCAGACCAAATAATCCATTGACCAATGCCTTATCCATTGGGCCTTGTGGAGTTATGTACAACTTACAAGAGAGAAGGATAATGAAGAAGGAAACACACACACACACACACACAAAATGACGGAAAGAAAACACATGACATACAACATAAAGGGAAAAAAAACACAGAAATGAAATTATAGACAAGGGGGGGGGAAATCTATAGAGGTGGGAAAATGATATAAATATACTCGGGAACGGGTTGAGAAAAGTACATGCCATCATGAAATAACGGATTGGAGTATGAGCATTGAAGCACAACAACTATTATATGATCAAACCATTCTTTGGTGATGGATTTTCATGTCTTGAGAAGAAGAAGGCTGACCATGATTCCATCCTTGTACTCATAGTGTTTTGAGAATGTTTCTTCATCCATTGAAAATTTAGTTTACCTCTTGAAACTTTTGCATTTCGAAGATTCCTCTTGATGTCCCACAAACATGAGACACCATCCCTCCATGTCTTTGAGAGTGGGAAAATTGCTGCTATCATGAAAAAATTCATCTTCTTTGAATTATAACCTCAAATTATCTCTCATGTCAACAAGACACTTGGAAGGAGTGAGGTCAAACTGATTTTATTCCCATTCAAGAACTTGCCCGAACATCCCGCTTTGTTTCTTTGAGCAAGTGTTTTCAGACATGGAGGTTAAATCATTGATTTGGAGATATTCATCATCCTTGAGATATTGTTGCAGCATGGGAACATGTTCAAGGTGAATATGAGCTTGGAGGATGGTGATTACAGTATGATTTTGGATCATTTGGCAAGAATCATGCATACTCCCACTTTGTATTCTAGAGAAATGGTTGCCAATATGCATTTGTTTGAAGTGCATCTTGATATCATTTTCAAAATTATAGCTTTTGGTTTGGCCATGTAAGCATTCTTCACCCTTTATTGGATTTTTCCATATGAACTCTTGTTTTTTATTGATGGACCATTCCGAAATGGTGAGTGAGTTGGTTTTGAATATACTCCAAACATTGCTGCAGAATTTTGCCATGTTCTGAACAACTTTCTTCAATGCAAATCGGCTTAATGTTTTCCCTATTATCTTCTTCCACGACGGAGGTGTTGTCTTCAAAATTGGAGATGTCCAAAGGTGATTCATGAACTTTTCTTCTTTTGCACTCATGAACTTCTTCACACAATGTGGAAGAAAAAGACATGCTTTTATGTCCATTCTCATTAACTGAATTATTATGGAAGTCATTGAGATTATCCAACTACTCCATCTCAACATAAAAAATGTTATAGTAGGTATTTACCTTATCTCATGTTCACCCATGTACTTTATTTACCTTTATTGTATTTATCCTCAACCACTTATGTGTGTGGATATTTCTTTTTATTTATTTAGATATTACGGGGATATTATCTAGTTGTTAGGTATAGTTCTTTCCTTGATCTATGGTATTGACTAGTTCTTTCCTTGATCTATGGTATTGAATAGATCCTTAATGTCTAGTTCACTCTTAAATCTATGGTCTTGACTAGTTCTTTGATGACTAATTCTTTCCTTGATTTATGGCTTTATCTACAACCTTGACTGGTTCTTATATTGTTATTCCTTGCCTATATACGCAAGGTTCATTCTCATTGTATTTCATTGAGTTCCATACTAATATATGATATTGTTGCTCGTTTGTTTGTAAAGGTTTATGTAAAGTTATTATGGCGAATTACTTTCATCTTATTGATCATGGTGTTTGATTAACATTTGTGTTCTTGGCTTGGTATAACTTTCTCGAAATCCTTAGCCCCTGGTCATATGGTATGGTCATATGAGGTCTTAAAGCTTGTGATTCCTACTAGTAGGTGCTTAAATCCATCCCCCTTTCATTTTATTTGTGTGATGAAGGCAAGAGCATTTTATTCTGTTTTAGTGGCAACTAAATTAAATAATAGAGCATAATATTGAAAAGCTTGTAACTTTTGATTGGTAACTCGGTTTTCAGTGCCGTTTTTTGCAAAAGTGCTTGTTTTTTCATGATATCTCCATTGGAAATATTTATTTTGAGAATTTAACTATAATTATAAAATTCCATATTGTAACACACACTCATTATAAAGTGCCAAAATCTGGGGGGGGTGGTCTTGTTGTATTGCTTGGGGGTCTTGTTGCATTGCTTGGTTCTTGCATTTTCTTTTGGTGATTTTTTGAGGATGGTGTATAATTTTGCATTAGATCATGTTGAGCCATTAACAACACATAATTACCACACATGGAAACCAAGAATGGAAACAATAGCTAATCAGAAAGGATTATGGGCTTTAACTTCTTCAAATCAACCAATGTTCACTAGAGAATATGAGAAATTTCATTACCAGTGCAAATTTGATGAGTATATGGGTTTGATAGGAACTTATGTAAGCAACGGTCTTTTGTTTCATTTAGAAAAATGTGACTCTCCTTTCAAAATATGGGAGAAATTGAAGGATTTATTCGGTAAGGTGGATCATATGAGAGCCATGTAACTTGAAATTGAGACCACCTCTCTTAGTCTTGAAGATTTTCTGATAATTATAGACTATCTTACCAAGTTCAAGCATTTATTGACATAGTTGAAGGGGTGCGGAAGAAATAATAAATATAAAGAGTGTGTTTACTTGATTCTATCCAAGTTGAGAGGACCATTCCAAATTTTTTCTTCAACCTTTTTCTCTAGCATGCATGCCTTAGGTAATACATTCAAAATGTCTAACTTATAAATTTTTTGTGAAAGATTTACTAGGGAAGAATTCAAATTGTCTCACCTTAAGTCTTCCACCTCTCAAAAGGCATTAGTTGCATCTAATCCTAAGGGCAAGGGAAAACTAAAAATTAAAACCAAATCCACCCCTTCTCCATCTCAAAATGTTCTTAAACCCAAAGAAAACAACTCTAAACCCAATGAGTCTTCTAAATACAATAATAAGTTTAGCCTTTCAATCTCTTTTTATGGGGGTTTTAATCATGAATAACATAGGTGTTATAAGTGAATGCAAGCCTTAGAGGATGCAGTCAATAAACATAAATTTCTATCTCCACTCCACCTCCTTCTAATCAGCATGGAAAAACACTTAATATTGTTGGAAGATCTCCGTCACCACTTGCAAATAGTTGGGTTATATATTTTGTGCTTATCATTACAAGACTTCTTCCAAGGAGTCTTTTATTTCTCTAGGTTTGAGTTCTACTTCCAAAATTGAGGTTGGATATTCTTCCTTTCTTTCTATTGAGGGAAAAGGTGATATACAACTTGATGGTGGTAGTATCCAAGATGCATTATATGTCCCTAACATCACTACAAATTTTCTTTGTGTATATCAAATTTTTCATTCTGGTAAAGGGAAAACAATGACTTTTACACCATATGGGGCAGTAGTACGACCTTTATTGGAACCTCAATCACTTGTTGCTCAGGGTATTGTTGATCATAGTTCTAGACTATATCACTTTGAGGGTTTTGATGACACTTCCTCTATAGGGACAAGATTGGTTTCTCATGCAAATTCAGAGAGTAAGCTTTGACATGAGAGACTTGGGCATTTCAATTATAGATATTTGAAGGAGTTGAGCACTCATGGTATGGTAGATGGTCTTCCTAGAGTTTCTAGTATTGAGGAAGTTTTCTCTAGCTGTGCATTAGGGAAACAACACCAAGATCCATTTCCTAAGAATTTGCCTTAGAGAGTTTCTTCACCACTTGAGCTTGTGCATAGTGACTTAATGGTTTTTCCTACCCCCTCTTTCAATGGAGCTAAGTACACACTTACCTTTATTGATAATTTCTCAAGGCATACTTGGGTTTATTTTCTCAAGTACAAAATGTTTTTTCACACTTCAAAGTCTTAAAGGCTTTGGTTGAGAAACAATCTTCTAGTTGCATAAAGAACCTTCATACTGATAATGGGGGGAGTAATTCAACAATAAGTTTATTGAATTTTAGGAAACTCAAGGCATTATTCACCAACATTTTGTTCTTCATACTCCACAACAGAATGGATTAGCAGAACGGAAGAATAGAACTTTGAAGGAAATGGCTAATTGTAGGATGCATTCTAGAGATATACCTCCTATCTATTGGGTAGAAGCAGTTAATTGTGCTAACTACATTCAAAATCATTCACCACACAAATCACTTGAGCATTTGACTCCAGAGGAAGCTTGGTCCAACACTAAGTCCGATGTCTCATTTTTTCAAGTCTTTTGGAGCCATGCTTAGGCCTTTGTGCCAAAGAAGAAAAGGAAATTTTTGGATAAGAAGAGTTAACCCTTGATCTTTGTAGGGTATTGTGAGGACATGAGAGATTATCGACTTTTAGATCCTGATACACATGACATTATTTTTCGAACACATGTTTATTTTTATGAGCACTTCACTCATGATTCTTCATCTTCTTTCATGCCTCATTCTTCTTCATCTCATCTTGAGGATCCTTTCTTTGAGTGTAACATCCCAAAATTTCTTGTAAGTTAAATTAACTACGGTTAAGTCTAAACAGGATTAGACGAGATCATCATTGGGTGTAAAATTCATTTGGTTCATCGTATCATGACCCACAGCTTCTGCTACGGGGCATGACACTGCGGAACAAATAACCCCACACCCACCTTGATGATCCTTCGTAAAACATGATTAGGCCTTAATCATAGGTAAAAAGATTCATAAATGATAGTGAATCTTTTGGTTATTTATATTCTGGTTACTTTATTTTAATCGGTTTGGTTGTCTTTTGTTTTGTTCAACTTTTGCATGACCGCGATGATAATTGTATTTGTTTTATTTGACAATGTTATATCAAGCCGACTTTATGAGAATATTCGAATTATTATTTACAGACTTGGTGATTTTTGTATTGGAATGTTTTATATAAACCTGGAAATTCAACTAATTTTTATGGTAATATATTTTTGGAAATATGTGGACTTGTATTATGAAGGTTAATTTTAACTTAACCATTAAGCTGGGTAACAACTAAAGTAAAAAAATATATGAAACATTAATGTGTGTGTGTGTGTGTGTGTGTGTGTGTGTGTGTGTGTGTGTGTGTGTGTGTGTGTGTGTGTGTGTGTGTTAGAGGGATTTGACATGCAAGCCAAAAGTTTTATTTAGTTATTGAAATTTATGGGTTTCATAAAGTGAAACACCTTCACATGACACAAGTGTGCGACATGCACTAAAACACATACCAGCATTGGGAAGCCCAAAAAATTATTCAATATGCCATCCAACTATAGTTCTTTCATTATATTTTTTTGTTATTTTTCCTTCATCTATTTTCATTCTCGCCTTCTGGAATACCTGTGTGAGTTTTGGAGGAAAGAAGGATTCAACTTCTTGGAGCGGGAAGAGTAGAACGTTGCCGATTCTAGGTTTACTTTAGGAATGAATATCTTCTCCTTTCTTTGTTGCATTATTTGTAAAAAATGAGGAAATACACATTCTATTTTTAATGGCAATCAAGGAAATTGTGGAAAAAAATTTATTTAATTGTTTGGAGATGAAGTATGGAAAGGAAATTGATGGATTCTGTATTCTTTTTAATTTTCTTTGTGTGGTTTTAACCTAACCCAGAAAAATACGCAGATGGGGTTTTAGGTTTTGATCAACAAAAATAAAGTAAAAGAAAGGTTAAAAATTCCTCCTCTGCATTATAATAAATTATACCCAAAAAGAAAAGAGTTGGGTTTTTCCTGTATAGGAAGAAGGAAAACGTTTTGTGAATTTGTGTGTTTAAAATCAATTTGTGCTTATGGGTTTTCATTTTGTTAAACTGAAATTGGTTATGTTTTCTGTAAACAAATCAATTTGGGTATATAAATCGATTTTCATAAAGGAATCGATTTGGGTAACCCAATCAATATGGGTATGCAACTGGTTGGGGTTTTGTATTTTTCTTCTTGGTTGTTATATGTAGGTCTGATTTTTAATTTATTGAGATCTTTTGAATGATAATTTGTGGGTGTCAAAGCACTTGCATGGGGCTACATTTTCTAGAAATTTTATTATTATTGACCACTAAATCCATTCATGTATAAATGAGGGTGTCCTGTTATGTGTGAATAATTACAAAAAAATGGCATTTAGCCTGTAACTTCCAGCCTGACAATATGACTTGGATTCTTGTAAGACTGTGCAAAAGAAATTGTTTGTCTTGGTAAGGCATTTGAAAGCCAGTATAGCTTGATCGAGATGCACCAAGGAGTAATTGGAGGCATGACTAGGTTTAAAATAATGATATCTTATGAAAGAAATTATTAGCTGTTCTTTTACTAAAAAGAGTATTTTTAAATGATGTAACCATGGTTCTGTTATATTGTTGGTTGGGATGTATGTTTACTAGATAGAACATGTTAAAGTGATGTAAATATGGTGATATTTTTTCTAATTTGTAGAGCTATTCATTGACTGAAAAAAATTCTCTTCTTATTCATATTATTTTTACGAAGTTATGTAGAAATTTTAAATGTCAAATGCTTATTGATTGAAGATGGAATATAGATGTATTGACCTTTGTGATTCAGAGGGAAACATGATCGCTAAAATAGAAATTGGTTGTTCTATTTGTGTGCTTCCATAGTTGTTTCTTTATAGAAACCAGGTAGTAATACAATTTCAGCTATATTACCATGTGCTTGTTGATAAAACAAGTATATCCTTTCATATTTTATTAATTAATTGCATCAGAAAATGGAGTTAATATTCATGCCAGTTCATTTTGAACTGACATCATATCACTACTCCAGTCTTGCAGGACCATTAGCCGTCACATTCGGATGTGTGGAAACTCATGTCTTGTGAAGTTTTATCATAGCATGGATCTAAATGAGATACTTGGATTTCAATAGGTGAAATGATGATATCCTTGAATTTTTGGCTGAATTATTAGGATCTTGGACCCATTGTAAATATTCAAACCTCACTATGTGAGAATTATTATACCGGTTATATATTTCACCTTAATGACATATGTAATATATGATTTTAATAAAGAGATGATTACTTTGTGTGTAATAATATCTCAATCTGAGTAAATGATGAATACTTGAGTTGTGAAATCTTACTTTTCACAAATTGTTGAATATATTTATTTGATAGTTATCAATGTATGAAGCCGATAATTGGGCAATTATTGTAATAATCAATTGTCTTTAATTTCTAAATTAAATAAGCTATTTAGTGGCATAGCTAATCAAAGTAATAATTAAATATACAAGTTTTAATATATATTTAATTTGGCCTTTCGATAAACTTGGTATTAATATGATAAGATTGTAAATACTGTTGTATAGAGAATGAAAGAGTATCATTGTAAAAAGGTAATTTAAGGTTAAAGAATCAAACATCAGGAAAAAAGAGACTAAATGGGATGGTAAATAGATGAAAAGATCCATTAGGCATATTAAGGGATAAGTACATGCAGAATGCTGATATAGTTACATTTCAGCATAACGAATGTCCTTATCCCTTAATATGCCTAGTTGGCCGTTGGCATCTATCTCAATATAAACTCTTGCAAGATAGGTTTAATTGGAAATAAAATTAAAAAAAACTTTAAAGATCTAGATAACTGTGAAAGGGATAGTTGTGAGGTGGCGAAAGACTTAAAACTCATAAGACTAGTGTGTTGTCTTGAGTTTAGCCGTAACCTGCACGGCAGATAACTTTGACCAAAGTAATGTATTGATGGTTGTGCATTGTCTGATCACGTAGTCCTCCAATTAAATTAAAAAAATTGTCTGTAACCTGATCATGGGAAGTTGAAATACTAAACATGAGGTAGATAATGGTCAGATATCAGAATACGAAGTCAGGAAACTAGCTTTGTGGTAGACCCAAGGACTTTCACATAGTTCTCATGACCTTTAAAAGGTTGATTCAAAATGCTAGTAAGCATTATCACTCGGAGTATTGACTAAGGGAGATCGTGGAGATTTGGATACACCCTTCTCAGCCGCACATGGCTTACATGGATGTTATTTGATAGATCAAAAGAGTAAAATTGATTAATTAATTTGATTAAATAAATCTGTACGATTGCAGCTATGTAATTTGTTATTATGTTTATGTGTTAAAAAAAATCCTCATTTTTCAGCTCTTGTAATTTTGAGTGTTACATTGCGGAGGTTATAGATGTCGTTGAGGATCCTATTCCCATTGATGTTGTCACTATGCCTAAGTGGGATCATACTATAATTTCTGAGGTAACACCCTTATACAGGATCTTCCACCAACTAGGCATCATCACACACATTCTACAGGTTCTGGACTTTTGTGTCATGTAGTTTTTGAGGATCCACAAATTTTTTCAAAGGCTCATGGGATACAGGAGTGGGATGATGCAATGGAAGCTGAGTATTCTTCTTTGATGAAGAGTCATACTTGGGATTTGGTATGTATTCCTAAAGGAAGGAAGATGGTTAGGTGTAAGTGTGTATACCGAACCAAATATGTAGCTGATGGGTCCATTGACAAGTATAAGGCTCGTCTTGTTGTAAAGGGTTTTTCACAAGTTGAAGCTATTAATTACTCTAAGAATTTTGCACTCATTGCCAAGATGGATTTTATATGCCTTGTACTTGCTATTGCTGCATCACAGGGGCAACATGTATACCAGATGGACGTGAAGAGTGCCTTCCTACATGGAGATCTACATGAGGAAATATACATGGAGGAGTTGGCTGGATTTTCTCAGGATTATTGTCTTGTTTATAGGCTCTGAAGGTCTCTCTACGGTATCAAATAAGCCCCTCGGGCTTGGTATGAGATGGATTATTTTCTTCTATCTACTGGTTTTGTCATTGCCACTCTGATCATACAATGTATCTCCAACATGTTGGTGAGGATATTGTGATACTTGTCTTGTATGTTGATGATCTGTTACTTACTGGAAACTCTTCTTCCCACACTCAGAGTATTTAGAGGGCTCTTTCTACACAGTTTGACATGACAAATCTTGGGCTATTGCATTATTTTCTTGGTTTGTAGATTTCTTAGATAGATTCAAGGATTAATTTGAGTCAGCAAAAGTATACCCATGATCTTCTTAGGCACTTTGATATGGCTGATTGCAAGCCAAGTCCATCTCCTTTTCAGTCTAGAGTTACTCTTACTTCCACATGTACCATACCACTTTGTGATCCTACATTGTATAGGAAGTTGGTTACAAGTCTCATGTACTTGACCCATACCCACCCTGATATTTCATTTGCAGTAGGGATTGTATCTCGGTTTGCACATTATCCTCATAGTAGTCACTGACAGGATGCTAAAAGAATTTTGTGTTATTTGTAGGACACTTCCCACTTTGGCCTACACTACACTAGGGATCTACTTAGTTGGTTGGGTATACAGATTCATATTGGGTAAGTTCTATTGATGACAAGACATTCCACTTCTGGCTATCTTTTTGTCTTGGTTCTTATCCAATTTCTTGGGCATGCAAAAATCAACAGGTTATTGCACTTTCATCTTTAGAGGCAGAGTACAGGGAAGCATTTACAACGAGTCAACAAATTCTTTGGCTTCGATAGTTATTGACAGAGTTTGGATTCCCACAGGATTCACCGACTATAGTTTGGTGTGACAACCAAAGTGCAATTCACATATCTCCAACCCAGTTGAGCACCAGCAGACCAAGCATATCGAGCTACACATCCACTTCATTTTTCAGCACATTCAGGATGGAGTTCTTTGCTTAGAGTACATTCCAACTCAGCAGTAGGTTGTGGACATCTTTACGAAGCCTTTTGTATCACCTTACTACCTTGAGTTGCATGGAATGCTTGGGGTTTTAGAAGTTGTTCTTGGGGGGTGTTTGTGAGAACATCTTCCTTCTTCTTCT
Organism: Taxus chinensis; assembly: GCA_019776745.2. Lineage (NCBI taxonomy): Eukaryota > Viridiplantae > Streptophyta > Pinopsida > Cupressales > Taxaceae > Taxus > Taxus chinensis. The sequence continues at coordinate 11,443,596 of CM034149.1, forward strand.
TTTTCTTTATATTTCCTTCTGGTAGGATTCTTTCCTTCTTTTGGTTTGAGATTTCTTCATGGATATATTGTACATGAGTACCTCATCAGGCCTAGTTACTGGGACTCATACTGTGGACATGCCATTTCTATTTTGGCCCTTAGTTTCACTTGAGGGGGGTTGTTAGAGTAGTTATTTACCTTAGCTCATGTTTACCTAGGTACTTTATTTACCTTTATTGTATTTATCCTCACCCACTTATGTGTGTGGATATTTCTTTTTATTTATTTATATATTAGGGGGATATTATCTAGTTGTTAGGTATAATTCTTTCCTTGATCTATGATATTGATTAGATCCTTGATGTCTAGTTTACTCCTAAATCTATGGTCTTGACTAGTTCTTTGATGACTAGTTCTTTCTTTGATTTATGGCTTGATCTATGACCTTGACTGGTTCTTAGATTGTTATTCCTTGCCTATATAAGTAAGGACCATTCTCATTATATTTCATTGAGTCCCATAATAATATATGATATTGCTTCACATTTGTTTGCAAAGGTTTATGTAAAGTTATTATGGTGAATTACTTTCATCTTATTGATCGTGGTGTTTGATTAGCATATTTGTTCTTGGATTGGTACGATATGGTTATTGTTCATTTTAAAAAATTGGTCTACCATGATAAGAAGCACAAATTGACTCATACATGTCTTTTATCTCCATGGCTTGGGTTAAGAGTTCAAGACTGAGTTGAGGATCTTCAGTTTCTTCTGCAGCCTTCAAGATATCTTGTATGAATAGTTCTTTTGAAATTTCCATAGGCACATTTTTATCTTCATTGGAAGAATATTCTTGTTTTGCCTCTTGGAGATGATTAAAAATATGATCCAGATGGGCCCATGATTTATTTGAAGCATCCTTGTTCACCTCTTCCATGCTTTACATTGCCAAAGATTCACTTTCTTGCAAACATGGGCATACTTGATTCATGACACCTACTGACAAGGAGAAGATGTCCAAGCTTCGTGGAAAGGGAACTCATTTAAGCTCAAAATCCATATCATCTTCTTCTTGGTAAGAAGTAGAGAACTCTATTGAGGCAACAATATGAGAAGAATTTTCAGCTACATCTTGACCATCCAATATTGAATCTTCTTGCTCAGGTGAAAGATGAAAGGCTATGTTTTCACCGTGATGATGATTCTACTCCCCGAGTGAGTAGAGGTTGTTTTAAATTGTTTGTTCTCCTTGGATTTGAAAAGAGAGTGGGATTCTTCCATTTTATCATCCATGATTGCATTGAGAAGAGAGTTTGATTCTTTGACTTCCTACATTTCTTCATGAAACATTTATACATCACTTGAAGAATCAAAATAGGCGGGAAGATTATCTATGACCATATTGAATTCATAATTTTCGGACCATGATGTCAGTTGAATTTCTTGCACTTCTTCACATCTCTCCATTTCATCATCAAATGAAAGATCAAAATTTGAAAAGAGATCATCAATGCTTACTTTGAATTGGCCATCTTCTTCATCATTGGTGAAGTCTTCAGAGAGCAATGGATCATCCATTATGTAGCAAGGATCTTACTCTATTGAATATACTATTCCCCCCATGGGCTGTGACTCAAGCCAAATGGAATTGTGGAATGCTGATTCTATCTTTGTCTCTTCTACTTCTTCCTCCATGACATTGCTTTGCATTTCATCGGAAGGTTCCATGATAAGATCTTCTTCAGGAGCATCCAAGAATTTTTCGGGAATGAAAGCCTCATAATATGGGTAGCAATCCGGGTCTTCTTCCATAGGGCACATCTCGTCTTCTTCCTCCATTTGATGTGGAGCTTCAAGATGTTCATATATTCTCTTTAGAGCTAAAGCATACCTCCAAATTTCATCAAAGACTTCGGGGTCAGAATTTCCTTTTATTATGCTATCAAGTCTTTCCACATATTCTCTTTTCAACATGTTCATTTCTTCATCATAGTATGCAATGAATTCATCTAGAGAACAGTGGAAGGACAACATTCTCAATTTTGTAGTGAGATGTATGAGATTGTAAAAATATTCTTCGGTGGATCTTACATCGTCCTATCTTTCTTCATCTTATTGAATGTTGATTTTATCTTCATCAAAAGGCTCAAGGATAGGATTTTCTTAAGCATCACTCAAGAACCTTTCGGGTATGATAACCCTATGGTATGAATGATCTTCAAGATATTCCTCTATAGAACAACTCTCCTCTTCTTCTTCCTCGCTATGGGTTGCTTCAAGTTGCTCGTTCATCTCTTGCAAGAATTTGACATATTCTCAAACTTCACACCTTAGCTTATATCTCCTTTGAATCCATTCCTCTTCATCGGTGATAGGTGTTTTCTTCTTTCCTTTGTTAACACTAGTCCGAAACCATGGCTGATCAACGATCTTCTTTTCCAGGAAGACATCTTCTTCTTCTTATTCACTGTCACTCATTGGTACTACACTCCAATTTGGAAATTTCTTCATGATGCGGGAAACGAACATGATAGGGGTTCGTTCCTTGATGGAGTCACCTTCACAAATGATTTTCCTTTGAAATATAATTTTTTATTTTATTTTCAGGCCTTGCGGTCGTATTTTGTGTGCAGATGCTGCTAAATCTGCCCCATGCTGGGTTCCAAAAAATGTTGGCGAGAAAATTTGTTGGGTGGAAAAACTTGGGGATTTCTTTCCAATGCTCTAGGAATCTAAGTCCCTCTACTTAACCAGTGCAACTGTCGTATATGCATGCGCTTGAAAAGGTGGATTTATATGGTGGCCTTTCAACTGGGGATCCAACAGGGGCACTCCACTGACCTTGCAACAAAGCTAGCAATATCTTACTAGGGAAGACTTCGTTTGTAGAGAGGGAAAGGGGAGTGAGAACAGAGGTATGAGAAATAATGTTGCAGGTAGAAAATTAGATTCCTGCACACACACTAGTTAGAAACTTCAACACATGCATTTATAAGAAGAAACAACCCCACAAATGATAACAAGGCCAAATAGAATTTGATGAGCACTAAGTATCATGAAATACCTTAGTGAAAGAAAGCTATAAACTCCTTCTTGTATTGATGCTTAAATAGAAGTTGTACATAGTGTGGGAATGGAAGAAATTAAGAATAGGGGAGAAGTGGCTAACTCTTTTCACTCACAAGAAAACAAAATCTCTCTCATGAAATTACAAGAATACAACCAACTATAATAATTATAGAATTAGAAGAACCCTTTGGAATGAAGATCTCATTGCAATTTATAACAATCTAAATTGACCTTTCATCTCCCTCACATGACTCTTCGTTTCCATATTCCACTCGAGACCTTTCGTTTTCCATGAATTAAGTATTTCTCTTATAATTTAGAGAAGATACTTTTTATAATTAAAATGGGTCACTTAAGTGAATAGGACTAAATACAATGATGACGCATAATGAAGAATTAGAATGGAGAGAGAAATTAGAGAGGGAAAGAGAGGTAGAGGGAAGGGATGGAGGGGAAAACACTCCTCGTGATGAAATGCTTTAAATGCCTTGATGCAACCATGAAATTTGAGTGAGGATTTATTCCACTGGTGATCTTCTACACTGATGAAGATTGCTCCCTTGAATAACTTTGAATCATTTTCCCAATCTAGTGATGACCACAAATTCTATGATGCATGGACATCCTGGACCATAAAATGAGTGTCTAGAAACACTGTTATGATGTTTACCACTGCAAACTTGAGATGAACACATATGATTCCCATGATGACCCTCCTTGAAACATGGTTGATGAACCCTTTGACTTGTTGAAATCATTTTGACCAATTCACTTTGGATCACTCGATTCCTTAAGTGATGAATATGAATTCAGATGATGTGCCTTGCAATGCCTTGCTTTACTTCTTTAAACCATTGCACTCAAGATGATGCTTCCAGGACCTCCGTGAAGTTATCATTCCTCTTTTTCAACTCATGAAACCATCTCATTATCCAAAAGGGAGTCCAAAAAGTAGTAAGGTGAGTGAAAATGAAGTCATATGTAACTTTCCACTCCGAAATGAAAACTTTCTATTTTTAGAATATGAGCATGTGCTGTGCTATTCTGAGACATATCACCTGTCTTATTCCACTTTCACCTTTTGAACTATCTACCATATTCCAACCTCTTTTGTTACTGATATATTTTTATTTTTAGCACATTTCTATTTTTAGCAAGTTGTTATTAGGGGGCCTGCTATTTTGGGAAGAAGTCATTTTTTGTCTTACTTTTCATTTTACCCATTTTCTGATTGTCCTGAGTGATAAAAATTGCAATTCATTGGGACTCATAATTTATAGCATGTAAGGAAACATAACATATGATGTTTTTATTAAGTGGTGAAAATGACCTCTGTTTGCGATGGGAACAAATTTTTTGGATTCAAATCTTCGTCATGAACTCGTGCTCCAATTTTCATCATGATTCACTTTCCAAAAAGCTCAGAAATGAAAAATGGAAATTTATGTCTTGTAAGAGCTTCAAGTATGGAGCTACCAGGGTAGAATACTGATAAAAATTCAGTCCTTCATATCTCAAGAAACTGGCAACTTTGTTGTGCAAAAACTAGTTTTAGAGAAACTAGATTTTTTGGAGACCCTTCCCTCTGAATTTTGGATGATTTCACCTGCAGGATCTTTAGGAATTTGAAAATTTCTTCGAAGATGGGAGAATTATAATAAAAAATATAGCCCTCCATATCCATAAAAATAGGGACTTCATGGCATGAAAACTAGTTCACGCGAAACTAGATTTTTTAATGATCATTTCCTCCAATTTTTGGGCGATTTCGCCCATTGGAACCTTGAGAAGCGGAGAGGTAGCTTGCTGATTTTTTCCATTACTATGTCATGGTGGCCATTAATTGAGCTTGAAATCTACAGGTATGTTTTTTTTTTCCGTTCATGATGAAATAAATTCCATTGCGATATGTTTTTACTTCTGGTGCTTCACGTGAAATTTTACTTCAATCTGACAACCGGTTTGATAGGAAATTAAACTTTGTTCTTCGTGGAGCCGGAAGTGAAATTTATTCACTGTGATAATTCCTTGATGAAAATTAGATGTTTAAATATGATTTTTTCATGGCCTTCAAGAGAGAAGAACTCAGTAACAAACGGTTTTTCAATCTGTACAAGGGTTTGAAAGATATGTTCGATTCTTAGTTTTATGGCAATGGAGTTTTCAGACTTCTTTTCCTCTGTTCTTCATTATTTCTTCTTGGTTTGATAAATATTCCTTATGTGACCTATGTGCCATCAGGGAGTGAAGGATAATGTGTTTTGATGGATCTGGTTTGAGATTTTGTAATGGTAGAGTGGTGGACTGGTGTTCTCTGCAACTTTTCTTCTGGCAGTGAGAAGCAACAAGAAGCAACTAATAGTTCAATTTTTGTTCAATTTTTTGAGTTTGAGTTGGGAAAATTTTTCATGTCTTGATGTCCCTGAACTTAGGGATGTGAGGGACATAAAATTCCATGGTGGTCCTGGAGATGACACATGGCAACGATCGGATGGGAGGGAATGGAGGTGAAAAAAGCGGCTTTAAAGAAGTGGCGGTTGAAAGCCGGTCACGTGGATGACCAAAGGATTCACCATAGGGGTTGGGAAAAATTTTCCATGTCTTCTGTCCTTAATATTAGAGACGTGAGGGACATCAAATTCCATAGTGAGCAATACGACGACACGTGTCCTCTATCCGACTGTAGGGAATTTGAGCTCCAAAAATGCACTTAGGGGCTAAACTATCAAATCTGAAGGTCACATGAGGGTCCTAGAGGTCACATGGGGACTGGGTGAATTTTTCCAAGGTTGATCTACTTGACCTCAGGGACTTTGGGGACATAAAATCACTCCAGGATCCTGGTACTGACACGTGTCCTCCCAAAAATTGACTAACTCCCAAACTGTCTCCAAGAGGGTAATTTAGAACGATGATAACTTGGTCTCCCTACGGAATTTATTGGTTAAATTGTATATGATCCTTAATGGAAATATCATTTTTAATCCAATGGTGGGGTTATCATCTCTTTATTATTCCATCTTATCCTTAAAAACATAGTTTTGATTTGGTACTCTACTTGTGCCTGAGAAAAAATACCTACAAACTCTATTCACCAAGGTGTTGTGAAAAATATGATTTCATCATATTGTAGGGATTGGAATTATATTTCCCGGTAATTTTTTGTTTTACTCCTAAATCCATCCAGAGCTTCCAGAATCTTCTTCTAAAGCTCAACAGTTGTTTTAGGCCTGTGTACTACCTAGGCTTGTGAACCCTGTTTTTTATTCAGACTACTCCAAGTCTTTCAAAACTTCCCCAAACCTTCCAAAATCATTTCCATGATGTTCTAAGGTCTTAAATTCACCTCCATGTTGAATTTTTCCCTTCTGTTCCGCTCCAGGGGTTGATCCAGTCCTGGGAAGGCCAACAATAGCCCTTCTTGTGACTGCCTGAAATTTGCATTTTTAAAGAACTCCTAAAATCACCTAGGGGGAATGAATGGAATTTCCTAAATCAACTAGGGACCAATTTGACATCAAATAGGGGGTGACCAGATTGACGAATTTGACCTAGGGTGCCTAGGAATGATAAAACATGAAAATTTCAGCACAGGGGTATAGTTGTCATGCTTGGAAAATTTAAATTGCCCTATTGCACATTTGCACGACAATAGGTTGAAAACCTGAGTGGTTACTATATTAATTTGTTAAAATCAGATAGAGGAGGAGAGTATGTTTCAAATGAATTCCTAATTTTTACAAATTTCATGGAATGAAGGAGCAATTTACAACAAAGTATACACCTCAACATAATGTTGTGTAGAAAGAAAGAATAGAACAATTATGGAAATGGATAGAAGTATGTTGAAATCCAAACATTTACCAAATGAGTACTGGGCTGAAGTAGTAGCTTGTGCAGTTTACATCTTGAACCGATGTCAAAAAAAAATCGTGAAGGACAAAGTTCCTCAAGAAGCATGGAGTGGAAAGAAACACAATGTCTCACATTTAAGATTTTTTGGATGTGTAGTTTATGCTCCTATTCCAAATGAGGGGAGGAATAAATTGGACAATAAAGGAGAAAGATGTATTTTTTAGGTTAGAGTGAGCAATCAAAAGCTTATAAATTGTATAACCCCATCACAAAGAATTCTATTATTAGCAGAGATGTTGATTTCATTGAAGAACATGCACATGAGATGGAAGTATTGATAAGTTAGCAACTATCACTACAGGAATAACTCATCACGAGAATGAGTTTGATGAAAAAATCACACAAAATGTTCATTTAGCACCTTAAGGGATCAGTGAAGTGACATCTTCTTCAAATAGAACTCAAGTTTCAAAAAGTAGCACAAGAGATATCTCAAGTGTATTTTCATCCCCAACATCCAAAAAATATACATCCTCATGAAGCATTAGGGCACGAAGGTAATTATTCACATTCAAAGTCTCACAATAGTGACATATTAGATCCAACATTGACATCACAAAGGTCTCACTTTAGGGACACCCCAATGAAGAAAAGAAGCTTAAGGGAGATTTATGAGCAAAGTCAAGGTGATGAAAATGTTGATTCATATTCTGATTTTGCATTATTTTCTCATGACGATCCTATATATTTTGAAGATGCATTTGAAAATGAAAAATGGGTAAAATCCATGGATGAAGAAATTGATTCTATTGAAAATAATCGTACATGTGATCTCGTGAGACTTGTAGAAGGAAAGAGTGTAATTGGCATAAAGTGGGTCTACAAGACAAAATTAAATGCAGATGGAAATGTTGAAAAACATAAATCCATGTTAGTTACAAAGGGTTTACCATAATAACCCATAATTGATTACAATGATAATTTTTCTCTAGTAGCTCGACTAGACACTTTCAGAACTATTTTAGCAATAACAACTCAAAAAAATAGGAAAGTGTATCAAATGGATGTCAAGTTTGCATTTTTGAATGGCATACTAGAAGAAGAAGTTGATGTTTTGCAACCACTTGGATATGAAATTTTAGGTCAAGAACACAAGGTCTATAAATTGAAGAAAGCCTTGTATGGTCTGAAACAAGCTCTGAGAGCATGGTATAACAGGATTGATTCATATTTTTTGAAAAATGGATTTAACAAAAGTAATAGTGAGCCAACACTATACATCAATATGAATGATCAAGAACAAATTCTAATTGTATGTATATATGTTGATGATCTAATATTCATGGGAGATATATCAATTGACTTGTCTAAGACAACAATGATGAAAGAATTTGAAGTGACAGATTTGGGTCTAATGAAGTATTTTTTGGCATAGAAGTCGGTCAATTAGAAAATGGAATTTTATATGTCAATCAAAATATTCCAATGATATTTTGAAAAGGTTTCATATGATGAATTGCAAGCTAATATCAACTCCAGTTACCACAGGATTGAAGCTAAGAAAAGATGATAAATGATGCAATTTTGATCCAACTATGTATGAAAGACTTGTTAGTAGTCTGATGTACTTGACAACTACAAGTCTCGATATCTTGTACGGTGTAAGTATTATTTCTAGGTTTATGGAATCCCCAAAGGATTCTCATTAGCAAGCTGGAAAAAGAATTTTAAGATATGTTAATGGAACAAAAGCTTTTGTAATTTTATATATAGCTTCTGATATTTGCAAGTTAGTTGGTTATACAAAAAATGACTGTGCAGGAAGCATAGATGACAGAAAGAGCACATCCAATTATGTTTTCCATTTTGGTTCAGGTGAAGTTTCATGGGCCTCTAAGAAGCAACCTATTGTCACTCTCTCTTTGGAAGAAACAAAATACGTGGTAGCCACAATAGTAGCATGTCAAGCAATATGGATGATAAGAGTATTATTAGATCTAAAGAAAGAACAAGAAGAAGCAATGAAGATATTTTGTGATAACAACTCAACTATTGCATTTTCAAAGAATCACGTTTTTCACAAAAGAAGCAAACATATTGATACTAGGTATCATTTTATTAGAGATATAGTTAATAATGGACAAATATTTTTGGAATTTTGCAGGTCTACAAACCAATATGCTGATATCTTCACCAAGCCATTACCAAAGGACACATTTGAGTGTATGAGAGATTTCTTAGGCCCCATATGTCCATATTGTTCCAATAATACATGAAGAATCAAGATTAGGGGGGAGTGTTGGAAATATCTAATATTGATAGATAAGTTCCAACTTTATGAAATTCAACTTTATGTAAAAGATATTCACATTTATTGTGAATAGTATATCCTCCAAAATATCAAAAGATATTATATAGAATTTCTAGAAATATCAAGAGATATTATATAGAATATCTAGAAATATCTAGAAAATATCCAAAAGATCTAGAATATCTAATATAAGATATTATGAGATAATTCCTAAGCTAGAAGGTTAGAAAACTTCTATAAATAAGAGGTTTCACTTTGTAATTCAATAAGAAAGAAAAGCAAGTGAAAGGAACCAAAGTGCTCTCAAGTATTTTTAATACAAAGTTTGTTTTTATATTTTTCTTGTGTGTTTGTGTGTGTTCATAATATTGTTTCTATTTGCATTATTTTAGTACACACCCTCTGGGATAGGAGGTAGACATAATTCCTTCAAACATCTCATCTTCCATGACAATTGATTGGGGAACCTTTATGAAAGAAAATATTTGCGCATTGATTTGAGTGTCCTATTGTGGGTATTAGTTTTAGAGCAATCTAGATTTTATTTATTAGCTAAAGATCATTGTATATTGTATCTCACTACTTTTTCATAGTAGACCTCATAAAGATAATTCTTCCAGAGGGATTAGTGGATTAGAAACCTGTTCATAAAGGGTTCCATCATCTAGCTTTTGGGAAAATATGTAAGATTATCAATGACATGAAACATGGAATTTTTCTTTCTGGAAGTTTGGAGTAGATGACAAATTATCCATTCCATAAAGGTCGAAATGGGGCTTGTTATAGTTTCTCTATTTTATTTCATGCATATATTATTTACAAGCATGGGGGGAATACCGCGTGGGTTGTCATGACTATGGTGATGGTTTTTGAGTTTATTGTAGATAAATTAGTGTCTGTTTATCTTTCATATCAACACAATTTTTTTTTCTATATCTATTTTTATTATGAACATATGTGACATCTGGTTTTCTATCTATAAAAAAGTAATGACAAACAATTTTCAAATCCACTCAAAGGGAATTACAATATAGGTAACAAAATTTTGACAGTTATCTACATTGTAATTCCCTTTCAGGCACCTATTGTAGGCACACAAACTATCAAGTCATTTTTTCTTTCCTGTTGTTATACCCCTCAGGGGGGTCCAACCCCTTAGGGCTGGGGGGGTTATCATTAAGACAAGCTAGGATTACCATCTAGATTATACATGTAATACAACCCCCACCCCTAACCTGAAGGAGGGGGATGAGGGGTGGGGTCTAAGGTAGGGGTGAGGTCTGTTGGTCAATGGGTTGTCTAAAACATGAACACATGATCTTAGAATAGAGAAAAATGAGATAAGATTAATTATTAGTATTTTTTAAAAATCTAATGAAATAGATTTTGTGTGTCTGTTTGTGCAGGTGCAACTCTTAGCAAGGGGTTGAATATAATATGTGCTACATTGTTATGAGGATGTTTGCATGTGGGTGTGACTTATACATTGTTGATTGTGCTATCCATTAAGTTGAGCCAATTATTTTGGGTGTTGTAGTGTTTCTTCAAGGTAATTGATTAATAGTCTAAAAAGGTGATATGTATTTTAGGATTCCACTGTGTAGTTTCTAATTAATCTATATTAATTTATATTTCACATGAGAACTCGTGATATCTCAAGGTAAGTGTTATGGAAAAATAAAAACACCCCTTATTGCTCACAAGTGAATTGTTGAGGTAGTCAGTGTGATTGTCAAACATGGAGTTATCCCAAAGTGTGGGAATTTGTAATCAGGATAACCCTCCAGATGAAGGCTGGTTCCTATTCCTATATGTTGATACACACATCCAAAATGTAGAGGATCTACTCTAACTTGCCAAGGAGACATGTTTAAGAATATTACAAGATATTAAACCTAAACTAACTGAGGTGATGCACCAAAGGAATGTTGAAAACCTACTTTTCATGGAGATGGAAACCAAAACCAGACTAAGGAGGATGAAAACACACCACAAATTAATCCACTAACCATTAAACACAAATAATTGAACATGTAATAAAACCACCATACATAGATAACCAAGATTGAAATGAGAGATTCGGGGAATGAAATGAACACAAGAGAGGGTTGAAATCATCCACATAATTATATTATTGCTCCACAGATTTGATACAGTACATTACATTGGCCAAGAGGTAAAAAAATTGCATTATATCTTGAATGGAAGGTTTGAACTCCCCAAATTCACTTACAGACAAGAGAAGAAGGGAGGGTGCAAAGAAAAATTATCCAACATTAGAACAATGCCCCTCCTTACAATACATATGAAGATTGTGAGAAAAGGAGATAGAAGGAAGAAACTTGAAATCTTGCTTCAACCACCCAAAAATGCATTAAAATCTCATGTAACAATGATGGGTGTCACTACAAAACGCATGTCTCCATGTAATTTTCCTTGTTGGGCAAGAACAAAAGCCCATACTTCATCATTGTGGTAGGTGAGAAACTTGGGAACAACCTCTGAAATGGCGGAATTTATTTCTTCAATTTGGCGGGCTTTATTTCCAAAAAGTCCTTTCTTGTGCAAATCTGAGCTCCCAGTCAAAAGTTATGGCCATCTAAATATTGGGGTGCCATAATGTATTAATTGTGGGTGGTTGAACTTCTCATTTCGGAGTCTAAAATTTCCTGTAACCTCCGAAATATGAAATTTTGGAACATCGAACCTCTTGACTTTGGAGGTTGAGTTATTGTTCATCTACTAATTTGGCTTGAGAGTTCCGAAACTCTAAAGTATGAAATTCAGACTTAACGTTTTAGACCTTTTCCTTTTTTGGGGTTGCTGTCATTATTCATCCACCCAACCTTTGAACCGCTGAACCTCGAACCTCCAAAACCTCGAAGTCTGAAATTCAGACTTTGGGTTTCAGACCTTGACATACCTGAATACGACCTCTAAAACCCCAAAAATTGGGACTTTCGAAAGTCCAAAATTTCTACCCCATTGACCCCAAAACCAAGTTTGACCCCCGAAATCTGAACCCTTTTGGACTTTAGACTTTCAAGATTTTGGGCATTTGGTTTCTTTTTTCCATTTTGTTCAGCGAAGACTCTGAACCTCCAAAGTCTGAAATTCAGACTTTGGACCCTGCTATTCCTAAAATTTCCAGCACCATTGACTCCAAAATGTCAAATGCCTAAAGTCCAAAACTTTAGACCTAGGCCTCCATTTTTTCGCTCGAGCTCTGATCTCCTTTGATGTTCATTTGGCCATACCTTTGGCTAATCTTTGCTAATTGGGATTTCTGAGCCCGACCTGTAATCCTTATTTTCCTGAATTGAAAAGTGATCTCCCATGACTGAATCAACTTCTTCATTTCCTTTGCGTACAAGGTCATGTTTATCCAGCTTTGTGTGAGGGAAAATATTGGATAACAGTAAGAGAAACAAGTTGGTAGACCAAAAAGTGGACATGAAAACCTGAAATTCACATACTACGATTGTAGACTGTTTTCTATAAGGTTTGGAATTTCTAAACCTAAAAATGTAATCACGGCCCTTTGAGACAAAAATAACAGACCAACGACCCCTCATTTTCCCCCATTTCCCCCTACGAACTGTGATTTATCCTCCATTGTTGTCACTTGCGCTTTGAATACCCCCTACAAATTGCTCTTCAGACTTCTGGATCGTGAACTTTACAATGATGCCGCCAAGACGAAGAGGTAAGCCCTCAATTTTGATCAAATTTTTTACATTTAAGGTTTTTTGTGTGATTTTCATGGGTTTTTCAATTTGTGTTTATGTATACAATTTCCTTTTTTTGTAAGTTGTTTGACAAGCTCCTAATCATACAAACTGTCCAAATATTCCTCAAAACCCTCCAAACATTCCTCAAAACCCACCTCTTGTGGCTCCTTATGTCCCCATATAACTAGCAGGAACACAAGCTGATATTGTTGGAAGAATCTGACAAAATAAAATTTCCATTGAGAACCTTATTCAGACAATAAGACAAAATCATGCCATAAAGCCATCCCACATGACTTTAGTCAACACATTGCAAACATTGATTGGTGAAGTGGACTCAACAAAAAATCAAATAGACATATGGAATACCTTTAGAGTTGATTATAGGAGGTGGTATGTAGATAAATTATCCCACGTGGTCATAAAAGACAAAACAATTACAAATGACCGCATTTGTGCATTATTTACTGACCTGAGAACCAATGCCCCCTCCAGAACTACTTGCAAACAGTTTCCAATCCATTGGTGCCATGATGAACGAATCAAGAATTTTTTTTGGGACCGATGGTGGATGGTTTTTGATTATCCACCATGCAACAACAATGAGGTTCCTTTCTATTTTTTAAAGAAATTATATCACGAGTTCGTGCTTAATGATGTCCCAAATTATTTTGACTTTTCTGAGCTTTATGGGTGATGAGGTGGCTCTACACAGAGTAGACTAGGTGCACGTGTTGGTCAACCTAGTATCCCCCATGCCCCAAAACCCCCACCACCTTCAGTTATCCCTTCTATAGTGAAGGAGGCTGTGGAGATTGACACACTACATGCATTGAGGGAGCTCACTGACACTCTGACGCATCATAGTGGTCAAACTGCATTTGGTGATGTTGGTGGAGGTGCCATTTCTAGCACACCACACCACTGCAAATCATGTGGTGCCATATACACTTCGTGCTAGACATCATTTGCTAGATCACATAATTTATTTTCTCTAGAAAAGATTATGGCGGATGATTTTGGAACTGGTGCAAATGATCTTGGTCTTTCAACGGTAAATGTCAAATAAATATTATATATATATATATATATATATAATAGTTTATTTCATTTGATATTTAAATATATATGTATTTGACTACGTCATGTATATACATGTAAAAACTAATATATTTTTTATTTTAAACAACAAGAGTTGGTGAAGGACACATCTGGCGTCGACATGCTAGCTACTGCAGCTGGGCGTGTTACAGAAGTAAGTTTTAAGCTACTTACATTTCAAATTTCATTTGATTGCACTTTTATTATTAAATACATATTTTTAATGTTCGTGTATAGTGTTTCACGTGTACATGTACATATTAATATGTTTGTCTTTTATATGCAGGAGCATGATTGGTCATCATTTACTTTTTGGGCACTGAGGTTACTAGCACGCCTCATGTAACTTTTATGCAGGTTAGCTTCTCTTTGTACATTGTTTCTAATTGTGGAATTCTCTAGTAGTTTGTAATCCTATAACTCTAGCTAGTGTAATTTGATCATAACATTAAGCTCTTATGATGCAAGGGTTAAGTTTAACACTCTCTTAGATATAAAAACTCTCCTTTTATACTAATCATGGACACTTACCTATATGCTAGACATGTTTCTAGAGAATTCCATCTAAATATTAACCCTCTTCATTATTAGTTCTATGCATTCTTTATTAACCATCTAAATGTTGCTATAATTGTTAGTTCTATGCATTCTTTATTAACCCTCCTCTCTCTAAACAACAAAAATATGACAATATGGGATAAGTTACCTACACTTATAAATATATCATGGGTCCCTTGGTTCATGTTTATCACCAATACTCCCTATGTAATTCTATACACCCAATCTCATATTATAACTGTTATTCATCAAGTTTCTCTATATCTGCATTCTCATGTACACAATGGATATAGCTTGGCGACCTTCCTAAAACCAAGTTATACATGCCAAATACATTTAACATCTTTAATGAATTACTTCTTGAATATCTCTAATAACCCTTTTGTGACTTAATATTGTCCTGTATAGTTAGATTTCATTCAACTGATGGCATTTTATTTATTTCTACACCCCTAAGATCATTCAAACATCTCATTCATACCTGATATCACCTTCATACCTTGTCTAAGATCATGATTTATCAAATCATAGTGAGAAGCTTGGCTTTTGCCTTCATTTTTGTACATTATACTTTTACTAGGTTGCTCGAAATAACTGTTATCTAGATAAATTTCACTACACTGTATCAATCACCACAAAATCTTGGGGTATTCTAATTCATGCAAAAATAAAGATAATTTGAAATTTATAACAAGATTCACCCATATAATCAAAAGTTACACAAGTCCCTAGATAGAGCCTGAGAGCCTATAATTTGCTCTATAAACCAAATTATGCAATTTCAAGACACATAAAATTATGAATGTGATCTACATCACTTGTAGGACATTTCCATATTAACAGTAAAGAGAGATTATGCAAATAAATAAGACTAATTATCCTTATCTACTTTATCATAAGGTGTTTAGACTATTGGTTCGGTCATACACTTGCAATCTTACATAACTCTTTGTTTTAGGCCTTATTGCTACTAGTCCTCTTCTCATGCTAATACTCATTGCTATAGTTTTCAATTAATGTTGATATACATTTTTTTTGTATAGCTTATCGATGCCAGAGAGACTCCTCCCTATATGCAGACTGTGTAGGTTGTTGTAGATGCTGCCATAGTGGGTGCAGATCCACTAATTTAGGTAAAATTTTTCAAATTTGTTAAATTTTGGAGGAATGTTTTCTTGCTACTTATCTACAATATCAAATTGTACATGAAATATTTAATTTGAACTATTTATTTGTATGTATCCTACCCCTTATAAGTCTACCATTGACCTTGTAGTGCATTAATGACAAATTGATAGGGATTATGAGATTATGTTAAGATTTCACATGCATTATAAATTCTAAGTTTCTAAATTTTGAATGTATTTTAAAAATTTGGGTATTAAAAACTTGATGTTTATGAATATGCAGGTCAGGTTGCAGGCCAACTTAGAGACACCTAGGACCACACAAATGAAATCCGTAGTGGCATCTCCCTCCACTACATCCACATGTCGTGGATATGCTTCTTCTAGTAGGGCGAAGAGAGGGAAGATGTTTCATGATTAGATTCATAGGATCCGTGTGTGTGTGTGTGTGTGTGTGTGTGTGTGTGTGTGTGTGTGTGTGTGTGTGTGTGTGTGTGTGTCATCTGGTCATAGTTCATGATTCTTCATAGTCCATGTATACAACCTTATGCAACCGCATGTGGTCCTATATGTATGACACACTTATTTCGATACACTGTTATTATATTTTCAGAGACACGTGGCACACTTCTAGTTTGATACATTATATCCATTTTGGTTTTCATAACGATATTGCTTCTATGTTTGATTTGATTTCATTGCACATGATATACTTCTATGTTTGTTTTCATAACAATATTAGTTCTATGTTTGATTTGATTTGATGGCCTCGATTATGTGACCATTATCTATATGATAGATATGATATATGATGTTATGTTATTCTTATGATATATGATATATGATATATAATAGTTTTGGAGGTTCTTGGGTGCAAGATCATTTTTTTCAAGATATTCAAGTGTGGAGTTATATCATTTTTCTTATTTTAAGCACGTGATCAACACACTCCAAAGTGTGAAAAAATGTACACAATTAAAAATGGTCTTGAGGGATTTATTACAAGTCATTTTATATGTTTTTAGTGTACTTACAATTTATTTGTTAAGTATTAGTCAAAATTAAGTGTTATTGATGTGTGTAACAATAAGGTCCTAATTTAAATCCACTTGTTTAAAAAAATACATAAACATTGTAGTTTAGTTGGCACAAGATATGCAAAAAATATTCTTAACACTCTATTGTGTATTTACATGCTTTAAAAAGAGATTAAACAATCATTAGAGTATTTACATGGTAATGTGTTTACCTTGTTGCAATCTCATTAATGCGAGCCGAGTAGTGAGAAGTCATGCCTTGGGACATCGTGGGAGAAATATTCCACCACCAACGTATTTGGTTGGGGTTATATGCCCTCAGGGGCTATTGAAAGCTTCAGGGAGGCTTGGGTTGGAGTCAGAAAACCTGATCCGGAGCCAAGAATGTACAGATAATATATCAGATCTAAGAATACATGCAATAAAAATGGATATTCTACCAAAAGAAATATACAAAACAAGAGATATAAATCAACACCAGATTTAATGTGGTTCACCCAGTGTGGGCTACATCCACCAAGAAACAAGCCAATATATTATCCAAAGCTTTTAGAAGATATACAATGAAGATTTACAATCTTCCACACCTCTCACGATGTACAATACTTTTTTTCTCTCAAGCTTCTCCTTCTTCTCCAAGAATTCTCTCTCTCACAATTATTTTCACAATAATTATTAACTCTCACAATCCTTACTTCTAAACCCTAGCTTTCATACTTATATAGGAATATAAAAACTTAGGGAACTTAGCCATGTAATTATAATCAATAGATATGCTTTAATACTAAAATTAGATCTAATTCATGTGAGTTAAATAAAACACTCACACACAGGTAACCGATGCCGGTTAGCCCTAACTGATGACAGTTCCTCCTTGCTTGACCGATGTCGGTCATAGGTGACCGATGTCAGTCCCTTCATAACCGATGTCAGTTACTGTGTTTTCCAGCAAGTTTAATATAACATGCTAAACTAAAGTAATTGAGCTCCACAACTCAACAATCTCCCACTTGGAGATAAATTACTGCACTATACATGTACAACATCATTCTTGGATCCTTTCCTTAGCTTTGTTTCTTCCTCTTCAAGTCTCAAACTCGAAGACCAACAGAAGTGGAGTGTAGCTCCAACTTCTCTTTTGCTAATGGCTTTGTTAGCATATCCGCAGGGTTTTCACTTGTATGAATCTTCTCCAGTTTCAGCTGCCCATCCTCCAATACCTACCGTATGAAGTGATACCTCAACTGAATGTGTTTCATTCTAGAATGAAACATTGAGTTTTTTCCAAATGAATTACACTCTGACTGTCACTGAACAATTTGCAATCATCTTTCTCCTTTCCCAACTCTTCCATGAACCTGCTCATCCATATCATCTCTTTGCTAGCCTCTGTAGTTACAACATACTCTACCTCTGTAGTAGACAAAGCCACAACCTTCTGCAATCTCAAAATCTAGCTATCATCCCACCTACTGTGAAAATATATCCAGTAGTGCTCCTTCTACCATCCATATCTCCAGCCATATCTGAATCAACATAGCCACATCAAGAAATATCTGAACCTCGACAACATAACTACATGCTAGATGTCCCTCTCAAATACCTGAGTATCCATTAGACTGCTTTCCAATGCTCTTTACCTAGATTGGCCATAAATCTACTCATAACTCCCACTTGCATGTGTAATGTCTGGTCTAGTACAAACCATAACATACATGAGACTCCTAACTGCTGAAGCATATGGTACTCGTGTCATGTATTTGACCTCCTCATGTGATGAAGGACACTGATCTTTTCTCAATTTGAAGTGTCCAACCATAGGTGTACTTACAGGTTTTGAATTTGCATGTTAAACCTTTCCAACACCTTGTAGATATAATCCTCCTGAGACAAATATAATTTCTTGTTCTTCCATGTCTCTGTGTATTTGCATGCCAAGGATTCTTTTTGCAGCTCCTAAATCCTTCATAACAAATGTGTGAGCTAGCTTTCCCTTAAGCTCACCAATGTCCTGCATACTAGATCCTGCAATAAGCATATCATCCACATACAGTAACAAAATAATATAGCTCCCATTTTCAAGCTTCTTGAAATAAACACAATGGTCAGATTCACATCTCAAGTAACCATGCTCATGCATGAAACTATCAAACCTCATGTACCATTGCCTTAGAGCTTGCTTGAGCCCATATAGGCTCTTTTTCAACATGCACACTAATTTCTCCTTACCCTTGACTTCATACCCAAGCGACTGCTGCATATAAATCTCTTCATCCAAATCACCATGAAGGAAAGTCATCTTCACATCTAGTTTCTCTAAATGTAAATCATCTACTACAACTATACTCAATACAATACGTATGGAAGTCATTTTAACAACAGGAGAAAATATTTCACCAAAGTCAATACCTGTTTTCTGTGTAAATCCTTTTACTACAAGCCTTGCCTTGTACCTTTTTTGTCCACCCTCTTCTTCCTTGATCCTGTAAACCCATTTGTTCTACAATGTCCTCTTACTTGCTAACAACTTAACCAAATCCCAAGTATGGTTTTGTTCCAAGGATTCCATCTCCTCATCCATGCCATGCTCCCACTGCACGTGGGTCTTATCCTGCATTGCTTCTTCAAAACTTTTTGGTTCACCATTATCAGTCAATAATAAATAAGATAGAGAAGGTGTAAATATTTCTGGAGGTTTACTTACCCTTTATGACCTTCTCACAGGAAGTTTGGGGTACCAGAGGCTCATTCTGGACCTCTTGGACATTTGTTTCCAATTCTGACAGTGACCGAATGTTGGTCACCTATAACTGACATCGTTCTACTAACCGATGTAGTTTGGCTCTTCTGTAACTGATACTAGTTCATTAGACTGATGTCGGTCAGGGGTCTGACGATATCTGGTTACTGTGTAACCCTGTAGGTATGAATTTTAAATCCGAGAGTTCATTTTCATTCACAAACTTCTCAACCGGTTCATCCTTGGGTACCAAAATTTGATCCCTGTACATTCTCTTTTCATTCCATTCAATGTCATGACTCCTAATAATTTTAGAATTCTCTAAATCCCAAAAATGGAATCCGAAATCACTAGATCCATAACCAATGAAAGTGCATCTCTTGGATTTTGCATCCAATTTTTTCCTATTTTCCTTATCAATATGCACAAAAGCTTCTGAACCAAAAACTTTAAGAAAAAAAGATCTACCTCTTTTCCGGTCCAAGCTTCCTCTGGTATTCCTCCATCTAGTGAACTTGAAGGCCCATGGTTAATCAAATAAACCATTGTATCAACTGCTTCTACCCAAAACTGCAAGGGCAATCCAATATGTATCCTCATACTTCTAGCACGTTCCATGATTGTCCTGTTCATTCTTTCTGAAACACCATTCTCTTGTGTTGTTATTGGAACCTTCCTTTCTCTACGTATTCCATTCACTGAATAATAATCATTGAAATCCTTGCTACATTATTCACCACCATTGTCAGATCTAAGGCACTTTAACTTTGAATTTGATTCATTCTCAACAAGGGATTTCCATCTTTTAAAAGTCTCAAAAACATTAGATTTATGTTTAATACAATAAACCCATACCTTTCTTGTAGCATCATCAATGAAAGTAACATAATATTGGGATCCTCCATGAGAAGCTACTTGGGCTGGTCCCCACACATCTGAGTGTACAAGCTCTAATTTCTACTCCTTCTTAGTTGCCCCAACTTTGAGAAATCTCACTCTCTTTTACTTTCCAAAGACACAATGCTCACAAAAATCAAGATCTAAATATTTCAAATCTGATAACTTACCCTTAGCCTTTAAGATATGCATTCCTTTTTGACTCATATGGCCCAACTGATTATGCCACATGCATGCATTTGAATCTGAAGTAGATAACACAGAAAAAGGAATCAATAACACAGGTAGATAAATATAACATTCCTACCTTCTTTCCTCTTGCCACAACAAAGGCACCCTTGGTGACTTTCCAAGAGTTTGTTGTGAATGTAACCATGCAACCAGCTTCACCTAGTTTCCCTGCAGAAATAAGATTCCTCTTGAGGCTTGGCACATGCCTCACATCTTTCAATACCCATGTATTTCCATTCTACAATTTTAGATGAACTTCCCCTTTACCAGTAATACTGCAAGGTTCATCATCACCCAAATAAACATGCCCAAAATTTCCCTGGACATAATTTCTGAAATAACTCTTATTAGGGGTTGCATGGAAAGAAGATCTTGAATCTAAAACCCATGATTCTATTCTATTATCCAAAGAAAGAATAAGAGCATCTTGCATTACCTCTGCTATAATATTTGCCTCTTTACCTTTGTCTAGGTGTTGGTTCTCTTTATCCTTTGACCAACAATATTTCTTTGCATGTCCTTTCTTTCCACAATTCCAACAGGTAATTCCCTTACCTCTAGATTTAGATATGCCATTCCTTGACTTTGATTTCCCATTATTCTTACTCTTGGATCTCTCCTTTTCCTACCTCTTCTTTCTACATTCAAAGCATTCCTAGATGATGATTCCTCTGTACTTTTCCTACGAATTTCTTCATTCAAGATTATACTAACCACATCATCAAACTTCAAAATATTATTAGCAAATGTTGTATTACTAACAACCATTACCAAGTTATCCCAACTATCAGGCAAAGAACATAAGAATAAGAGTGCTTTCACTTCATCATCAAATGGAATATAAACCAATTTTAATTGATTTACAATAGATCAGAAATCATTCAAATGACTAGATGTAGATCCACCTTCATGCATCTTAGAACTAAATAGTTTCTTCATCAAATAAAATTTATTTGAAGCACTAGGTTTTTCATATAAATTAGCAAGAGATTTCATTAACTCTATCGTAGATGTTGCTTCTGTAATATTAGAAGCCACAGATGCTGCCAGGCTCAATCTTATAGATCCCAAAGCCTTTCTGTCAAGAATCTTCCATTCTTCATCAGTCATCTTCGTAGGTCTAGACTTTTCATCCAACGGTAAGTACAAATCTCTTTGATACAAATAATCCTCAATCTGCATCTTCCATAATTGATAATTTCATCTGTCAAACTTCTCTACCTTGTATTTGTTTTCCTTCTGCCATTGTTGTAGCTCCCACTCAATCAGGAAAACCTTTGTGAGTAAATCTATCAACACACAAAACCCTCAAACAAAGCTCTGATACCAGTTGTTGGGGTTAGCACAAGGTTGTACAGATAATATATCAGATCTAAGCATACATGCAATAAAAGTGGATATTCTACCAGAAGAAATATACAAAACAAGAGATATAAATCAACACCAGATTTAACGTGGTTCACCCAGTGTGGGCTACATCCACCAAGAAACAAGCCAATATATTATCCAAAGCTTTCAGAAGATATACAATGAAGATTTACAATCTTCCACACCTCTCACGATGTACAATACTTTCTTTCTCTCAAGCTTCTCCTTCTTCTCCAAGAATTCTCTCTCTCACAATTATTTTCACAATAATTATTAACTCTCACAATCCTTACTTCTAAACCCTAGATTTCATGCTTATATAGGCATATACAAACTTAGGGCACTTAGTCATGCAATTACAATCAATAGATCTGCTTTAATACTAAAATTATATCTAATTCTCGTGAGTTAAATAAAACACTCACACACAGGTAACTAACATTGGTTAGCCCTAACTGATGTCGGTTCCTCCTTGCCTGACCGATACTGGTCATAGGTGACTGATGTCAGTCCCTTCATAACCGATGTCGATCCCTTCATAACCGATGTCGGTTACTATGTTTTCCATAAAGTTTAATATAACATGTTAAACTGAAGTAATTGATTGTTTGTAAACATGTGAAATAATATAATTTGAGTCAAGGTAAGGCTGTCAAATGCTATATTTTGTAAATGGTGCGTTGTAGCACCAAATTGACTACGCCAACATGTTTAAGTGGCCAGGTAAATGCTATAGGAGGCATTTTTTGGTGTAGGACAATGTTGTTGCTTCAGGGATACTTTGTTCGGGCGTAGTCCCTTAAGAGCCCTGAGACCAAAAAACCATAGAAATTTGACGAGTGATTACTCGATCTCTATGGCACCTAGAGATGTCTCGTCAGATCCTACACCTTGGCATAGGGACCCTCTATAATAATATGTCTAGGTTTTTTCCACCTCAATTTTGTGCTCTCGCTGCCCTATTGTTTGCAAACACACGAAATAGTGCAGTTTGAGTCAAAGTAAGGCTGTCAAACACTATATTTTACAAATGGTGGGTCGTGGCACCAAAATGATTATGCTAACACGTCCATATGGCTAGGTAAATACTAGAGGAGGTGTAATTTTTGTGTATGACGATGTCGTTGCTTCCAGGCTACTTCATTTGGGCGTAGTCCTTTAAGAGTCTTGAGACCAAAAAACCATACAAATTCGACGGGTGATTAGTCAGTCTCCGTGGCACCTAGAGCTATCTTATTAGATCCTACACCTCAGCGTAGGGACCCCCCCTACAATATTTTGTCTCAAAGTTTTCCATCTCCAATCGGTGGTCTCACTGCCCTATTGTTTGCAAACACGCAAAATAGTGCAGTTTGAGTAAGGGTAAGGTTGTCTAATGCTATATTTTACAAATGGTGGGTCATGGAACAAAACCAAATGCATTAACATGTCCAGGTGGCTAGGAAAATGCTATAGTAGGTGTCATTTTGGTGCGGGACAATGTCGTTGCTTTCGGGCTACTTCATTCGGACGTAGTCCCTTAAGAGTCATGAGACCGAAAAACCGTACAACTTCGACGAGTGATTACTTGGTCTCTGTGGCACCTAGAGATGTATCATTAGATCCTACACCTTGGCATAGAGACCATATACAATATCATGTCTAAGTTTTTTCCGTCTCCAATCAGTGCTCTCGCTACCCTATTGTTTGTAAATGCGTGAAAGAGTGTAGTTTGAGTAAAGGTAAGGCTGTCCAACGCTATATTTTGTAAACATTGGGTCATGGCACAAAAATGACTATGCCAACATGTCCAGGTGGCTAGGTAAATGTTAGAATAGGTGTCTTTTCAGTGCGGGACAATGTCACTGCTTTTGGGCTACTTCGTTTGGGTGTAGTCCCTTAAGAGTCTTGAGACAAAAAAACCATACAACTTCGATGGGTGATTACTCGATCTCCATGGCACCTAGAGATGTCTCATTAGATCATACACCTTGGCATAGGACCCTCTACAATAGCCTATTTAAGTTTTTTCCATTTCCAATCGGTTCTCTCGCTACCCTATTGTTTGCAAACGTGTAAAATAGTGCAGTTTGAGTAAGGATAAAGCTGTCAAAAGCTATATTTTGTAAATGGTGGGTTTTGGCACCAAATCGACTGTACCAACACGTCCAGGCGGCTAGGTAAACACTATAGGAGGCATCATTTTTGTGTGGGACAATGTCGTTGCTTTCAGGCCACTTCGTTTAGGCATAGTCCCCTGAGAGCCCCAAGACCAAAAAACGGTACAACTTCGACGGGTGATTACATAGTCTCCATGGCACCTAGAGATGTCTCGTTGGATCCTACACCTCAGTATAGGGACCCTATATAATATCCTATCTCAATTTTTCCCGTCTTCAGTCAGTGATCTCACTGCCCTATTGTTTGCATACACGTAAAATAGTGTAGTTTGAGTCAGGGTAAGGCTATCAAACGCTATATTTTACAAACGGTGGGTCGTGGAACCAAACCGATTGTGCCAATATATCTAAGTTTCTAGGTAAAATCTAGTGGAGGTGTATTTTTAGTATGGGAAAATGTCATTGCTTCCGGGCTACTTTGTTCGGGCGTAGTCCCTTAAGAGCCCTAAGACCTAAAAATCGTACAACTTCGATGGGTGATTACTTGATCTCCATGGCACCTAGAGATGTCTCGTTAGATATGACACCTCAATGTAGGGACCTTATACAATAATCTGTCATGGTTTATTCCATCTTCAATCGGTTCTCTTACTACCCTATTGTTTGTAAACACGTGAAATAGTGTAATTTGATTTAGGGTAAGGCTGTCAAATGCTATAATTTGTA
Source organism: Taxus chinensis (assembly GCA_019776745.2). NCBI lineage: Eukaryota > Viridiplantae > Streptophyta > Pinopsida > Cupressales > Taxaceae > Taxus > Taxus chinensis. The sequence continues at coordinate 11,468,426 of CM034149.1, forward strand.
AACAGTGGGTCATGACACAAAACCGACTATGCCAACATGTTTAGGTGGAAAGTTAAATTCTAGAGGAGGTGTCATTTTTGTGTGGGAAAATTTCGTTGCTTTCGGGCTACTTCATTTGGGTGCAATCCCTTAAGAGTGCTGAGACCAAAAAACCATACAATTTCGACGAGTGATTACTCGGTCTCCATGGCACCTAAAAAAATATCGTTAGATCCTACACCTTGGCATAGGGACCCTCTACAATATCTTGTCTCAGTTTTTTCCGTCTCCAATTGGTGCTCTCATTGCCGTATTGTTTGCAAACATGCCAAATAGTATAGTTTGAGCGAGTGTAATGATGCCAAAAGCTATATTTTGTAAATGGTGGGTCGTGGGGCCAAACCGATTGTGTACATGCATAGGGATGGCCTGGTAAACACTTAGGGAGGTATTATTCTGGTTCCCTACACTCTCAATGCTTCTAGGATACATCCTCCAGAGCCAAGAACCCCCTCCATAGGTACATAAACTGGTGTTAACTGCTTCTCTTTGCTTGTAAAATAATGAAATATTCTCTTAGCTTTGAGAATATAAAATTATCTACTAATAGTGCTAACCACATGAAGGTGGAAATTTTTTTAGCACCACTAACATGCATAAAAGTGTTAGTCAAAGAAATTTAAGTTGAATCAAAACCATACTAGATATATACAAAATACACAATTGATAAAATATATGAACTTGAATCTAGTTGACAATTTTAAGCAATTCAAAGAAATTATATATACCAGACAAGTATGTAAATTCATTCCAATGTTCACCATCATGATGTGAAAATGGAAGCTACCACTAACCTGCATAAAAGTGTTAGTCAAAGAAATTTAAGTTGAATCAAAACCATACTAGATATATACAAAATACACAATTGATAAAATATATGAACTTGAATCTAGTTGACAATTTTAAGCAATTCAAAGAAATTATATATACTAGACGAACATCTAAATTAATTCCAATGAACCATCAGGTCATGAAGGTGTAAGATCTTCTAGTACACTAACCTGCATAAAAGCATTAAAGTCAAAGAAATTTAAGTTAAATCAAAACCATACTAGATATATAAAAAATACACAAATTTAATAAAATATATGAAGGGTAAGTGCACCAAGTTCGGGGACAATTAAGTGGACATCAAATCCTGAATTTTACATTAAAAACAACAAAACATCAAATTTAGTCTTCCACGGACTTGAACCATGCCGAAAAGTAAAAAATATGTCATAAAAATGGTACCATTGCATAGGGGAGACTATTAGCTTTGTAGAAATACTGATTTTAAAGTGAATAGAAGAGGATAAATATCATTTTATAATTTTTTACTAATAGTAGGTCTTTAAGACACTTTTTCCTGTGAATTTTTATGTCTACGTTTAAGACCACAAAATTTGTTTCACTTATCAGAATGTGATAAAACTTATACCATCCCAACCGTGGTGAAATTATATACATGTTCAAAAAAAATAATATTTGATTTCAATATTTTTTTATGAAGTTATGGCAGGCAAACGGAAAGTGCTCTGTTTTCTTTATGTTTTCATACCACTTTCACGGAAAAAATCATAAAAAATAAAATATTACTCAAAAAAATACAAAATAAAATCCATCCCAAGATAGATAGTGGCATATAACTTCTCACCAAAGGAAAATATATATATATCAATTTTTGGTCATCCAAATTGAGGGCAAACGGACTATAATCTTATCGGTATTTTTAAAAAACAATACCAAGTCATTGAATTTTGAGTGTTTAATATAGCTAATCTTGTCTATTTTTTACAAAAATTAGTATTTTAGAAACTAGATTCCGGATGCTATGATTCATATTAATATAATTTTTTCTAATTTTGAGTGTATGTATTGCTAATAATCCCTACAAGTTGATATTATGTTGTTATTTGCAATATGATGTCCACGGATGACCCTATATTTGTCCATCAACTTCCTGCACTTACCCCGAACTTGAATCTAGTTGAAAAATTTAAACACTTCACAGAAATTATATATACCAGACGTGAGCATGTAAATTCATTCCAATGAACCATCAGGATCATATCTACTCTGAATAACAGACATGAGTGCTTTATGATTTGACTCTTGAACCTTCTAAAGAATGTTCTTATTAGGCCTTCCTCAATATCTATACAACTAAATATTTGTCTCTAGAACTAGATGTGAATATAAGAGTATTTTCCTGTATGTCTCAAAGTCTTCAAACACCCAAGCAGATAAATTTTTTAATAGATACTGTCGAAGCCAAGTTCCATTAACTACCACTGACCCTGTAAGGTACTCAATATCTTCGCCATCTATAACAAGAGAATTCAACTTATTTCTTTCTTTGATGCAAAGACATAAGAAATCGTCTATTCCTTCTTCATTGTCTCATGTCGCAATAACTAAAAACACATGTCCTACCAAAAAAACAAAGGCTTCAACTCAATTTTAAATTACATATTAATTTCAATGGACATAACTCAATACAAAAATTATGAATAACCATTTACCTTGTCGCACCAAAATCAAAATGTCGTCAAATTCCTTAGATGTTGTAACTTCATTTGGAAAAACAAGTCATAATGCCTTTGAAGATTAATAACTGAGAAGCGGAGTTAGAGGCCTACAAATTCATCCATCCACCTATTCTTGTGAATCACACTCAGCAGTGATAAATTTGATACAAGATGCACAAAAACATGCCAATTTTCTTGTCCATGTGGCCCATAAAGTAATGTCTGAGCTACAAAATGAGGGAAAATCACTACACCCTGTGAGTGTTATACAATCCTCATAGTTAGCAATTTGTTGTTCCTCTATCAACCAAAAATATCTATGAACTGTGGAATTTTCTTGAGAACCTCGGGCCATGTTTTCAATACATCATTCCACTATGCTCTTTGCATATTTCAATTTAGCACCATCTTTGTACTTTAACTCTTCTCTTGCAAGAGCTCTTTTCAAACATGCCCCTGCACCATCATGCTCTCCTTTTCCATGTCCAACCTTAGTGAAACTCTAAATATTTTACACACCCATCTTGATGTGTATCCTTCTCATCCAATAAAAAATTCGTGCATTCTTAAACTAAGATATGTAATTATCTAACCATATATAATGTTGAGTTAAGCGGATATCCCTATAAGACAAGTTTCCATAAAATAACTGGAAATACCCTTGCACAAATTGAATAGAATGAGTACAATCATCACTAATATAAAATTGGTACTCTCTTAAAAAATTTGATCATTCTTTGTACTCTAAGGAGAATGTATAAATGCTATATGCACAAAAATGACAATCTGTACTAAGTTGTAATATTGTGATTAAACCTCCATTTGTCGTTCCAACATGTAATTATCTGCAAAATTGACCACTGAAAATATAGTACCTATAGGAAATTTGTCTTTGCATATCTTGAACTATTCATCTAACCATCGAGGTCTGTGTGTATACCTAACATACTCATAAACAATTTAATCCTTAAATTTTCTCATAAATTGAAAAAAAGGAATATGCTCTATAACTAGCTCACACCGTTTAGACTCTTTTCCATCCTTCATTTGGTCTAGTGCTGATTTATATTTATCAAAATCAACTAAATTATGTCCTATTGCACCTCTAATTTGCTCATGGATGCAACTTTTCAATTTAGGTAATCCGCTGCATGTACCACAACTTCCATCTAAAAAATCCCGATTATAAAAAGTTGTCTAAATTCTCTTTCACAAAATATCATAGGAATGAAATCCTTGGAATATATTGGTGGAACTTGAACACTATATTCTGATAAAATAGTTTCAGAATGAAATTAGAACAAATACCTAAAAATTGAGCATAATGCATCACAAATTCAACATGTTTCTTACAACAATAAATGGCATGAGTGTGGTTGATTTTCACATACAATGGTTTCAACATTTGAAAAAAATATTGACTAATTTTAATTTTTGGATGCTCTTGTTCAAACTTATGAAAAAATTGATTTAGAGTCATATCTAAGAAATGCTTTGGATGTGGTTTGCAATTAGTAGAACCAACTCTTCGTTTTACAACATCTCTTGTATTAAGTGAAAATCTAGTGTTATCATGCCAAAATTGAACTTATATTATAACATTAGATATATATTTTCCTTACGTGGTGCTCTAGCAGAAAATGCCAAAAAATCAGTTTTATTGAGTGATTAAAGGATATTACACCTTTTAATTGCTTTCATTAGAGTTTTTCGATTAACTTTCAATAGTTGACTTGTTTGCCTAATCAAACGTTATTTTTTTTGTTTCACTTACAACACTAGAACAAGTACATGACACACAATTACTATCCTTTGTGTGTCTCTTAACTCCGTGTTGGTTGTAGAACTTGATTTTTTGAAAACAAGCAACAGTCAGGGGACAACAATCCCTCCTCTTTATGGGAGAGGTTCCTTTATTGAACAAAAAAGAGAAAAACAAAACTTATTTACAATATAAACACTTGTTCAAAATTATGGTGGAGATTTTGATATTTTAGATGTCTTCCTCAAAATATTTTCAATACAGAAAATAGAAAAATAGAAGAACTGATATTCAAAAACAGAAGAGAAGAGCACTTTTAGACATATAGATTGCAAACTAATATCTTACTAATTCTTGATAAAATAACAAGATTTAGATTATGCATATAAAAACACAAGACATGCATGTATTAGACACAAATTTCCAAATACACATATCAACTGAAACACACAAAGTTCTTTCTTAAATACACATAGATTTATATGAATTAGATAAGGAACAAAAAGAGAAAGCATGAGAGAGGGTGAAAACTTCTTCTGTATTGAATAGTTCAATGTTCTTTTACATCCAAATATCAAAATCTCAATCCCTTATAATGATAAGGAAAAGTCCTTAAATAACCCAAGAAACGGTTACAAAGAGCCTTTTCAGTTTCCTTTCTTTTAATTCAAAAGTTAGTATCTAATTAAAAATTACAAACTCAATTTATCTCTTATTTTCATAACACATGACTAAAGAGATAAACCCACCTTAATTAGATATTTTAAATAAGAAAGGATAATATGAACTAGGGATCCAAGATGATAATAGAAGTGCTTGAAGTCCCCTTTATCTTAAGCAATTGATGTCTAAATATTTTTAATGTTTCAGCTATGTCCATTCCTTGGGGAATTGTTGTATTGGTAGTTGCATGAGTCCAACTGCCTAGACACTTCTCCATTTCCTTTCCAAACTCTACATTTTCGAAGAAATATTTATTGGCATATGTGATAGAAGCATGTAGTGTGAAAAATTCTTTCATCTTCTCCTTGGATATGGTGTCTTGCTTGAACATATCTTCTTTAACAAAAGTCTTGAACTAAGATTTGATCTCTTGCATACCGAATTTATCATTTGAATTCTCTTTGAAGATTTGGCAATGTATATCCAAGAAGGTAGACATGACACAAGCTTTAAAAGATTCCCCTTTTTGTAACATGTTTCTGAGCTCTCCAATGGCCTCTTCAAGAACTTTTATTTTCCCGTCAATGCTGAAAACCCACGGTTTGGACATATTCAAATTTGCATCATCAAAAATCGTGTTTGTCAAAAGGATTTGTAAAACTATTTCACTCATCAATTTGAGATCCTGAATGCAATCACTCCACAATTTCAATTCCCTATCCATCCCACTGAGTGTTGTAGCAAGTTTCAATTGAATCTTTGCAATTTTATCATACGTCTTGAATGCTTCTTCAATGAAATTTAGACCCGTGATTATCAAGTCATCAACCATGGATTCCATTTCTTTCCAATAAGTGGCATGCTTATGAATGTATTTGATGGCTTAGACTTCATCACTGGACATGATAGCAGGAGGTGGGATGCAAGCTAGCGGAGTAGGATCAAGAACCTTATCCTTTGCCAATAAGGATTTGATGAAACCTGATAGAATTTGATTTTGTTCCTCTAATTGCTCCTATGTTTGCTTCCCTTTTTCAAATCTTTCAATGAATTCAGATACAGTCACCCTTAGATTATGCACCCCACTTTAAGGTGTTGATTCACCAAGATGAATTCTTGTCAACTCCAGGTCACCCATTGATAGGTCTTTTTCATCTTTTTCAAATTTGGGTTTTGTAATTTCCTTGAATTCTGGCCTTGGGAGTCTAAAACCAATCTTGCTGTGAATTTTGCCTTTTAAGATGGAGGGGGATGAGTAGTACCGAGAAATTTTGCCACTGCATCAAAATTAGGAGCAACAATACTTGAAGTAGGTTTCTTTTCTTACTTTCTAACAATGGTTACACCCAGACAACTGAATAACTAGAAGTGGAAGGAGCAATAGGCTGAAGTGCAGATGCACTCATGGCACTTAGGGTTTGTACAACAGATAATTCTAAAACAGAAGTATCATTTTGAGTGGTAGGAGATTCCTTAATAGATACAAATTCATAAACTAGTTCCTTTGATTGATCCTCCTTCCCATTGCTTTCTTCAAGGACATTTTCTTCAGGCTTTTCCTGCTCTTTCTCCTCACTGTCATCATCACCAAGGTCCACAATAGCTTCCTCATTAGGTACTATTTTAGTTTGCTTAGGAGAGGATAATTTCTCACTCTATTTAATGACATCTCTCACTTTATCATCCTTCTTAAATTTTCCCTTTTTTGTGTAGACCAAAGGTGAATATTCTGGAGGAGAAGAAACAGATTGTTCATGTATCTTAGGAATATATAGGTATTTATTTCTGAGGAGTAGAAATATACTGAGAAGTATACCTAGATTTCCTTTCCTTGAACATCTTCATTTTTATATCTTGAACCAAAGTCTAGTTCTTACCAAGCAAAGATTCATGAGCTCTTTTAAGTAGTCTCTCTCCTTAACAAAATAATCAATGGTTTCAATATGAGTCTTCTTGATTTTTATTTCATACTCGAGAGATTGCAGTTCTTCATCATCATCCTCAAACCCTTTAGGAACATTATATATATCGAAATACACAATTTTCTGCAAAGACAATCTTCCATAGTACCTTCTCTAACCCTCCTAATCATCAGAAAATTTTTCCTAATAGTCTTTAATATTAGGAAGATGCTGATAACCCATTCTCAAATTAGAGGAAATGAAATCCTTAATACCAAAGAAAGATATGGGTTTATAATAGTGGAGATTGAGAGGAGCAATTGTTATCTCAACATTATGAGTATCTAGGGCAGTCCTGTAAGTATAGTTACCTAATGTGATTGAGAACTAAATACCTGCAATATTCTTGTCCCTACAGATTCTATGAAATTTATCCAATTGTCTGCAAATCTCCACAAAATCTATCTTATCACTATAGTACATGAGAAGTTTCAAGTGTTGCCCCTCAAATCCAGCCAATCGCCCCTCAAATCCATCCAATCTTATATATGAAAACTTCCTAAATTGGTTGAAAAAGCTGCCATAGACATTGATAAATTATTTTACCTCATCAGAGAATATTCTAACAGTATCTCCTTCCAGTAATCTGATAATTTACATAGTGAATGTGTCATTCAGTCTCCTAAAATGATGATTGTTGAGCTTCATAGTCAGTTGTGGATGATATACATAGATGGGATAATCTTTCTTGTCTTCCACAGGGGAGAAACCCAGCCAATCTCTATAGGCGGCAATGGTATACATTAAGTAAGAGGTCATATGAAAGGTCTGAGTTCTTTGAACCTCTATGAATTGTTTAGTTAGGATGTTGCAAATTATTCTTTCCCAATTCAAGTTCTACTTTCCCTCACATATAATATTGATATAGGGACACATCTTAAAATTAAACTCATTGGTGGAGGGTATTCTCATTATCCTGGCTAGTAGAGTGATGACATCTGAAAATTCTTCATGGAAATCAACTTTGAGAATTATCTTGGGAAGCCTTGAGGCTCCTTTCTTAGGGTTCTTGAACCAGGACTTTGCAACTCTACTTTTTTACTTTTCACTGTCTTGATTGAAAAAATCTTGTGCCTGGTCCCTAGTAAGAGTATTTGAATTTTCAACCATGGGAATTCTGATAGCAGTGCGAATACAATATTCATTGAGTCGGGCCACCACTTGTCCTTGAGGGTCAAAAATTTCCTTTGTATCTAGGTTGAAGTAAGAACTACAAGTGAGAACTGTATCAACACGTTGAACATAAATTGGAAATCCCCCATGCCTCTACGATCCCAATATATTTGATAAAATTAGCCATAGGAGTAGGGTTTTGACAATTGATTCGAGCCTAGAAATCATCTAAGTCCATGTGTTGAACCTCAATATCCCCTATGTTCGGTATATATGTCTCCAAGGAAGAAGAGTGCTCATGCCCCTTATAATTGATCTTCATCTTATGATAGGAGCAGAAGGTCATTGTGAGAAAATACATTTGTTCCTTGATCAACACCTTGACAATTCACTTGTCTTTGTACCTACAGATTTGAAAACAATGGAGGAGTACTAGACCATGACTACAAATGGCGGAGAAAAGGGAACTCAAATAGTATCTAGCAAATGCAAGCAGGGTGGTGAGAATGATCAATTACCCAACTACTTATATGCATTTAAACTCAAGTAGGTCAGTGAGCTGAAATAACTGAGGTAATTAATACTCTATGATGACCTAAAAACAATGAAAATTGGGTAAGGCGGAACAAATGCACACAACTGGCCCATGGGACATTTGGGATGCATGGAGCCAAAATAGCTGTAGAAAAATGAAAATCAGCAAAGGTAGATATGTGGTAAAATGATGGTCAGGTAGCACCCAAGACACACGGGACAAAAAAAGCTAAAACACCCGCATCACACTAAAATCAGATAAGTCAGAAATATTTGACATAGACCGCCCTCAGGACATTGGGACACCATTTCTCTAAAAATATGAAAACACCGAAAAGAAAGGGAAAGCAAGACTAATCGGAAAAAATGGAAAATCGGAGAACAGACGACCCAGAGGAACTTGGGACATAAGGGACAGAAAAAGCTGAAATACCCGCATAACACTGAAAAAGTCTCAAAACTCAATTTTTTGAAAATTGACTAACTGTTTGGAACTAGCCTTTTCTCAGGGGATATTTTACAAGGGCATTTAGTAGTCACCTAACCTAAAAAAATTTAAAATTGGAGAGGAAAATTCACAACTTTTGGGGAGGTGACAACAACTGGCTCTTTTTGGGGACATGGCTTGGATTGAGTGTTGAGACAACAAGACATAGCTCAAACTCAGAATCTCAGGGTTTCTAAAATAGACCAGTGCCTTATCCATTGGGTAAAATAGAGTCAAGGATGAACCAAAATAGAAGAGACACCCACACAACACCAGACAAAGTCAAAAAATGAACACCATACAAGACTGTAAAAAGGACCACCTAACAACCACCAAACAACCTAGGACTGAAATAACTTCTAGTAGTGCCCACTATATGACAATGGAAGAGAATTTCCATCCATATAATCCATATAGAAGGAATTTTCTCCAGCAAAGTGTCTAATCTTGAAATGACCTAACTAGAGAGAATCAAATTTTCCATGACTTCCCCGAGGCTCCCACCTCTTGTCCCAGAGTAGAACAATATCTCCAACCTAGAAGTCTCTAGGCATGACCTTTTTATCAAACAACTACTTCAATATTTATTGATGTGCAGCAATCATATCCACTACTTGCAATCTGTACTCATCCAACTTCTATAGGTACATTATTCTCTTCTCGAAAGCACTAGTGAAGTTTCAATCTTCAATGGCCTTCATCAGCTGCAAGGCTGGAAGTTCCACATTTATTGAAAACTGAGCTTCAATTCCATACACCACCTAAAAAGGAGACATCCCAATTACCCTCTTAGGAGTAATTCTATATGTCCAAAGAGCATCATACAACTTCTTGTGCCAATTCCTCTGTGATTCATTGAAAATATTTCAAATGATGGTCAATAAATTCTTGTTTTTTGATTCTCCTTGTCCATTCCCTTAGGGGAAGTAGTTAAAATAATGCGTCAAAGAAATTCCATACCCATAACAGAAATCCATCATTTCATAAGAAGATAATTTGGAGGCATTATCAGTGACAATTTTTCTTGGTACCCCAAATATAATAAGAATATTTTCCTTGATAAAGTTACATATCACTTCAGAGGTCGTGCCTTTTACTGGAATGGCCTCCACCCATTTGGTGAAATAATCAGTGGAAGTTAATACATGGGTGTGTCTAGCACTAGAATGAGGATTGAGGGTACCCACAAAATCTAGCCCCCATTGTTGAAAAGGTTCTTCTATCATCACTGGATTGAGTGGTAGTTGGCTAACTTAGGTCATCCCACAAAAGTTTGACAAGCTTCACACTTACTCACCAGTTTAGTTTCATCTTGAAACATAGTTGGCCAGTAGTAACCTGCACGAAGGATTTTATGAGCAGTCATAGTAGATGAGAAATTTCCTACATAAGCCAGATCATGAAATGATCTGAGCAACCTCTTTTGTTTTTATCTATCCACACATCTACAAAACCTCCTGTCAATCCCTCTTTTGAATAAGGAATAATCCCAAAGTACATATTGTGTAGATATCAACGTAACTACTCTTTTTTCTTTAGCATTTAGATGAGATGGGAATTCTCCGTAAGTAAGAAAATGGGCAATATCAACATACCATTCATCAGTTGAACTAATAAAGAGAATAGTTGGAATATGTGAATCTTCTTGGGAAGAATTATCTTCAACAACTACAACAATTAACTCACAAAGCCCTTTTCCCCAGACTAGCTTAGTTGGCTTGATTTCCAAATCATACTCATGTACCTTTTCCATCCAATTTCCTCTTTTGGTCCCAAACTCTTGCTATGTGAGAATAAACTTAATGGTTGTATCTGGGACAAATACAATTGAGTGAGAACTGAGGATATAGAAACAAAAATTTTTGACTGCTTTAACCATAACAAAAGCATGTTTCTCAATTTGAGTATATTTCAATTCATGAGCTTTAAGGACATAGCTCATGAAAGAAATGGGTGCTCACATCCCTCAGGATTCTTTTTTGTTAGAATAACAGCCAAAGTATTCTCAGTAGCATAGCAATAGATAAGGAAATCCTTCTCAAAATTAGGGCAAGTAAGAATGGGAGTTTGGGCTATTACCTTTTTGATATTTTCAAAAGCTTCTTTCCCTTTATGTGTCCAAAAAAAATATTTTTTCCCTTTCATCATCTAGGCTACACTCATGGTTAGCTCTGCAAAATCAGGAATAAACCTCCTTAAAAAAATTATCTTTCCAAAGAAAGAATGTACCCCATTTTTTCTTGTGGGGAGAGGAATTCCCTGGATAGCTTGTACCCTCTCTAGTTCTATACTGGTTCCCTCTTTGGAAACAATGTTTCCAAGAAGTTTACCTTCAGTGACTCCAAAAATAGACTTCTTTTGGTTGAGAGATACCACATGTTCCCTGCACTTTTGAAGGATAGTTTCTAGATGTTGGAAATGATCTTCTCTTCTCTTGGAAAAGACAATTAAATCATCCAGATACACAACAATACATTTTCCTTTCAAAGATCCAAAAGCCAAGTACATTTCCCATTGGAAAGTGGCACCGACATTAATAAGACCAAATGAAATTATCTTATAATCAAAATTTCCCCATGGAGTTGTGAATTCCGTCATGTGTTGATCAAGAACATCAACCTCAATTTGATTGTACCCTGAAAATCCATCCAACATAGACAATATCTCAAAGCCAATAACAACTTGAAAAATCTAATCCATCATGGGGAGTGGATAATTGTCCTTGGGGGAGGCTTGATTCAATTTTCAAAAATCCACACAAATCTAGAACTCACCATTCTTTTTTCTAACCGGCATAATATTAACCACCCAGGCTAAGTGATGAATTGGAAAATGTATCTTTTCCTTTAGGAGCTTTTGAATCTCTTGATAAATGGTGTCTGAAATCTTGGGGTTGTATTACTTCCATTTCTACCGAAAAGTCTTAATTCCTTGTTTCAAAGGAATATAATGCTGCATTTCTTTGGGTTTGAAAGATTTCAAATCATCATATGAATAGGCAAGCACATCAACATATATTTTAAATAAATTTATCATTCTATTTCTTTCTTCTTTCGTACAACATTTTCCAATGTTGACAAGTTTTGTTTCCTCTTTACTTCCAATATTAACATATTCATATTCAGTAGACTGATGAACCTCATGTTATATCTTTGACTTGATATACCTGTCATGCTTGTCAACAACTTACTACACTTACCCCTCATAAATATGAATGATAAATTTGGCATACATAAGGTAATTCCCTCTATTTGATACTTACTACATAGTTTATATTTAAAAAAATTCCTTATTGAGTAGTATGAAACTGAATAATAAATATAGAGTAACATATATGTACTCAAAACTAAGCAACTGAATTCTCATATTATGTGATCATTTGATGCACTATGGAAACACCACTTGGAGAAAAAATAGTTAACAACGAGTTGTTTATTTTTATTTTTATTTTTTTTATGTGTGTGTACAACCACAACATCTACTCTTGCATGATTTTATCTCATGATGAAGGTCAAATACAATTATGGACTCCTCATCTTCATTCCCACTTTTCTTTTCATGATAGCCTCTGGATATCAAGTTGAGGCCATACCTTGTCCCAATGATCCCAATTTTGCACAAGTCAAAAGAATGCAGGAAAAGGTGAAGTTATTGGGTTGGATTATTGTTTGTTGCATTTAGTAATGCAATGGAAATGCCTCTTCAGGAAGTCCATGTTTTCTATAAGATTCCATTATCATGTTCCATGAGAATACATTTGGGATTGTCATTTTTCAAATACTTTGTAAACATCCAAAAAACTTCCACACATATGTTGATAAGTTTTTTTAGAAGAGTTCTTTTGGAAATATACAAACATAGTTTGGACATTTGGGTATAGTTCGTAGTCAAATAGCTTCATTGGGAACAAGAGGACAACTTGCAAAAAAAATTGGATAGTTTGTGAATGTAACACCCAATGTTATAACAACTCCAAATTAAGGGATTTTTTTAAATAAAAAAACCCTTAATACCCAATACATGCCTTCAATGATTTTATAATCCAGCAAGTAATTTAGTTTTATAATCTAGCTGATAACACCATAACCATGTGCAGTTAAAAAGGTCCATTAGATCTACCCAATCCCCTTTATCACTCTTTTGAGTGTTCATAATTATGAGATATACCTGATCTCCTTAATCATCACTTTAACCAAGTGTACATAACTTGTATGTAATTGGTTAACCATTTTATTTCAGCCTATGAACTAATGGAGTTCCAAGTGTCTACCTAAAAATCAGTTTACTGAGTTTCATCTGGTATCTCACACCATTTTATCGGAACTCAATGAACTTTCATTGTAACCAACTAGTACATTACTTAGGCCAAAGTTTTCAAGCTATGCTTTGCAAACTTAGTTTCGTGACTGCACACAAGTCACTCGAAACTTGTCCCATAACCAAATTTTCATTACACACAATTATCTGGATCACATATTAATCAATTTAATGTTTTAATCCAATGTATTAAGATAGTTTGAAATCTAGGTCTCACCCCTCGACTTGAGTGTACGTAAATAGTCCCAACATAGGCCCCTTATGGGAAAGACGATGATTACTTATGAATACCATCAAGGTAATCAATACCCTTCCTTTAGTCGTCCTAAGATGGTATGGCTAGATTACATTTAACTCGATAGGCGGGACTTAGATTCCATGCCGAATTAACACATAAGATGATTATAATCTTAGCGACCAGTTATTATTAACATGTTTAATATTGTTGTTCTAGGTTTCGAACTCAAGTATCTCCTTACAAATTCCATCGTTAGGATTAATTTTTAGATTAATCATCATATTAAGATTAGGTGGCTGTCCTAACCCTGATTAGATAATATCATGTTTTAACCATATCATTAACTAAGATAAGTATCTCTTAAAAAGGAGATAAACATCCTTTTCATCATTTATGTAAGTTTTTATATCAACATTAATTTGAATGATTCATTCTTACTTAATCATTGATAACTGATTTGTAAATGTCGTACTATTGTGCTTTGACATCATTAACGCACTTAGCTAATTGATATAACAAAGGTACATTTAGACATTCATGTAATAATTGGTTGTACTATGAAATGGAATAATTGTTAAATTTATCCTCTTACAAGTGAGTCTAGAAATATACATTATTTCACAACTCTAGTAGTGTTCATCCAAAACATAATTATTTACTTACTTCATTCATTATTTAATGATTTCATGATTATCATTGTTATATTTATCATTTAATAAATTAGATTAAATGATATTGTAAAGTACAAATAAATAATCAAATTCAATTGATTTCACTATCATTTTCAAGTACAACTGCTGGTAAAATCAGCGTACATCAATATTACATCACATAGGGATTTAGTCAAATAATAAAATATGTCATGAAATCATTTAGGATAAATCCTTATTTTAAAATTACAATATTAATTTCAGAATAATGTAGTAGGCCAACATTCATATACAAATTCACAAACAATGTTTCGCTCCATATGGATTACATGATCCAATTTAGTTTATACATCAAATCAATTACTATGAATCAAATAATTAATTTATCGTAGGAAAAACATGCATGTAAACAATCCATAAATAATCCATGTACTAGCTATTCCATCATGTTATCTGTCAATAAAAATGATAATGTACATGGTCAATTCCAAGAACTGACATGGATCAACATCTCTTTTCCTAGTTCCTTCCTTACAAAATAATTGAATACCTAATGCTTGATTTAATGACATTAGTTCATATCCGAATAACATTACATGTACTTATTGTTATATTGAATAAATGAAGAACACACAAATTCTTAATATTGACAACTTAAACATTATAAAATTTAAGACAAAATCTAGTTGATGTATTATAAAATTAAAGCCATCTTTTTAATACAGTCTTCCTTTTCAACTAACTATTCAAGCAAACAATAACATTACAAACATAAAAGGAGAAATACCTAATTGATTTGCCCCATTGAAAACATAAAAGGAGAAATCATATCTTTCCCATAAATTATAATATCAACTTGAGCACATCCTCTACTTATCAAATAATGCTTTTCATTTCACTTACCAATACAATTGTCTAACATCAACCAATTATTTAAATTAAGATATTAGTCGCGAAGGCATATTTTACAAAATGTAAATTCCATCTTTTTCCCTTGATATGCAGGGCATATAGACAAACAGGCTATATCAAAGAAACCACACTCATTATCATCATTCATAACATATATTATTTCTCTACCTTTCAAACAGGCTATATCAGAGAAGTAAAAATCATTTTGAAAGGACTAAACATAGCAACACAATTAAAGGTAAGATTAGTGACCCATTGAAGCCTTAGGCCATGCGTAGAACATACCTTACTACATATTCTCAATGTCATTCAATGAAATAGGGATCTACTAACAAGTCATTCATTCACAAGCGAAGGGAAGAAAGTTCTACCATTCACATACATACAAGTTTGAAGAAATTTGAACCCACAAGTTGGGTTGATGTTAAATGGGTAAAAAAATCATGCACAAGTTAGAGTTGGCCAGTAAATTTAAAAATCTTGAATACACAATTACCCACAACTCTAAATCGGTTAGAATCAGTTTTTATTCAAACCCAAAACATAATAAACCTATAACAACCAGGTAAATTTGACTCGACATCATTTCCTAAATTTTCACAAACCCGGTATAACGGTTTCAATTTAGATAATCAAAATTTTAAACTTAGTTACCCTAAGGATTTAATCCCCAGATTTCAACCGTAAGCCAATGGGAAACTAGGTCTCCAAGTCTTTTCTCCTTTAATTTCTTGTATTTACTCTGTAGGCTTGTAGGCTTACAACTACTCTGCAATGTATAAATTTAGTTATAGGGTGAATTTTAGTAACAGTAAAGGTGATTCAAAAACCCATTTAGCTTATTGATAAGTGTTGAAAGTTTCAGGCTCAACCTCCACCTTTTGACCTCCTAATTTGATGACACTCCTTATGTAATTTGGCCTAGTAAAACTTTGACAAGTTTTGTACTTGGTAATTGTACTGTACAGTCTAAAATCAGTCCAAAACTTTGATAATTTGAAAGAGCACCCTTCAATTGTTAACTCCACTAATTTTTAGAAAATTTCATTGGTTAAAATAGTTTTTACAACAATTTTCCTCCTTCTTTCCCTAGTTCAGGGTTCCAAGTCACAGACTTACCCGAGAATGCAAAAATGACTATTTCACGAATTTGAAAATGTTCTAGGTCTTATTGTTAGGCTCAAAATACCTGTCTAGACTTCTTACCACCTTCAAGTGATTACATTTTGATAACACATTTTCTTTTGATTGCTATAACAAAAAAATACATTCTTCATTGTTCACAAGGGACTGTAGATGCAACAATAAACCTTAGGTTACAACTTAGATTCCATTCAAATTGCTTGGGCTTCATAAATCATGTATCCACCTCTTATAAGGAATAAAACCACTTAATATAATTCCTATGCAAGGCTACATGCATCTAAAGACTTGATCCAATATACAACTCATAACTTTAGTCTAGAAATAGGGATTTACCATTCAGTCTAATACAAAGAAGGATTCAACATTCAACTTTGTATCCTATAAATGCACAATACCATGTCACCTTAATAACACAGATGAAATAAAAATGTGTCTTTCATTACTATCACATAATAATTTATAATTTTCATGCACATTTCTTTCACCAATAACCAATCACAAATGCTCAAAGCCAACACATAGTTCTTGTAGACCCTGTACTTACTCTTATATCCAATCATTCATATGAAAAGTAGTTAAATTAGATCCTTTTATACCTTCCTATTATAGTTATCATTGAACTAGTCATCCTACAAATAACTCTTAATCATAGTTAAGTCTACTTAATCAAGAATTACTATGTTTGTTGAGCATGCATCACATGAATACAAGAGTTGTGTACTATTTATCCATTTAGGACCTAATTAAGCATTGTATGTCTAAAATAAAATTGTGAACAAAATTTACAACTGCAAAAACACCTATACAACTAGATTTAGCATCAAATTTCTCTCAATAATTCAAATTTTGATTTTGGAGGGCAAATCAAGAATTTGAATTTTGAAAGGATTTAGGCTACTTTCAAAGCTTCCAAAGGTGGATTAAAAATCCCATAGGATTTCTAGACACCATGTCTATAAGAACAAATAAAAAAATTATATCTCAAACCAAAATTGTGATCTTACCTGTTGGAGAGCAAGATACTCCTACATCATACTCCCCATGGAAGAAGAAAATACTCAAGGCTTGTTACCCATGAGATCTTCCAAGATATTCCCATGCTTTTTGATGTCATGCTAAGACATCCAAGTTGCATATTCAAGTGGTTTTCCCTTCCACTTAATCAAATACTGGAGATATTGCTTTCCCCTGGTCCTTTTAAGCTCTTTCTTGTCAAGGATGCATTCAATATCTTCATTTTTGACCTATGGAAACTGGTTTATCCATTATTACCTTTTTGTAGATCAGTCTCTAGTTGTATCATCACTTATTTCACACTCTTTGAAGAGGTACAAGTCAGCAACATTGAAGATAGGTGATATTCCTACTCCACCAAGTAGTTCCAACTCATAAGCATTGTTTGCAAATTTTCTTATAACCTTACATGGACCATTTTTTTTTCATTTTCAGTTTGTTATACTCACCTTTTGGAAACCTTTTCTTCCTCAAATTAACCATAACCATATCTCCAACCTCAAAAATCACCTCTCTTCTTCTCAAATCAACTTTTTGTTTGTATTTTTCCACACTATTCTACAAGTACTTTCTCACCCATTTATGGACCTCTTGCATGGCTGTAGAAAACTCCTCTACTTCTACACTTCTCTTCTCCATTAAGTTGATGTATGTCAATTAAAATAATCCTCTTGGCTACATGCCATAAACCACTTGGAAAGGAATTTTTCTTATTCTCCCGTTCACTGAATCATTATAAGAAAATTCTTCCTGTGGTAGTTCCAGGTTCCACTATTTTGGATGGTCCTTATATAGGCATCTTAACAAGTTACCTAAGATTATATTCACCACTTAAGTTTGGCCATAATTTTGAGTGTTATAGGTTTAACTAAAATTCAAATTAGTTCCTAACTTCTTCCATGAAGTCCTCCAGAAATGAACAAAAAATTTAGTATCTCTATCTGACACTATACTTACTAGCAAGCCATGAAATCTAACTACTTCCTTGAAGAATAAATCAACAACATGTGTAGCATCATTTGTGGTTTTGCATGGTATGAAATGAGCCATTTTTGAGAACCTGTCTACTAATACAAAAATTGAATCATATCCCTTCTAAGTTCTAGGAGATCCCATTACAAAATCCATGCTAATATGATCCCATGACCTATGTGGTATTGGTAAAGGCTGATATAAGCCTTCATTTATACTCCTTCCTTTTTCTCTTTGATATGTGGTGTACCTTCCCACAAATATTCTTACATCTACTTACATTTTAGGTCAAAAATAGTTCCTTGTAGCTGCTCTAGTGTTTTATCCTTAGTAAAATGATGAGAAACTATAACTATAATTTTCTTTGATCAAATTCTCCCTTATTGAGCTTTTATAAACACATAGTTGCACTCCCTTGAAAACTAGACCATCCTGAATGAGATAGTCTAGCCATAACTACATGTTTACTCTTGTAGGCTGCTTATATGTTTCATATGTTTCTTTAAAATCCTCATCTTCTTCATACAATTCCTTTAATGAATTAATTCCTACACCTTCAAAATGTATTTCATTTACTAATAACACCCTTCTGCTTAGAGCATCAGCCACTTTATTTCTTTGTCCCTTCTTATGCTTGATGGTAAATGTGAAATTTTGTAAATACTCCACCCATTTTACATGCCTTTGATTCAATTTTGGTTGATTATCGATGAATTGCAAAGCATGATTTTTAGTATAAATCACAAACTCTTTTGGCAATAGATAATGTCTCCACTTCTTTAATGTTTGTACCATAGCTTAGAATTCCAATTCATAAGAAGATTACTTCCTTTTTGCATCATTGAGTTTCTCACTAAAGCATGTTATAGGATTATTATCTTGAATTAGAACAACTCATATAGCTACTCCACTGGCATCAA
This sequence comes from Taxus chinensis, assembly GCA_019776745.2. NCBI lineage: Eukaryota > Viridiplantae > Streptophyta > Pinopsida > Cupressales > Taxaceae > Taxus > Taxus chinensis. The sequence goes on from CM034149.1 coordinate 11,487,664, forward strand.
ATTCTACCTGGAAAAATTTATTGAAATCTAGAAAAGCTAGTATGAGACGCTCTATAACTTTTTTCTTCAAAAACTGAAATTTTTTCTCAACCTCTTGGGTCTATAAAAACTCCTTTTTTTCAATTCTAAAAGTATCCACAATGGGAGCACAAATTTCACTGAAATTCCTTCTAAAATTTCTATAAAAATTTTCTAAGCCATGAAAACTTATTACCTCTGTTGCTGTCCTGGGTGTAGGCCACTACAAAATAGCTTTAACTTTATTCTGATCCATCTTCAACATACCTTTTCTAATCAAAAATCCTAGGTACATCAATTCAGTCTTCATGAACTCACACTTTTTGAGATTAATCAACAATTTATCTCCTGTAACCTTTTTAAAACCAAATGAAGATGGTGCATATGAGCCTCCTTACTATTACTGAAAATTAGGATATCATCAAGATAAAAAACTACAAACTTACCAATATAGGGCTTAAGAACTTCATTCATCAATCTCATAAAGGTATTAGGTGCATTAAAAAGCCCAAAGGGCATGATAATCCACTCATATAGTCCTTCATTAGTTTTGAATGTTTTTTTCCACTCATATCCTTCCCTTATACTAATATGATCATATCCAATTTTAAGATCAATTTTTGAGAAATAGATAACACCACATAAATAGTCCATCAAATCCTCCATCTTAGGAAGGGGAAACCTACACCTGATTTTGATTTTATTGGTGGATCTAGAATCTATGCACATTTTACAATCACCTTCCTTCTTAGGTACTAGTACTGTAGGCACTACAAAGGACTCAAACTCTCTCCAATTAGCCCTTTATCTAATAACTCATGTACATGTTTCTTGATTTCTTAATTCTCCCTTGGTGTCATCTTATAACCTTCCTTACTAGGAAAAATAGCTCACGGAATAAAATAAATATGATGGTTGATTTCTCTTACTAGAGGCAAAGCATTTGGTAGTTCATCTACTACTATATCTACATACTCTTTTAGCATGTGCTAAATCTCTAAAGGTAAATCATCCATCTTTGTTGATGTTATCATTTTTCTTGGTTTAAGCACTTAAGAAAAGCCTAATCCTTCCTCTTTCACTTTTTTATGAACTCTTTCTCACCTACCATCATCTCACTAGAGGTGTTATGTTGTTCACTCCCTTCTTTCATAGGTAGTAGTGTATAACTCACTCCATCCTTTTCCAAAATGTACAGATTCCTTATTTCATCATGTGTGGTTTTTCTGTCATACAACCAGGCCTACCAAGAAGCACATGACATACATCAACATGTATAACATCACATAATACCCTATTCTTATACCTCCCAACCTAAAAATCTACCCAACATTGTTCATTCACTAATACATGTTGACCCTTATTGAACCAAGAAACCTTGTAGGTTGTAAGATGTGGTATTTTATTTTGGCCTAGTTTATTAACCATCTCTACTGAGACCAAAGTATATGTACTATCAGAATCAATGACCATTTTACAACACTTACCTTGACTTTTATAGGTTGTCCTAAAAAGAGACTTCCTCTGAGGTGTATCCTTCTCTTTTTGGGGTTTGATTAACAACCTTTTGATTAGCAGTGATTCACCTTCTTCTGTACATTCACGAAGTGGTGAAGAACTAGCACTCTCCTCTTCTACTTCATGTGCAATCTAATTTCTATTTTCAGTCCTTTTATTTCTTGTGGATGCCTCTTTTGGACATTCCCAAGACTTGCGACCTGAAAATTTATTACACTTGTAGCATCTACCTATAAAACCACTGGTTCCTCTTCCCCTCATGCTATAACCTCCTCTGAAATATGGTCTTCTTCCTCTAAATGAACCTCTATAACTAGTTTTCTATTCTTAAGAAGAACTAGAATCACCTTGTGTTCTCTGGGACTGTCCTCTTCCTCCTTGATATCCTCTGCTTCTTAGGTTCCTTCCTCTTTCTCTGTGTTGCTGGTTATATCTCCTATTTAGCTTCTCTTCTATTTTGAGTGTAAGTTGATAACACTCCTCTAATCTCCTAGGACTAGCCAAAATTAATTCATCATGTATCCAGAACCTTATCCCATTAAGATACCTTTCCAATTTATCTATATCATCTTCTATATGGCCTAATTTTATACTCATATTGTAGACCTCTTCAGTGTACTCCTTCACTCCCATCTCTTTCTACCTCAAATTCTATAATTTACTATATAAGTTGGTCATATAGTCACTAGGTAAAAATTTTCCCTTCAACTTGGCCACCATTCTATCCCAAGACTTAATCTTGGGTTTGTTCTTCTTCTTCCTTTCATCCTGTACACAATCCCACCATATGGATGCATGTCCCTTATGCTTTGTTCTTGCAAATTTTACTTGTTTATCTTTAGGTACACTCTCAATATCAAAATATTTGTCTAACTCTACTATCCAGTCCAGGAGTTATTATCCATTCAAGATTCCTGCATATATTGGAAACTCCATTTTGGGTTTATATCCTTCAATTTTCACTTCCTTTTGTAACCTTTATATTCTCAATTCATCAAGATCTCTTTCCTCTTCTTCTACTCCTTTTGGTCTCTAAACCACTTGTTATTCTCTATCACTCAAATCTCATGGTTCTACCCCTCTCCTCTGATTAGCTTCCACTACTACAAGTCTAGCATCATATCTGAATCTCATATTCCTCATTTCTTGAAGGATGACTTCACCCATATGTAAGGTGGCTTCCCTTTCTCTCTCTATTGCTGCTCTCTCTCTTGCTATATTTCTTGTTGGATTCCTTCTTGGAGGCATGGTGTCTTGTTTCTGTCAAACACTTTACCTTCTTACTTATTTCACACTTGTCTCCAAGCTCTGAGTCAATGGGAAAATAGGTCTCCAAGTCTTTTCTCCTTTAATTGCTTGTATTTACTCCTTAGGCTTATAGGCTTACAACTACTTTGCAATGTATAAATCTAGTTATAAGGTGAATTTTAGTAACAGTAGGGGTGATTCAAACACCCATTTATCTTATTGATAATAGATGAAAGTTTTAGGCTCAACCTCCACCTTTTGACCTCCTAATTTGATGAAAGTCCTTAAGTAATTTGGCTTAGTGAAACCCCGACAAGTTTTGTACATGGTAATTATAATATACAATCTCAAATCAGTCCAAAACCTTGGTAATGTGAAAGAGCACCCTTTAATTGTTAACTTCACCAAATTTTAGAAATTTTCAACAGTTAGAATAGTTTCTACACCAATTTTCCTCCTTCTTGCCCTAGTTCAAGGTTCCCAGTTACAGACTTACACGAGAATGCAAAAATGACTATGTCAAAAATTTGAAAATGTTCCAAGTTTTACTGTTAGGCTCAAAATACCTGTCTAGACTTCTTCCCACCTTCCAAGTGCTTAAATTTTTATAAAAAAATCTTCTTTCGATTGTTATAACTAAAAAATACAGTCTTCACTATTTACAAGGGATTGCAGATGCAACAATAAATCCTAGGTTACTAATTATATCCCATTCAAATTGCTAGGGATTCATAAAATGTTTATCCACATCCTATTATGAATAAAACCACTAAATCTAATTCATATGCAAGGCTACAGACATCTAAAGACCTGATCCAAGATACAACTCAAAACTTTAGTCTAGAAATAGGGATTTTTGATACCATTTAGTCTAATACAAATAAGGATTTAAAATAAAACTTTATATCCTCTAAATGCACAATACCATGTCACCTTAATAGCATAGATGTAATATTAATGTGTCTTTCATTACTCTCACATAACAAATTATAGTTTTTTCCATAGTTCTTTCACCAATAAACAGTCACAAATGCTTAAAGCCAACACATAGTCCTTGGAGACCCTGTACTTAATATCGTATTCGATCATTCATATGAAAAGTAGTTACATTTGATCCTTTTATACCTTCCTATGACAGTTCTCATCGAAATATTCATCCTACAAATGACTCTTAATCACAGTTAAGTCTACTTTATAAAAAATTACTATGTTTCTTGAGCATACATCATATGAATACAAGAGTTGTGTACTATTTATCCATTTAGGACCTCATTAAGCATGGTATGCCTAGAATCAACTTGTGAAAAACATTTGCAACTACAAAAACACCTTTATAACTAGATTTAACACCAAATTTCTCTAAAGAATTCAAATTTTAATTTTGGAGGGAAAATCAAGAATTTGAATTTTGAAAGGATTTAGGCTACTTTCAAAGCTTCCAAAGGTGCATTAAACTTTCATATCTCAAACCAAAATTGTGATCTTACCTGTTGGAGAGAAAGATGCCCCTGCATCAGCCAAATGGTATAAACATGTAGATAAAGCTTAAGATAACAAGAAAATCAAACACCTAGGCACAACCCAACTACATAGCTACTATTGCTTGATATCAAATAAAAACCATTAAGAAATCATACATAATCCATTCTATTATTCCAAATGAAATAACCAGAAAGAGGGGTGCAAATCCATACATGGAGAAAGACAAGCCTTTGAAAAATATTCACAATAAAATTTGCAACAATTTCCATGAAGTCATTCCACAAAACATCTAACAACATTAATCTATCAACCTCAAAACTTAAATGGATTTTCTCCATGTTTACCAACATGGAAAATTTGCTAAAAATAAGCAACTGAAACTCTCACAATAGATAACCCAAAGACCACATGCAGAGCTCCAGAAAGGAAGTGAGAAAAATGGTGAAGGAAGAATAAAAACCTAGTTAACCCTGATGATAGATTCTCCCATTCCCCAAGATCCATGGGGATTTAATTAAATGCATTTAATGCTTGCAGGTTCCACGTAGTGGCTAATATAAACACCACTAACTTCTAGTTTCCCTCCAATACTAACTTAGAGATTTCAAGCAGTCCAAGACTAAAATATAAACCATATAATTTGCATGGGTCGTGATTCAACTAGATTTAATATATTAAATAGTCAAAGAAATAACCATTCGACTATAGTCAAATTGATAAACAAATAAAAACCTTTATATAAGGTTGGTGATCCCATTTAAATTAAACAAAACAATTACATTTAACCATTCCGCATTAGCTTATAATCCAAGCCTATGAATATGGTCTCGGACTATATATTTTTAAATTTTTTTAATAAACCATGCACAATTACCTTTTAACAATTATACTTTTGACTACCCAACCAAGGGTGTATTATCAAGCCATTTAAACCAATCATGCCATTACATAAATCAATCGATATAATCACTTATTCATCAAGAAAGAAGTATCGATCGGTCTAAGATAATTAACCGACTTAACAAGTTGAACTCATATGAAAGATGATCATGATAAATAATTTATGATCATGATATAAAACAAATTAATATGTAATCTTAATCAATGAATTTTAATAACATTTAATCATAATTACGATATTTAAACTTGCATCTTATTGAAATTAATATTTTTACATGTCCTGATTAAAGGTCCTCTCTTTGTTGTTCGATCAATGATCTTTAGTATAAAAAGAGTTAGTCCTTTAAACATTTTTTTGCTTGAGTTACCTAGGGAGAGGGCTCTATCCCTTGTCGTATCACCATCCCACACCATTCATGGAACCATCCAAGGATGGTAGTGTATGCTCTCGATGAGGCCACATATTAAACCACATCTTCATGGCACCCTATCACTAGGGTATCCAAGATGTCAGTAGTAGGCCGCCTTAACACGGAGCCGAGATTTGAACCTTAGACCTCTCAATTATAAGGAAACCCAAGAACCATTACACCACTACACATTGGATAAAAGTGGTTATGTTCCCTCTCGTGCCGTAATTCCAGGACATGCCTCGTCGCATTGAACACAAGATTCATGTCTTCCTTTGACCTCCATTGCATTAAACACCAAGCGGGCTTGGAACCATGTTGAGAGCCACCTCCACCACCGAAGCATCTGACCCACCTAACACTTCCTAGCTGAGTAACGATGAGCTATAGAGGTGGTCAGTCTGAGGATTTGACCTTGAGACCTCCCACATATAACCCACATTTCCCACCACTAGGGTAAACAAGATTGACTTTTAGTCCATACAAAAGAGAAGCAATTTTTAAGAAAAAAAACCAACAAAACCAAGGAGGCAGAGTCAAAAAAACTTGACAACCAGGCCCCCACATAACAAAGCCAAACTAAAACAGTTTGCATATTAACATCAATTTTTTGTAACCATCTAAACCAAGACCAGAAACAGGAAAAAGCAACAGAAAAGATAAGGGCTGTGAATAGCCCACAATTAGTTCTTAGTATCCCTACTTCGGGTCCTGGAGCTCGGACCACCTTCTTTTGAGCCAACCACATTGATAATGACTCTCTTTAGGAATTTTACCTCTTGTTCCTTATTTTGTGTGCCAACATTATTCTCCTCCCGAATCTTACCCTAATTAGTGGCTGCGACCATACCCGAGCTATCACCAGTATCAAGATCATCATTATAAGAAGAAATCAAACTCAGTTTCATGTTGTTTTTGGCCTCCTCAGAAGAAACCTAGTATTGAAGTAGAGAAATATGATTCTCCTGCATAAAATAATTTGCGTGAATCCCCCTAATGGTCCTATTATGGGTTTCAATCCTTTGATGACAATATTTCAGCTCTTGTATGAGGTTTTTGTTGAAAGTGAGAATGGTATTAGTTGTGGACTCGACCCTCATCAATTTGGCCTCCCAGTTAGCAAACTCATGGTACCTCTTGCTGGAAATTTCCCCCAAATTCCTAATCCCCTTCTTGAAATTACACAAGGCATCCAAAATACCCTCATCGGGATTAATACATTTTTTATTCTTCCTGATTTTATTGAGATGGGAAGGAAGGGTTTCCTAGTCAAAATCCCAATCCTTGACTTGATTAGGGATGACAGGTTTTCTTCTTTAGACCAGAAAAAGAATGAGGCCTTGGTGAAGGGGGATATCCACCTTTTTCTTGAAATCCTCAATAGTCAAGAGGAGTGACCTATGGAGGAAAAATGCTAAGCTCATAGTCTGGTCACGGTGGAGAAAATTGAGGATGGACAGATGGTGAGTAAATATTTTTAAGAATTTTCCTTCGAGAGTCAGATATTTCATAATAACTAGGTAGACATTAGCCCATCTATTCAACAGGTAGGTGCGAGGAATACCATCATCATAGGCAATAATGTTTTCCCCGACTTCAAAGAAAGTAACGATTTCATGTTTCTTTCGAGATTTATCATTAATTTTTTTCAGACCATCAATTTTTAACCCAGTGATCCCAGTAATGGCATTCTCAGAGACGTCAATATGAACCCCTCTAAAAATAAAACCACCATCCTTCCAGGTAAGCGCAAAATCGACAGAAAGGGCGGGATCATTACCTTTGAGCCGACGAATGTATCTAGTGAGACCACCTTTGTGCAACAATTTCCACAAAGCCATTTCATTCTTGAGGTGAAGAAAGGTAGATGGTTTAATACGCACCTTGTCGCCCCCCATGAAGCTAGCAAACAAGTTGACGTTTTTCACATAAACTCCAGAACTCGACTGATAGAAAATGAAGAAAAAACAAGTGAAATGAGAAAGGGCAGTTTTCCAAAAAGGAAAAGTCCTTTCACAACCCCAAGCGTGCGAGCTAAGGGTGTCATCATAACACAACCTCCCACTTTGAGTCTTCATTTATGAGTTTATTAACCTGTCCCCAAGGGATACGTGTACCAATCCATGTCACCAAATCCACCATGGTAGTACCTTTCTCAGCCAATGCATCTGTCGGCTTGTTCCCATCACGGTATGTGTTGAATGACCACCTGTTCAAATGATGCGAACATGGCACGTGCCTCCATTATCAAATGATTTAGTTTCCATCCACATTTACTGCTATCTTTGAGGGCATTTATAATGCACATCGAATCACCTTCAATGATTATATTTTTAAGCCCTAAGTCTTTACCCATCTTAACACCCCATAACATAGCTCTAGCTTCAGCCACGTTGTTAGAATGATTTCCGATGGGTCCCGCGTAGGCTCCTAAGCGTGTCCCGCTATGGTCCTGAATAAGACCACCACCACCAGCCACTTTATCCTTAACATGGGCCGAGCCATCAAAGTTGATCTTGAAACTTCCTTCAGGTGGTTTATTCCATTTAACATCTTGTTTCAACCTGCTCTTACTGGTGCTAGAGACTTCAATGTCCAACCTTTTAAGAATGTCCTCCTCCCACTCAGGGGTAGCTCTAACATGTTTGGGTTTAATAAGTGGTGCATTTTCCTTCAAATCCTGTGTTACTTTATCAACAACCTTGCACAACCTCACCGATTTGTTCCTAAAGATCCTATTGTTTCTTTCAATCCATATACCCCATAAGACATGTGGCAGAGCCAGTTTCCAAATTTTATTGACCATATCATTCTTAAAGTTGAAGCTCCACTTCTCGGGTAGGAGGGCCACGTCTCCTAGAAGGACCAATTGAATTTTGAAAATGTAGAGGATCTTCGGAAAAAACTTGAAATGAGAAAGGGCATTCCAGGAACAGGTGACTGATGGATTCTTCCTTGTCCTTGCATAAACCACATTTGTTTATGATGATCATTCCCCTGCGTCTGAGTCTATCCACAGTAAGGATCTTACCTTTTATAACTTCCCAGAAAAATATATTGATCTTGGGGATGAGAAACTTATTCCATACCTTCCTCCAAAAAGGACTTGGTTCAAAGTTTTCAAAATTTGACAAGTAACCCGATTTGACTTCATAATCCCCTGTATCCGTGCTTCTCCATATGAGCTCATCCTGGAAAGTGTCCGATGGAATGTAGATGTCTTTAAGTTTCTTGTTTAAATCATGAAAAGGTTGGATATCACCTTGATAGAAAGAGGGAGGGAGAATAGGAATCCATCTCTGGTCATTGTCCCAGTAATTGCAAACCAGAGCACCCCGCTCAATAGAAAGGACATGCCAAAGCTCACTCCACGGGCCTAACAGTTTGAGAGCAACATCCTCGATCCAAGGGTTCTCCCAGAATTTGATTTGAGACCCGTTTCCAAGGTTCCATTTAAACCATTTGATTAGCAGTTTCTTGGTTTGACACAGGTTGTTCCAAAAAATAGATCCTCTAGGAAGCTCCATATCACTGAAGAAATCCAAAGTTCCACCAAAGGGTAGCAAATATTTCACCTTCAGAATTTTCACCCAGATGCCTTCCTCTTTGTGAAGTCTCCATCCCACCTTAGCAATGAGGGCATGGTTCATAAACTGAATGTTCTTTAGCCCCAGGCCACCCATGTCTTTGGGTTGAGTAACCTTTTCCCAGGCAACCAAGAGGGATTTTGTTTTTATCCTCCAATCTAGTCCAAAGGAAACGTTTTTGGATACCTTCAATGGATTTCTTGACTCTGTTTGGGAGAATGAAAATGGACATGACGTAGATCGGTATGCCTTGCAAGCTACTCTAAAGAATCTGAGCTTTACCTGCTTGAGAGAGTAGGATCTTTTCCATGAAGCCAGTTTCTTATGGAATCTCTCAATTAGTTTATTCCATCCACCTTCCTCAAGTTTTCTCCCACAAAGGCATTCCCAAATAAAAGTCTGGGAGCTTTTTGATGTTGCAGTCCAGGATAGTAGTCAGTCTATACTGTTGATCTTCATCAACATTTATGAAGTAGCAAGAACTTTTCCTGAAGTTTATTTTCTGCCCCGTAGCTCTTTCATATTTGTTGGTGATGCCTTTAATTGTCTTGGCTTCTTGAACATCAACTTGACCCAAAAGAACCGTATCGTCAACGAACTACTGAAGACATTGGTTCTCCACTCCATGAGCAACTTTGACCCCTTCCATGCTTCCCTCTCTCTGGGCTTTGATGCATAACTTGCTCAAGGTTTCAGCCACAATTATATACGAAAAGGGGGATAGAGGATCCCCTTGTCTCAGGCCCCTTTCAGATTTGAAGAAACCATTAGGTTTCCCATTGATGATAACCGAGAAACTCGGGTCTTTTGTACAGGCTTGAATCATTTTAATAAAATGTGGGTGATAACCCAATCTAGATAAAAGGGAATACAAGAAGTCCCAAGAGACCTTGTCGTAAGCCTTTTGCATATCCAACTTCAAAATCATAGTTTCCCTGTCGGAAAGATCCACAGAATGAATGGTTTCATGAATTGTGATTATGCTGTCCAATATTTGTCTTTCTGTTACAAAGGCCCCTTGGTTGGGAGATATGAAATTACTAAGGGTCTCTCTTAGTCTGAAAGCTAATAACTTGGAAAGGATCTTATAAATGGTGTTACACAGGCTTATGGGTCTAAAATCACTGAGATCCTTAGCTCCAGGATTTTTAGGTATGAGAGCAAGAAAAGTATGGTTGATTTGTTTGAGTAAGCAGCCTGAACGGAAAAAATCTTGGACAACATCGATGACTTCAGTCTTGACAATATCCCAATAGAGTTGGAAGAAAAAAGCCAGAAACCCGTCCAGACCCAGACTTTTGTCACCTTCCATAGCATCCAAAATACCTTTGATCTCCTCTTCGGAAGGGATAGCAATAAGCTCCATATTTTCAATTTGACTGATAGCAGGCTCGAAAAGATTCAGAATCTCTTCTCTAGTGACCTTGTCATTGAGAAGATCCTCCGCAAAGAGGTTTTTGAAAAAGGAAATAATGGTGGAAGCTATTTCTTTGTCCTCAGTGACCAAATCCCCATTTTATTTCTTGACTTCTTGAATGCGAAGTTTATTGGCTTTAATAGTCGCAAAAGTAAGGAAGAATTTGGTGTTCTAGTCCCCCTCCTTTAGTCAGGTGATTCTCGATTGTTGTTTCCAGTACACCTCTTCCCTATGCAAAATATTGTGATAGTCAGAAAGAAGGATCTTCTCTTTCACTTTATCCTCAGAAATCCACCCCCCTTGTTCCATATTTTCTTCAAGAACTCTGAGATCCTCTGTTATTCTGATTTTTTGGAGGAAGATGTTTCCAAAAATCTCCTTGTTCCATATCTTCAAATTGGTTTTAATATTTTTGAGCTTGGAGGTCACCTTGAACATATTGTTTCCTTTCACCTCTATACTCCACCAGTCCTTAATTCTCTGTTCCAAGTCTGGGTGAGTAGTCCACATCTTTTCAAACCTGAAAGGTCTGCCAATGGGATTCTCCCTAATACTGATTTTGAGGATCAAAGGGTTGTGATCCGACCCGATCTGCGGAAGGGAAGATAAGGAATATTGTTGCTCCTAAATCCATTGAGTGTTAACCAAGAAATGGTCTAGTCTTATTTGGATTAAGTTTTCCCCTTCTCTCCTGTTGGACCATGTAAATTTGGAGCCGCTAAGGTTCAAATAAATTAAAGCATTCAACCCCATGAAGTTACCTAGATCCTCCATACTCTCAGTGAAAACATTAATACCACCTTTTTTTTCAGATGGAATAAGGGGAGTATTAAAGTCACCACCGATGATCCAGTTTAAGTCGCTAAACAATCTTTTGAAGGTGGTCAGATTCTCCCAAAGTTCCCTTCTACCCACTGTCGTATTGGGGGCATAGATATTAGACAAAATAAATTGTTTTCTAGTACTGACTTCTGTAAAGCAAATAACTATATGGTGTTGACTATTGATAAGGGGGAAGCCTTCCAATATATCTCTTTTCCACAAGCACAGTAACCCTCCAGAGGCACCAGCCGATGGTTGACAATGAAATCCAGATTCTTTCCAAAGAATAGACTGAAAATATCTCATCCTATTTTCATTCATCTTGGTTTCTTGTAGCATTATCACATCAAGGTTTCTCTTTAACTTTCAAATCCCTCAAAATCCTATGCTTACTAGGCTGATTTAAGCCCTAATATTCCAAGAAATACAAATCATTTATGGTGGGAGGATTTCTTACCTATTATTAATGGTTTTTGAGGACCCTCCATGATGTCTTTCTTTGTCGCCTTGTCCCTTTTTTCCCTTTCCGACGGTCTTCCTGGTGAGGCCTTATTAGCCCCAACATCTTCCTTGGACCTGGTTCTGGGTGTTTGTATCCAATTTGGAGATGGCCTGGACTCGGAGATGTGAAGATCCGAGCACACCTTAGCTGGACTGTCTTTTACTCCTTGCTTACCTTCCATACTTCCATCTTGTGTTGCTTCCTTAACTGGACTATCTTTTGCTCCTTCCTTACCCTCCAAGCTACCAACTTGGATCTCTTTCGTCATCATCTCCAAGGCCTCCTGTTCCCATTGGACATCCTCCTCCACTATGGAGATGTTTTCCAAATTAACATCCAACATTTTGTACATATTACTTACCAGTAATGTCTCCTCTAGTGTTTGGGTGAAGAAACTTTCCTCCAGCGAACTTGGGACTATTAATCTGACTATACTATCTTCTTGGCAGTCTTCGAAGACTACTGTATCATCGTCAATGATAGGTTCTTGGACCGCTTCCCTGTTGTTGTCCTTATTCTGACCTTCTGCTTCCAAAGTATTTTCTGGGAGTTGCTCTTCGGTGACTTGATCCTTATGCACAACACGATTGGGAATCTGCTACCATGAATGGTTGATCTTCGATGGTCCACTGCCGTTTGGTGGCATAGGTCCCTTACCTTTCAAATCCTCCTTACTAACATTCTTATTCTTCTTAAGCAGGGATTTCTGGGCCGCCTCCTCTTTCACCTTAGGACATGTCTTGATATTATGACCCACTTTAAAGCAAGAAAAGCACATGAAAGGGACAAACTCATAGTCAATATTCTGGGTGTGGACTCCCTAGGTAGCCTTGATCTCAATGTTTCTTGGTAGTGGTGTTTCCGGGACCACGTTAACACAAAAGTGTGTGAATAAAATCCTTGTTCTAGCACAGGTGACTAGATCGATTATAACTAGGGCACCTATAGCCTTAGTGATCCCTTGCAAGATATCCAGGTCCCAATATTCCAACAGGAGCCTGGGAAGCCAGACCCAAACATGGTATTCTTTGATAACCATCTCCAGAGGATTGAAGCCCGACTGCCATTTTTGAACTAGGACCATAGCATGCCCCATGAACCAAGGACCTCCAGCTAAGATCCTTAAGAAATCCTCCTCTAGGGAAAGATGAATAACAAAGAAAGCATTAGCATAGGCCATTATTTCCATCGATCCTTTGGGCGTCCATTTCCTATTAGCCCATTTCCTAAACTCTTCGATATTGGGTCTTGTAATAGGAATCTTATCTAGGATGGTATTACACATTGATGACCAAACCTGGTTGGCCAGGGATTCTGGTATTTCCAAAAAAACATCGTTTTCATTACAGATATGGTCAAGAACAAAGGAACATACCTCTTTGACTGGGACTCTAGCCACCCACCATGACCATGTGACTGGGGGCCTCCTATCTGACTCCACTTTATCCCTTTCCATGGTAAACTGTGCATATTTTTTTCCTACCTACAGATTCTCCCCGTGAACCCCTGCATCAGGCTCCTCACCATCTTCTAGTTTAAACCCAAATTCAAAAAGTGACACTCCAACATTCGCTCCCGCTACAAGTTATTACTTCCATAAAGAAAAGTAAACTACAATATCAGTAACAAGTAAAACAACAACAAAGTATCCCAATGTATGGAAATCATCAAAGTCAACAAGATAAACAACACAACAACCAAGCAACAAAACATGGTACTATCGTAAGGTGTCTTGTGAGTGCTTGGTGACAATCATCGTTACATGGTTAGATTCTCAACTACTTGTAAGCATGTTTATACTTTTTAGGGTAAATGTGTGTACACCTAGCTGTAATACTAGCCGTATAACACTTTTCTCCCCAGACCCTTCATGATTGACTTCAAGCTAATAACCCTATCTTGTAACAATCTTGAAATAAAAATGTGGGATTTGACAGTGAAATCAATTTTTGTGTAGTCAGATGAACTAGTTTAAGTGAAGCACATGTCTACAATATCAAAGAAAGAGAAAATGGTATATCTTGTAGAATTACCCATAATTAAAATTGTCTCCAATAGCCACATTTATGTCAATTGTTGGGGTTGGTATATGAAAAAATGCCTAATGGAAGTATGGACATCTCACTTTTTAGAAAAAGAAGAGGAGAACTAGATTAGGATTGTACATATGTAATATTTGGTATGATGCACAAAACATTTAAATTACTTAAAAAATGCCCTAAAAATGAGCTACAACTAACCCCTCTCTTATTTTTTGTGAGATTGATATTGGGATTGGTTGTAGGTGTCATTGATAATTGAAAATCCATTCCCATGACCCCTTCTAATTTTTTCCTTTCAAGATTTGAGACCACATATTTTCAGGCATTCTTTCCAACAAATCACATGCTTCCACATTTTTTAGACATATATTTCTTGTGGATTTTTTATTTTTTAATTTTAATGGGTTTTCATAAGACAGTTTGGCATGCCACTAAAACCTGAAGAAGTTGTAGAAAATACTCCACTTCTACCATATTAAGGCATTGTCATGCATTTCATAGCACAAGCAGAGGATAGTTCTTGAGGAGGAGGAAAATTCCCTATGCTAAATATTCCATTTTGACATATGTAAAGAGAATGTTGGTAGAGGTTGTGGATGCTAGACTTAAACCTTTTATTTGCATTTTTCTAAAAGTTTCCAAGTTCTTTTCAAAAAATACACAATCAGTACATTCCATTACACCACATTTTGTTCAAGCATCTCGGCAAATAATTCGCTTGATTTATGTATGTTTACATATTTTCCTTACATGTTTATTAAAGTAGTGACAACTACATAATATTTAGAAGAAGCTGATTCACATACATGCCCATAACTTTGTACTAAGTGATGGTGCTCATAACAACAAACAAAAATCCCCATTTTATAATTTAAGTTCACTGTCATATTGATTCATTTTGAAGGGATGTGAAAATGAGAAGAAAAACCAAATATCAGAGATAAATATAAACCAAATCCCATTTCCAAAAGTCACTAAAATGTGAAAAAATAGGGAAATCATAGGCAATCAAAAGTAGATGTAGAGGAAAAAACATTTTTCCATGTATAAAATAAGTAGACATAAAAGATACTTGGTCCTATTGCTATTCGCATGAAGATTTTTTACATGATACTTGTTACAAACAATTACAAACTAACAATCATATGTGAAAGGTATACGATAATGCTGAAGGGGATCTAGTCAAGAAGTCAAATTGAAGGGAGAAAAATAATAGGAGAGAAATAGTGGTGAAGAAGAAGGGGTTTGAGGGTGGAGAAGTGCAAGGGTGATGAAATTTGAATGGTCAAGTATATGAAACACCGCCATTTAATAACCACATGACATATCTATTTATAGTTTGAATAAAAAAAGCCAAGTTATGTGAGATGTGGATACAACTGTCTACTAAGATACCTTATAATGTAAGGAGTGGTAAAAAAATACTTACAAAGTGAAAAAACGTTTGCAATTTCTTCTTTGGGATTTATTGGGTACTTAGAAGACACGAAAAATATAGGGAATTGGAATGCACGTTTCGTGGGAAAAAACATAGATGGGTAGATATGGAGTGCTAATCATATGGTTCATAAGAAAGAAAAGTAGTTCAGATCCTAATTTTTCATAAGAAAGAAAAGTAATAATTTACCCATGTCTTTGGCCATCTTTCTTTGCTTTTTGTTACTTCTCTTGGTCTTACACCCTTACTTGCTCAGGATACCTTTTTATACCTTGGCATTTATCATCTTGGACACTAGTTAAAAAAAACATGGAGGTCCTTACAAACCCATGCACTAACATTTTTGACCATGTTTGGACACTAGTGTCCAACTAGGATGCCAACGTCAGGTGCTCTCGTCCCCTCTAGGTGCCCCTGACCTCAGTATACTTTGTTCACACTCTTTAAGTCCTTTCTATCTGTTTGAGCATTTTATATTTTTAATAGTCGGTGTTTTTGGGGTTAATTATGGAATTTAAGCAAGGGAATCATATAAATATAAAGTTATGTGATCATAATAAGGGACCAAACACTAAGCATTAGCTATCACCACCTAAGGTTGCATCCATCAAACATCTAAGAGATCCATTGCATCCATCTAGCACCATCCAAGGGACACAAGGGATGGTTATTCTGCATACACTTCATAGGAGGGAAGTTCATTCTATTCCATGCACACATCTATTACATTTATTTACATCTAGCTTACTTGCTCGCTATCAAGTGTGACACACACAAGAGCCACCTAGGGCATAATTCCACACACATACACATATAACTACATTGGGTCTGAGATGTAGTGCAATTCTTAGTCGTAAGTTCACCATTGTGACAGCTAGAGGACAGTCCGACCCCTCATTCGACATCTTTCTTTTTTAGGATTTGATGTCTCTTTGAGGGTTTTCCAGGTCATTACTTATTACAGGTTTCCTGCAACTTCAAAGATCACTATGTGACCTCATAGTGACCAAAGATGAACAACAACTAATACCTTACGACCACTAAGAGGAGATTTTTTTAAGCATTTCCGCAGACACAGGTGCCCAGAAATAGACCTAGGGCACCCACATGCGTCCTTGTCCCTCTCTAGGATGCCCCAATCTAACAATTCCTCCATCTCTACATTTTATCGAGCTTCATTATGACAGTATGTGCTTCATATTTTCTATTTTTCCAACTCTTACACCTTTAAGATCTCTCTGAATCAACTAAGTCATCTTACCTCTTCTTTGCACTTAGGGTTTTACATATTTTGGCTTAGTTTTCTTGGGTTAATTTATGTACTTATTTATTCATTTATTTACTGCTACAATAACAATGAAATTAGGCATAAAATTCACATTTATCTTAATCATTTTGGTAAAACCATGTTTGAATACTCTTGGATCCTTCTCTTTCTTCCATCATGGCTCATAATGTCTCTCAAGTATCTTTGCTTTAATATCTCAAGTCTCAAGTCCAAAAAACCGTAGACACTATATATCTGCCTATCAACATGATTCATACTCAAGTCAATGCCATCTTCAATATTCTTTCTGATGACTCTCTTGGTTTTAATTCCAATCAATCTATTTGCAAATTCATTCAAGATCTTCATTCTTTATTTCAGGAAAATTTTTTGGCTATGAAATCCACAATTACATCTCTAAACTCTGAAATCCAACATCTTAAGGATTCTTCTCAGGCTTATGTTTGTTCCTTATACATCTCATCTTCATTCTATTTCTTCTACACGTGCTCATATTAGTTAACCTCAAATCTTTCCAGTCCCCGCGCCTCTCAAGTTTGGAATCAATGTTAAGAAAAAAGATATTCTTTTGAAACTTATAACTCATAAATTAACCAGCTTGCCATCTACTCATTGTTATCCTCTTTATCAGCTTGCAAAATATCAAGGTATTCCATATTACAAATCAATATAGATAATAAAAGTGATTGTTATACTTTACAACAAAGAATAAAACATCTTGAGTGTTAAGGTTTCATCTCATTCATAACACATCGTTCTGTTACATGGTCCTCTACACTTGTTACATTCCAATGGGTTCTTAAATTTGATTTGTTTATGTCTAATGAGCATCAAGTCATCACTTCTAATGTTTCTTCTTCCACCACTCAAGCACCACCTATGCAATCTACTCAAGCCAAATAATTGCCTCTTAATATTATTCACTCCCTCTCCTCTCAAGGCATATATGACACTATCGATTCAAGATAAGAAACCTCCTTTAAAAATCAGTTCAACACTTTCTCCTATTGAGTCTGCTTTAGCGTTATACAATAATTCACCATTTCAACAACCAATCATTTTTGTCAAAGAAACTGCTCCTTTTACTGATGAATAAGGCACATTTCAAAATCTGCCACCATTGCATGGTCCTACTGTTGTTTGTGCCTACCATTGTGTTGGATATCTCTCTTATCATGAAAAAGAAGAAACTCTCCAACAATGGCATGGTATATCTTGTGTCGGTGCATAAATCTTCATCATTGGCACACTTGGGGGCATCACACTTATTCTCCCCCTTCTATCACTATCAATTATTTCTAGCATGTCCTATCAAAATTAATGCTCTGTGCTTCATGCTTCATCTTTCTTAACACTTTTAAAGCCTTTAATACATGCATTACATCATTATTTCCTTATGAAACACTCATTTTCTTGTGGTTCTTACATGACTTTTGAGGGATCTATTACAATAAGAACATGTTTCATCTGTCCATTATATCTATCTACTACATACTCATTCATACATACATACATACATCTATCACCATCTATTTACACATATAATACACTCTTTCATCATATGTTACCAAACATCATTCATCAAGTATCACATTCATCATACACATTTTGATTCACCTGCATAGTCATTTCCTGATGATGCACTCTTGTGATTGGTTCACACTTGAATTTTGAGGGCATACTATACACATGAACCTCACACACTACACATTACACATTCGACACTATACACTACACACTTCACACATTGTGCATCATACACTTCAAACATATTCTCTTTTAACATCCAATACACACTTTTACATCTTAGTTACTCTATATATTCACACTACATCCTCCTTACATCTACTTCTACACACTGCGTTCATTACCTTATGACGCACTCTAGTTCTGGAGTCCATACTCGACTGATGAGGGTTTACATCTCAAATGGACCTCATCACACTCATTCACTCGTTCACTCACTCACTCACTCATGCAGTCTCTACAATTTGTGCTTTGATGATCACATCTTTTTCATAAATGCATTCAAATCATTTCCTAATGACAAACTCTCATTTATGGCTCATTCTTGACTACTGAGGGGGCATATATAAATGAAACTCATCACATCCATACACATCCATACTCACTCTGGGGGAACGCAACTTCTATCATTCATGATTGCATTCCATTCCATCTCATCCACAACATACTGCATATCTTGGTCACATTTTTTCTTGCTTACATTTACTTGTTACATGCACACTTTATTAAACATGCTAGATAGATATCTTGTATGTCATTATCTTTACCATACACACTTATGCGTTCACTTGCTTTCTAGTTGTGATCGCAAATTTTACAGGTCTATTACACACAACACAGATGTTTGGTGCAGTACCTATTACCAGTCCCACAATGGCTCCTAGGGACATCCACCTTCGTACACTCAGTGTTATTGCTTCATTTTGTTTCATAATAATTTATATAGTAAATTATACACACATTGACATACTTTTTATCTTTCTAATATGCTAATGGGTGCTTCATGTAGACCATTTGTTATGCACGAATATTTTCTTCCATGGTTGTCTGTTACATTGCTTTTCATTGTTTTCTCTTTGTATGTCATTATTTGTGGGATTTTCCCTTTGTCTTGTGTGCTCACTATCTGCTTTTGGACTTTTTCAACCTTGATTGTCTTGCAACATCATGAGTGATGTCCCATGTTTGCAACCCACTTTTCACGGTCTACATTGTCTTCTTGCTTGTTTAAATTGTCTTCTTGTGTCTTAGCTTACACATTATATTATCAGATTACATTTTGTATTCTAAATGTGTGTTTGTATTTGCTTTTAATAAAAATTGTCTCCTAGCCACTTTGTTTGTGTGTGCCTTGGTTTCTACCAAGCACATTCCCTTCCCCCTGTAAGGCACAATTTCAACACAATGATTGGTCCTCTTTTGGGATGCATACTCCTTCAGCGACATCACATGTACCCCAAACATGGGGGAATATATTGGTTGAATAAGTTACCCCATACAACAATATATTGTCATTACACAACACAACACCGTACTAGTACAACAAAGTTTTCAATTTTTGGGATGAGAATAAGACATGGGTCCTTAGCACAACACAACCCTTCCTAGATGCTTGTAACCAAGGGGAAGTTACACAACATTTTGGTAGTTCATCACATTCTACAAAAATCCACACACAACGACTTACATGGCATATAGTCCTTAGCACTTTCACATTGGATCAAATTGTTTGAATTTTACACACCATCTACAATGGTATTCTTCATTGTGGGAAGTGGTTAACGGTTGGAGGATAACACTAGAGTTTTCTCACTACACTTCTTCCATGATGTGGCATGAGATCACCAAAAAACACATGGTTGGTGCAACTGGCGTGAGATCATCTAAAAAAATCATTTGTCTACAACATCTTCAGGATCCTTTCTACACTCTTAACTCATCACAGATTAGGTGCACGTGTTCCTTTTTCATACTTTTCATTTTACATGCATTTTTACACATACAAATGCGTATTTGACTACGTGTTCATTCTTCTCTTTTGCAGGTCCATCTGTATGGGAAGCGGTCATCATTCACACCATCAAAAACAACATCGACATCAACAACATGCACATCATGACATCTACACATGCGTTTCTACCCTAGGTTCATTTTCATCACCACTTTTTGCACTTTTTCATCCTTAGCATCCACGCTTCACATTTTTATCACTCCACACTTTATCTTGTCCCTCGGCACACTCCTCTACATAGATATACATGTTTATTAGGTACACATCTCTATCTCCTTTATCTTACCGAGCTTTCTGCTCACAAAAATAAAGTGGGGGAAAATGTTGACACAAAATCATGCACTTTGGGTAATTATTTAGTCTTGATTGCATACTGCTATTCATATGGCTCCTAAGAAATAAAAGTACTAATTAACCCATGTATTTGGCCATATTTCTTTACTTTTCGTTACTTCTCTTTATTTTACACCCTTACTTTCTTAGCTCGTATTTTTATACCTTGGCATTTATCATCTTGGACACCAGCACCTAGCCAGGATGCCAGTGTGAGGTGCCCTCGTCCCCTCTAGGCACCCTTGACCTCATTATATTTTGTTCACACTCTTTGGGTCCTTTCTAGCCATTTGAGCATCTTATTTTTTGGTAGTTGGCATTTTCAGGGTTAATTAGGAAATTTGAGCAAGGGAATCATAGAAATATAAAGTTATGTGATCATAATAAGGGACCAAGAACTAATCATTAGCTATCACCACCTAAGTTTACATCCATCAAACATCTAAAAGCTTCGTTGCATCCATCTAGCACCATCCAAGGGACACGAGGGCTGGTTATTATGCATACAATTCATAGGAGGGGACTTCATTCTATTCCATGTAGACATATATTACATGTCTTTACATCTAGCTTATTTGTTTGCTATCAAGTGTGAAACACACAAGAGCTACCTAGGGCACGATTCTATACACACACATAAAATTATGTTGGGCCTGAGATGTAGTGCATCATTCAGTTGTAATTTCACCATTGTGATAGCTAAGGACAATCTGACCCCTCATTATGCATCTTTCATTTTTTAGGATTTGATGTCTCTTTGAGGGTTTTTCAGGTCATTTCCTTATTGTAGGTTTCTAGCGACTTTGGCGATCACTATGTAACTTCACACCAACCAAAGGTGAACAACAATGAATACCTCATGACCACTCAGAGGAGGTTTTTTTAGCATTTCCGCAAACAAAGGCACCCAAAAATAGGCCTAAGGTGCCCAAAGGCACCCATGTCCCTCTCCAAGCACCCATGTCCCTCTCCAGGCACCCCAGTCTAGCAAATTCCTCTATCTCTAAATTTTATCAAGCTTTATTACAACATTCAGTGATTCATATATTCCAGTTCTTCAACTCTGTACACCTTCAGGATCTTTATGAATCATCTAAGTCATCTTACCTCTTCTTTGCACTTAGGGTTTTACAGATATTGGCTTAGTTTGCTTGGGTTAATTTTTGTACTTATTTATTCATTTATTTATTGCTATAATAGTAATCAGATTACGCATAAAATTCACATTTTAGCTTAATTAGAAAGTTAGCGATTGCACACACATTTTGGATGAAGATTTTTCTAAAGCTATCAGGAAAACGAAAAGGTTTTTCCTTAATAACAATCCTAATGGGTCATCTACCAACAAACATTAACAAAAATGATATAACAACTACGACGAAAACATTCTTGCAAACCCAAATACAACAAATGTTGTTCTTTTTTTGCAACATGAGAAGAAATGAAACCTATTTCCTTTGTGAATTGTGAAAGGGAAGGGATGGATGAATGAATCATGGCAAAGAGAAGGAAAGTAAGGAATGTGTTGTTGTGAAAAATCGACTAGGTTTACCCTCATCAACAATCATGATGAGGTCGCTATTCAATAATGAAAGGTAAAAATGGGTATGGTCTATACATACATACATACATACATACATATGTGTGTGTATACATGCATACATACATACATACATATACATACACATATACATATACATATGGGTAAGTGCACCAATCTGGGGGGCCAAAAAGTGGACAAGAAAGTGAAAATGAGAAAAATGCAATCACATTATATTTTCTTTGGTTCAGTAATTCACAAACCTATAATGCACACACATTATGCTAAAATATAAACAAAAGGGCCTAAGCCATATTCATTTTATTTTCCCCAAAAAACAAGTTTGATAGCAAAACCCTACACTCACGTTTTATATTCAGCTAGATCTAGCTCCCACGATCATCTGAGAATCACTATAAATATTAGAATCAACAATGGCACATTTTGCCTCTTAACTATTGCATAGAAAATTGGTATCTACGTGATGGTCTCTACGCGAGCCCTAGCCCTAGCTTCACGCAAGCCTGCCGTAGCTTCACACAAGCCTGTAAACCCTGTATTTTTTGATCCATGCAAGGATCCGGCTGGAGCTCCTCGGCTAGAAGATGGTGATGGAGGAGGCACAAAAAATCCTATTTCAGGTGATTCACCTTCGTCATGGATCAACCTCACCTTCACTAATGCTAGGAGCTCCATCTGTGTGACTAAACCTCTGCCCATGGACGTCAGTGCAAACCCTAGCCATTTTCAAGCTCCATCTGGGGGCGTTCTTGGGAATATTCTAGGAAATGGATATCTTAAATCCTTGCTAGTAGGCTCTGGCTTGGAACAGGGATTTGTAAATGTTATTCCAACACTGGATAGAGAGAATAGACGCGGATCTCCTAGAACCTCCTTCAAAGATGTTTTAAAAGGAAAAGAATCCTCCTGAAACCTGCAGACATTACCTTGTGTATTACATTTGGGGAAGATGTCATTTTAGCTGAGAATTACTACAAAGAGCATGCTTTGATTTGTAGATTTGGGGCTTTGTGGCCCAGCCTTCCTGTTCTTCACGCGTGGATCTCTAAGCATTGGACTCCAACTTTAAATGGTAAGATAGAATTATATCTGTGTGCTACAGGGATTTTCATTGTGAATTTCTCTTTTATAGCTAATAAAGATATCATTGCTTCCAAGCTCTGGTCCTGCTAGTCTAAAAACTTGGTCATGAAACCCTGGTTCCCATCCTTTAACCCACACACATAATCATTCTCATGGAAACCTGTTTGGATCAGGCTGCCCCATTTACCTCTCCAATTCTGGAGTCATGACTGTCTGACATCCATTGGCAACACCTTGGGTACTACAGTCTATATAGATTCTCAAACCATTAATTACAAACATACTACCTATGCCCAAATCCTGGTGGAACTTGACACTGATAAAAATCTTCCTGCTACTATAGACCTTAGAGTGCAAAATAGAACTTGGTCACAAACTCTTTATTATGAAGGTATACCTTTCTGATGTAGAAGGTGCTTTGGCTTAGGACACACCTCTACTGCTTGTGGGATGGAATAACATCAACATGAGAAGTGCAACTGGTGGAAAGACGCACTTTCAAAACACCTAATTTTTGATGCTAAAAAGGATCTTGAATCAAAAGTAGATACCGTGGCTGAATCTGATTCTGCCCTGGAAACTCCTCTATTTGAAACTCAAATTGTTAGCAGCATGAAAAATGCACAAGTTATTGAGGGCAGCAAGGAAAATAATAAATATATCTCTCTGGATGATAGCGTGGCTTCCTCAATTGGAACAAATGTGACTAAGGAAAGTACTCCTCCTTTGTCTTCTCCTCTAACCATGGAGGCTCCTTCAGGCTGGGTAAAAAAAATTCACCCTGAAGGAGAGCTCTACGCCTAGATGATATTCTCTGTTAGTGTTTGGCTGGGTTACATTATTTCATTTTTCATGGCCGGGTCACATATTGTTTCTTTTCCAATGGTGTTGATGTACTATTGTTGTATGATCACTGTACATCAGTTGTTTATTTGCTGATGTGTTGTTGGTTTTGGGTTTTTTCTTTGCAGACTATTTTCTACAGTTGGTATTTATTGTTCTATGTGGATTCTGATCTCTTTCTTTGTGCTGAAACTTCTAATTCTGGCTTCTGATCCTTGTTGTACAAGGGTATAGTCCCTTTCAAAAAACTATTTACCAATAATAAAAAAACAATGGCGCCATGGAGAAGAGGTAGGAAAAATTATTTTCTCTAAATTGCATTGAGATTTGGTAATTATATAGTATAATTTGCATTGAATACATTTTTTTTAATTTTTTACATTTCCACCTCAACCACAACCAAACCCTACAATTCTTGTGGTCCCTCCTAGCCCTCATATAGTTGTTGAACATCCCCTGGGTAGTCAGGAGGATTTAGCAGCCCATATAGTGGAAAACAAGATTGAAATTGAGGAATTAATCAAAAAAATGATGGATTCCCATTCTACAAACCCCCACCGTGCCTCTCTTGCAAACACATTGGAGGTATTAGTGGCTCAAGTTGACATGGCAACAAGTCAAATTGATCGTTGGACATCTTATAGAGAGCGTTGTAGGGAATATTACGCCAACAAATTGTCATATGTGGATGTAAAGAAAAAAATTACAAAAGACCTCATATGTGCCTTATTCACGGACCCTCGAACTAATTTTCCTGTTCTGTTGTCATGCAAATGGTTTCTAATCCACTGGTGCAATAGTGATTTGATTTCAAATAATTTTTGGGACTGATGATGGATGGTGTTTGATTTTCCACCTTGCAATAACAACAATGTTCCACTATAATTTTTTAGGAAACTCTATTGTGAGTTTAT
Source organism: Taxus chinensis (assembly GCA_019776745.2). NCBI lineage: Eukaryota > Viridiplantae > Streptophyta > Pinopsida > Cupressales > Taxaceae > Taxus > Taxus chinensis. The sequence continues at coordinate 11,512,608 of CM034149.1, forward strand.
CCTCAACAAGATCTTGAACTATTTTGATTTCTGGGGTTTTCAGGGCTGAGGAAAATGCTTTACACAGGATTGACTAAGTGCATAACGTATACCTATTCAAAAGGGTAGATTCCCCACAAAAAATCCCCCTCACCCTGAGATTATCCCTCTACCAGTGAAGGAGACAATATAGATTGATACACTCCACGTGCTTCAGGGGCTATTTGATACCCTTGTTTGACATAAGAGGGAAATTTTAGATCCAGATGTTTACTGAGGTACATAGAATATTCCCTCAAGTAGTACTAGCATGAGGCCACATATTTTCTCGTCATGTGGTAGCATATGTGTGGGGCCCAAGGAGGATGATACTTTGATTCATTTTGGTGTTGGTGGAGTTACCGTTGGTGGTACACATGATAATGTCGCTATGTCAGACACCTTTTTGAGTGATACATTTGGATTATAGTCATCGGTGACACCTTAATAGGGTGTTTGTTTATTTATTATGTATGTTACAAAAAGATATGAGTACTTGATTTACTTTTATATATATAATTTTTAAAATAATTATATTTGTACATCTATGCATTGATATTACAATGCGTGGGAGGGACGTCATCATCCCGACCATAGGTTGCAAGCACCATGCCTATGCATACATTCACAAAGGTAATTTAGAATGTTAATTGTGTAAAATTTTCATGTATAAAACTGGACTCAACTTTTGAACTCAAATATATGTATATACATACACACACACACACACACACACACACACATATATATGTATGTATGTATGTATGTATGTATATATGTATGTTCTTGTATATATATTATATATGTTCAACTAACTTGATGTGATATATGTTTGATAAAGTTGATTACCTCACTAGACACACCACCTTCTGTATGAGGAGTAGAGAAAGGTGTCGCCGCTGCAATTTCATCTGTGCAACAACTCACCAAGGTATTAAAACTACATGTATTTTCGTTAAATAGTTCATATAGTAATTCATATTATGTTAAATTATGTTTAAAACAATGTCCTTCATTGTAGCATTATTAAATTATGTTAATAATGTCCTTTATTGTGTATACGCAGGAGTTAGCTACGATAGGTAACAACCTTGTTCATATGATTCACAGGTGTGGCACAGTAAAAAATAGTTGTATATTGATAAAATTAGTTAAAATATTGTCATTACACATACATGTACTGAGTTGGCATAATTTTTTTGATATGCATTCAAAAAATTTATTGTTAACATAGTTCTATTTTAGCTAATTTTGATGTTTGATTTAGTGATCTTATGTGTATGTAGGGTTAAACCCATTTTATTTTTACTACGAGGGCACAGACTCCTCGAGCTCATTGTTTTGATACTCACATTTGTGCTCTAGGAAATTGACAATGTCTCACACTTCCTCCCAAGTACTTGTTTTCTCTGTTCTCAACCTCCTTGCTTCTACAAAATCAATTCCAACACTAAGAATATTCTTGCACTTACTCCCATGTAATCTCTTTCTTCCCAAGGTCCATTCCTTTTCTCCTCTCAAGTATTTATAACATCCTCCATGTCCTCTCATGCATTAGAGAATGGGAAAGGTCATGACAGGGAAGGGACAAAGTCAAATGATTCAAATTTGTGTCCATTTATGCTTCATTTTTTATTTTTCCATCAAAAGTGACAGGACCGCCTCCCTGCACAGACCGGTGGTTATACGAATGCCGCCTTGGCTGTGGCTACAGGACCGCCACTCTACATGAGGGTGGTTCTACAACTACCATTCTGCACGGGGTGGTAGTTTTGTTAAAATAGTGACAAAATCTTGTTTTCTCTATCTTCTCCTTCTAGTGCTGGATAATCTAATGAAGTAGAGTTATCTTGTATCCCTATGGATCACACCTCCCTTGCTTAGGAGGATTTTGGTCCCACAAAATTTTATTAGGGGAGTAGATGAGGAAATAATTCCCTCACTTGCTCCTTTGAGTACCATCGGGTCTACCTTGGTGTCTTCCCTTTCAGTCTAACCTGCCAAGACACCTGTGGGACTCTCCTCATCTCTCCGAATTTCCGTTGTAGCACTACATCCTCCTCCAATTTTCCTCGTGAGTCCAAGATGCAATCTTCTATGGAAGGTAACAACTAGAGTCCTTCATCTTCATCAAGCATAAATGGCTCATATAGGTGTAAATTATTGCATTTTACTATTGAGTACATCCGCATAAATGGTGGAAAATCAAGTCAAAAAGCATTTTCCCCAACCTACTCCAATATGGTGAAGGGTCCATATCATAGTGGCTTGAGCTTTTGTGCTTGACCTTGTAGTCTCTTCTTACTCAAGTAAATCAAAACTCTATCTCTAACATGAAGCTTATGTTCTCTCCTATGTTTATCATGTCTAGCCTTGTACTTGGCTTAGGATCTCTCTAATTGTTCTTTCACCTTGAGATGGATTTTCCAGATCCTATCAATGAATTTGGTTACTCTAGTCACATTTAAGTATCGTATCTCCTCCTCGTCCTACTAATTAACTGCTATGTCCAGTGAATTTGTAGGTAGAAATCCCAAGTATGTTTAAAATGGTGACTTCATGGTGGATGTATGTACTTCCTGGTTATAGGAATGTTGAATGTAGGCTAAGGACTCATCCCAAGTCCTCATATATTTGATATTATTCCATCTGATCTGCTATACCAAAGTCTTGTTCACCACTTTCGTCTGTCTATTTGAATTTGGATGGAAGTTTGTGCTCCTCTATAACTTGGTGTCCATCTTGTCCCACAAAGTAATCCAAAACTTTCCCAAGAATATGGAATCCCTGTCAGAAACAATAGACTTCGGAAAACCAAAATGCACCTATACATTAGCAAAGAAAAGATTTATTGCCTCATGTGATTTTACTGTCTTTTTACATTCCATAAGAATACACATCTTATTGAATCTATCAACAAAAACATAGAGATAGTCATGGCCATGTTTAGACATAGGTAATCCTCCTACAAAATCCATAGAAATGTCCTCCCATGGACAAGTAAAGGTATATACAAACCCTCGTTCCTAGTCTTAGGCTTACTGGTACAACAAATTTTACATCCACGTATAAATTTTGAAACTTCTTCTTGCATATTGGGCCAACACATGTACCTTTGTAAGTGGGCTAAGGTCTTGCCAACATTGAAATGCCCCACTACTTTCAAGGTATGTAATTCCCTCATCAATAAAAACCTTTCTTCTTTTGGACATGAAGCTTTCCCCATCAGTATAACATTCCGTCCTTAAGATAACAATCTTCAATCCCCATCCTTTTAGCCCCTTAGGACTGCAGCTCCTGAAATATCACCCGAAAGTCTTTGTCTTGGGCATATGCCTCTTCGTATGCTTCCTTTGTGAAGGGATCGATCTGAGAGATAGTGGCAAAGTAGGAGATTTTCTCTTGTGTGGGTGGCCTAGAAAACATGTATGGCACCAATTTTTTACTAACTTTCTTGTATTTGATCACCAGATGGAACTGGTGGAGGAATCCCATCCATTTGTAGTGCCTTGTCTACTATAGTTTTGACTGTGCTACCAAATACTTAAGAGGTTTGTGGTCACTGTGAACAATAGTTTATTTACCCAACAAATAATGTTTCCATTTTTTAATTTCCTAAACTAGTGCATACATTTCCATATCATATATTGAATATCCCTTAACTACTAAAGTACAAGTTTTAGAATGATAGCATATGCGTTTACCTCCCTGAAACAACACTGTGCCCATAGCATAATCACTAACATCTATCTCTACGTCAAAGGGTTGTTACAAATTAGGAAGATAAAGTACTGGTGCATGAATGATTTTATACTTTAGCAAGTCAATAGCCTGATCATGTTCCTTAACCCATTCGAAACTCTTACTCTTTGCTACCACTATGTGTATAGGTGTTGAAATAGCAAAGAAACCCAAAATGAATTTCCTCATGTATTGTATTTCTCCCACAGAGCTTCTAGTATCCGTGTCTCCTGTTGCTGTTGGAAAATTGGTAAAGGCTTCCACCTTCTTTAGGTTCACTTCTAGATCTCCTCCTCCAAACATGTGCCCAAGATAGACAAGTGATTGCTTAGCAAACTCACACTTCTTCATGTTTTATAGCAGTTGTTTATCCTTGAGAACTCACAAAACTTGCTGCACTAAAAATCAAAATATCATATAGATACACAATGACACATGAATGTATGAATTCCCACAATACATCATTCATCAATCTCATAAATGTAGTAGGCGCATTACATAAACCGAAGGGAGGTACTAACCACTCATACAAACCCTATTTTGTCTTGAAGGTAGTCTTCCATATATCCTCCTCCTTCATTCCGAATTGGTGATAACCCAACTTGAGATCCAACTTCATGAAGAATTTGGCATGTTGAAGCTGGTCCAAGAGGTCATCTATGTGGGGGAGTGGATATCTGTTCTTTATGGTGATCTTATTCAGAGCGTAGTAGTCGATGCACATTCTCCAAGAACCATCCTTCTTCGACACCATCAAAATACACGAACCACATGGTGAGGTGATTTGTTGAATCACACCTTGTTCTAATAGCTCTTGGAGTTGTTTTATCACCTTAGTACTCCCCAATAAGGATTTCCTATACAACTCGATGTTTGATAGAGGAGACTCTGACAACAATTGAATATCATGCTCTACCTCCCGTTTTGGTGGTAACCCGCTATGAGCCTAAACAACTTCCTCAAAAGACTGAATAATACTATCCAAATCCTTCATCCCTTGGTTAGAAATATCTAAAGATTCTACCCCATCTTGTTTATCCTTTAACAAACGTAAATAAAACTGATTATGATTTTCTTGAATAATTCGTTTGGATTGGTTAACACTCACCATAATAACTTGCAACTTAAAATGGTGTGCCTAGATGTTGTAGCTGATCCCATCCTTAACCCATATGTATTGGTTATCCTTTGTCATGAATATAGCATCCCTGATATAAAAGTAAGGACTTCCGAAAAAAACATCAAATGAATCAAGTGGAATAACAACAGCCTCCAATACATCAATATACTGGGAATGAATCCAAAACTTGACCTTACATCTTCTCGTTACCTACATTTCTACACCATTCTTCACCCTTCTTAAAGGATATGGATGAGGAAGCTTGTAAGTCTCAAGACCAAGCTTCTTTACAATTGCTTCAGAAATCAGGTTAGATTGAGAACCGACATCAACCAAAACATTTACCTTAGTTCTCTTGATCTAGATTTTGATCAAGAATAGTTTTCTTATCTCTTCTTCTTGGTTGTCCATGTTGGTGGCCATGCATACAAGCCTCTCGTCTACATCTGAGTCATCTTCGCTTTCCACCACCCCATATGTCTTTACAACTATCATGGATTTCTTATAATTCTTGGTTCGGTTCTTCGGATGCATCTCCAGATGTAACTTCCAACATGTAGTGTCAATATGACCATTAGTATCACAATTATTGTAAAAATGTTTAGGATCTTTACAAGTATTCAAAGTGGTGGCAATTTTTTTACCTTTCCCTTTCCACTTACCTTTGCCACTTGTTTTCCCCTGCGCCTTCTTTTCCTGATTTGTTGACCATTTTTCCTTCAGATCTATTTCTCCTTGCTTCCTTTCATCATCTATGTAGTATGTCTGCACACATGCGTCATTGAGATATTTGGGCCTTGTGGAGATGAATTTTCTTCGAAGGTGAGTGTGAATTCCTCCCAAATACTTGGTCATAATTTCCTCATCCTCCAAGTCCATATTCAACAACATGGCTTGCCTTTGAAATTCTGTAGTATAGTCCAACACACTTTGAGCACTGCCTTGTCTAAAATACCGCCATTTAATCATTTGGTCAGTATTATGGCCAATAGGATAGAATTTATCTCTAAGTAATTCCTTAAATCCATCCCAAGTACTGACAATAGGACATTTCTTCTTTTCATAAGTGGCTAGATGGGTTTCCCACCAAACCAGAGCATGATATTCCATTTTGAGATGTGTAAAGGTAATCCTCTGCGCCTCAGTAACATTATGGACACTAAAATAGACTTCCAACTATTTTAACCATTATCAAGAAACTATGTATCTAATTTTCATTCAAAGTTATTAATTTCCACTTTTGTTTCAAATTTAAATGGAGCATGATCAGATTTTACCTTCCCAATTGGAATGTCTTCTTCATGCTCTTCCACATCATCTTCCTCTTCTTGGCTCTTTCCTATGCCAAAATTATCGGCCAACGCTCTAACCACTGAGTCCATGTAATCTTGTTTCATCGAAGCCATCTTTTGCAGATCAGAGAGTCCTTGTTGATGTTTATACATTATATCCATCATGGTCTCTAGCATCTCAATTCTACGGACCAAATTTTCTTCCTCCATTTGTCCCCAACTTCTCTGTTTCCACTTCAACGTAGAAATGTTTGGATCACAAGGTAAAGATTATTCTTCTTTAAACCTTGTCACTGTCATACAAATCATAAGAATGAATACCACAGTCCTGGATACGTTTTAACTCTAATACCAAAATGATGTGTAAACCTCCAACTTTTGAATTCTCTCAAATCACACTTTAAAATGTTGTTGTTATACTTTCAATTAGAAAATGAAAATTTGAGCTAGTGACTCAATTAATTATGCTTTAGAATTAAAATTTGTAGAGGGAAATGAATTAAAACACAAACACCAAGAATTTTATCCTGGAAACTTCCAATGTGAGGAAAAACAATTCGGGAAGGGAAACTACTTGTTTTATTGGCCAATACAAATATGAAGATATAAATTTTACAATAAGTATGAAAGAAAATTGACAATGTCTAACACTTCCTCCCAAGTACCTTCTTTCTCTTTTCTCAACCTCCTTGCTTCTACAAACTCAATTCCAACACTAAGAATACTCTTGTACTTACTCCCGTGAAATCTCTTATTTCCCATTATCCATTCTTTTTCTCCTCCCAATTATTTATAGCCTCCTCCATGTCCTCCCATGCACTGGAGAATGGGAAAGGTCATGGCAGGGAAGGGACAAAGTCGGATGATTCAAATATGTGTCCATTCATGCTGCATTTTTTATTTTTCCATCAAAAGTGATAGGACCGCCGCCTTGCGTAGACCGGTGGTTATACGACCACCACCCTGGCTGGGGGCGGTTATAGGGACTTCCACCCTGCAGGGGGGTGGTTCTGTAACCGCCACTCTACATAGGGCGGTAGTTTTGTTAAAATAGTGACAGAACCTTGTTTTCTCTATCTTCTCCTTCTGGTGTTAGATGATCTAATGAAGTAAAGCTATTTTGGATCCGTATGGATTAGTTCACTTGATATTATATGACCTATTTTTGTATTTATATATTTATGGTGCACGTTAATACAATTTGGAACTCAATATTTTTGTATGAGACCTTACATTTATGAGATTATTTTTGTATGAAACTAATATGATGTGCACTTGACAATATAAGACATTATGGATTATTTTATCATTTATTGGTGTTATATTCTAGCGTTTTCAATGTATAATATGCATGAAACTTTGGAAATCAATGTTTATATAATATAGATGTATATAAATAGTTATCTAATCTAAGTAATTATTCGTTCAATTGATCAATGTGTATACGTGTATTTACCTTACTTGCGCTTCTTCTTGCTCATGGTATCTTTGTATTGTGTAGCATAGATCCACTTGTATGAGGTTCTGTAGGAGAGGCATTCATAATTATGAGAGGATTTAAGGAGTTGCCTCCACCGTGCCACAATAATAATTAATATCTCATGAATAAACCCGACGATGATTTGGCAATCTCAAAAACATACTTATCATAATAATGGTTGAAATGAGTAACGTAATCCAATGTAATCATTAATAATTAAATCGGTGCTAGGACAAACAATGTCTACCACACGCCTCCTCCAAATTCCAAATTTCATTTCTTTTATATTCACTTCAAGAAGGTTTGGGGGAAATGAACTCGCCATTTTCTTCATGCTTTCAGAGGTCTAGAATGTCAATTTGCCCCAAATTTGGCAAATATGAAGAACTTGGAAAGATGAATTGCCTTGCTAAAACTAGCCTTGCTATTGCATCCTGATAAAAACAAGTTCATAAGAGCCAAGGGGGATTTTAAAATTATCACACAAGCATGGGGATCTCTATCCGATAATACCAGAGAGGCTACTTATGACGCCATGAGAAAAAACCAACAAGGGCACAACCCCACCTTCCACCAACCAAATTCCACAAGCACTACCAATATAGGTGGTGAAATGAGAATTTTAATAAGAGCTTTTTACAATTTATGTGGTGAAATGAGAATTTATATTTATCGTTCCTTTTTAATATTTAATTTCCCTTAGCTTCTCTTGGCTTCGAGAATAATAAATTCTCTACTAACAGTGAAAATTTTGTGAAGGTGGAAGTTTTTTTGGCACCACTAACCTACATAAACATGTTAGTAGGCAATTAAATAGAATTTTAAATCATACAAAATTCAAACAAAATCGTTAAAGTAAATATTCAAATTAAATTCATGAAGAACATACCTTTGCAAATTCAATCCAATAAACTGTAAGGATCAAATCTACTCTTGACAGTAGCAATAATTGCTTCATGATCTAATTCACGAATATTCCACAGATTCTTGTTTAATGGCCTACCTTGATATTTGATCAATTGAATATTTGTTGAAAGAACCAAATGTGACTAGTGAAGTATATTTCGATGTACTTCATAGTCTTCAAACAACTAAGTATTTGATTTTTTCATACGATATCGTCGAAGCTAAGTTCCAGTGACTACCACTGACCCAGTGGGATACTCAAGGCCTTCACCATCAATGACCATGGAAGTCAAAATTTTCCCCCTCTACACAATGAGAGAAGAAGTAGTTTGTTCCCTCTTCGTTAAATTCTATCCCAATAACTACAAAAACGTGCCCTACATCACAAAGTAAAACTCAAGTCAAATTTAAAAAACATTAAGAGTTGATCATTTAATAATTTATAAATCTAAAACATGACATACATATGTACCTTGTTGTACTAAATCAGAGACTTGGTCAAAGTCAGGTGATGTTGTCCAGATGTCAAAGCACAATAAAATGTCCCTCTTTTTTGTATTTTTTGTACCTTTATAAACATGAATTTCTAGTTTCATTGATTTTTTAAAGGTAATAGCCACAAAACTGTACACATTCATGAAATTCCATGAATTAATGAAATGTTGCATTTAGAGTGTAAAATACATTCACATTTTTTAATTTTATTTTTAGCAAAACATATGGTCTTTTTCTTAATTTTATTCATACGTTGTTTATTATTTTATAAAATAGGAACGACTGCCCCTCGGTGGTGTTTTTAAATGAAAACTTATTTTTTCACCATAAAATTTAAGACATATGTTCTAGATTTGAATATCGAGGTCTTGTCAAATTTTTCGTATTGTATTTATTTATATATTTTAAAATTACTTATTTAGTGAAGATATTCTCAAATAAATGACGTACATATGTTTATGCCAATAACTTTTAAGATTTATATCAAATTTGTTTTTTTTCATAGCTACGAAGAAGACTTCAAAAAATAGTAAGTTTATTTTTTTCAATTTTGTTTTATGTATTTTGTTATTGTTCAAATTGGGTTGATTGTGTACTATTGATTGTCATAAAATACCATATGTTAGCAAAACATAAATAATAAATAATAAAACAAATTTTTAAAAAATAAAAATTATATTTTTAGAAAGCTAAAAAAAATGTATTTTTTGTTTAAATTTTGTAATTTTACTAATTAGTTTACCCTAATTACATGGCACCTAAGTGACACATTTTGGAAAACAATCATCCTCCAAATGGATTTAGCGCCAAAATGTGCCACATAGGGGGGTTCAGGCGAACCCCCTTTAACCACCAACCTGCTACCCCAGCGCCGCCCGTACATTTTCCTTCCAAATTCGGTGTTTTAAATTTTGTTTCGGAAAATCTATTTTTAAAACTATAGTTTTAAAGCAATCTAGTTCAATTTTTTGTTTTAAATTTAGTTTTACAAATTCTATTTTTAAAACTATAGTTTTAAAGTAATTATAGTTTTTATTTTTATTTTTATTTATCAAAAATATATAATATTTAAAAAAATTTAATAATAATAAAATAATTTTATTATTTATATATAATAGAATTAAATTTAAAACATATAGTTATTTTATTTAAAAATATATTACAAAATTAAATAATTGTATATTAGATTTAAATTGTTTTAAAATTAGAAAAGTTGTTTTAAAGTTATAAAAAGGTGAAATTAAAAATAACCTAATTTCTAAGCTAATTTATATTGAGATTTCTATATAATAAGAGTTGAATGTGTATATTTTTCTATTGAATTTACTCTTAGATTCAGATCTAGCTCAATTTGTGTGTGCAAGTGAAAATTATTGAAGTGGAGCAATCATGAGAAATCAAAAGAACGAGAAACAAAAATATACCGAGGAATAAAAAAGTAAAGAAGAATGCTAGAAGATCAGTTCGTAAGAAGACACAAATAGAGAAAGACAAGGCTGTAAAAATTGTTACATACATACTTGAAACCCTTGATAGATCGTAATTTTATTTTTCTTTCTAGGGTAAATTTGATAATATGTTTTTTAGATTGGGTAAAGGTAAGGGTTTTGATAGGATCCCATAACCTAAAACAATAGAAAAAATATATGAAAATAAAAGGCTCTAACAAAAACAACCTAAGAACCAACCATATTGAAAAAGGCTCCACATAGAAACATCATTCAACAAAACACTAATTGTTGAAATATCAACAAAACATCAACTAATCTCCCTAAATATAAAACATGGTAAAAAATATTGCAACCACTCAATAGTATTTGGATCTAGATCTAGCCATCTACTTTGTTTTTGTATTGTTTGTTACTCTAGCACATGGTTGAATTGGTCTCTTAGTTAAATAGGGTTTTTATTTAACATCAACCTCCATTCTTCAACATCCTCTCTCACCTCTTAGAGAGGATTTGTTTCAGTACCCACCAACACCTTTCTAACTTAATCCTCATAATTGTGTCGTTCCCAAAAAATAAGAACCTTTGTATTCCTCCCATTTATCTCTATAGTCAGGGTTTGAGTTTCATTTTGTGTCGAGCTATAGAATGTCACTCCATCGAGGTTCATTGTTTTCCTCTCCTTCCTATTTATTATCTTGATCTTGATCTTCCATGTTTTTGATTTATAACTTAAAAACTAATTCATTCATTCAATTCATAGGTAACTTGTCGACTAATTGAAAATATGATAGAAATATAAGAAACTAAATTGTCTTCATCGAGCTAAATAAAAAGTAAAATTTTCCCTATGATATAATAAGATATAGAATTAATAAAATCACCTATAAAGTATGAAGCACACTCAATCAAGATAAAATTTTCCAATACAAGTGAAGAGCATATCTTGATAAATTAGAGAAAGCATAATGAAGCATCAAGTTTTAAGTATCAAACTTCTCCTTACATTTATGTAGTTACATACCAACTATTGCACCTCAAATAGGTAATGAACTATGTGAGTTTGATGCCTCTTCAAAGAGGTAATACATAGGTGGAACAAGGATTCCACAAACCAAACAACCAACCGTTTCAAATCAATATCAAATATTAATATAATTCTATTATTTGTGTTTACTGACCGTGTACATAATTTAGTAGAAATTCCACTTTTATTAATGCTTGTATCATGTTTGGATGTCGTTTTAATGTATAATCATTCAAAATACCCTCATATGCCTCGTCTTATAGATCAATCATTCATCCTTTATTCTTGGACCAATTTTACAATGTCAATCTTCATTGATCTTGTTATGGCTATAATACCTATCACCAGATTCATATTATCGATAAAAAAAAGTTCATACCTAGTTATTGTTGATGGTTCTTAATTATGTATAATTTTACAAAATGAATTTAACTCAAACATTTAAGATATGTTTCTATAGATAAATTAACTCAAAGATGATCTTTTATATCTAAGGAATATAGTCCAGGTACAATGTTTCAGACTAAAATAGGTTCATGTTAAATACAAGCTAAAATAAAGATCAACTTATGCATAGTAATACTTTCTCTAAAACTCAATATTTATAATAGGGTATTCCTCCTCCTCTATAGATTCACCTCCCTAGTGTTGTTTCTAATCGTGGTTTTCCATGTTACCAAACTCTCCAACCTCAAAATGGTCGACCTAGAAGCCTAACCCAACTATGTATTTCCTTTATGATTGTGTGAATGGGGTTAAAACCATATTTCTATTTCTTTAAGATATAAGCCTTATTTTTTCCATAAACAAGGGACCTCCCAATTTCTAGAGTGCTCACATAATCCTCCCTTTTAGAAAAGGATACTATAAATTACCCCTTTGCCATCTACAATTTATACATGGCCTTTAGATTTACATTTTCAATTGACCCATTCCCTATAAACATCAATACTACGTCCGGGTCTAAGAAAACTAGATCGATAAGGGAAATTTGAGCTCTATTAAAACAATCTTGTTTAGAAATCTCAAGAATAATCCTCCTCCTACTTCAGTTGTGGAAGCAAATACATGCCCTCTCAAAAATAGTCCCTACCCTCTCACCCTCTAAACAAGATTGTTCAAAGTCTTATGTCCTCTCAGTTGGTGAAGTCTTATGATACGAGCTCTATGTAAATATCTTATAGTATAATTTTTATCCTAAGAGTTATCCTAGCTTAGCTTTCTAACTCATAAGGAATGTACAAATAGATATACATCACTCCTTCAATAACTTAGATACTTTTAATTGGCTAAAATAGTCACAACTTGATTCTATGAACACATGTTTTATTTATAATATCACTACTTCTTCATGATATTTTAGCATGCTCTTCACTATATTCTATGTGTTCTCCAACATTTCGCAAATACGTGGAATTTACATCTATATATTTCATTCAATGGCTATCATGTTTGATTTTGTCTTATTTTTCTTCTTTTTAAATTGTTTTTAGTGATAAATTGGTTTGGTTGCATTTATATATATATATATATATATATATATATCAAATTGGTGAATCAGAATATGAGTCGGTTGAATGGAAGTAGCTTGTTGTGGTGAATTTATCTTAAAAGGAGGTTGATTATTACTAATTATTATATGGCCTAAAGGTGTGGTAGGCTTGTTAGGAGATGTGTATGCAGTAAATGCCAATTTATTCATATTCCTCAAAGTGTATGTATTTCCCTTCAAAATTATGTTTAAAGGCATGTAATTAATCTAGATCTTCTTTTTGTTTAGTAAATCCTATCAAGGTTAGGTAAACAAAGAGTATAAAAATCATTTTTGTACTCATATCCAGGAGGAATTGATGAATTAGAAGAGTAGTTTATCTTCTAGATAGTACTATTTATCAACTTAAAATCTTTTATAGTTCATGTTCCTAAACAAGCTCTTATATATATTTTAAAATCATTCATGAATGGTGTAATCACATGTGTATGTTAATTTTTTTGCAAATTTTGTTTATGGACACAGATCATGATGTGCAACAATATGATGAAGTGATAACAAAATATATGGAATTACTTCCCAAGAAAAATGTGAAACACTTGGTGAAGATGGATTTCAAAAAATTAAAAGAATTTTCCTAACAAGAACCACTATCACGAAAGAAAACAACAAAAAGTGTAGAGATAATATATGGTGAATTTGTTAATTTGACTACAGTTGCTAGAGCACATTTGTTGGTTACATTCTTGAATCATGTTGATATGAAGGAAACATTAGAATTGTTGGGTGTGGATTTTGGACGGGAAAAGTCAAAACGTATGGAAGAAGAATTTTTTGCGAATGTGTCTAAAGGAATAAGTTCTTTGGGTACAAAAACTAGGTCTGCATATAAGAGTATTTCTCATAGAGCAATATTAACTTCAGTTTTAAGTGAAGATACGACAAAGAATTGTCATGTTACCTCTACTTCAAAGGTATTGGGTGTATCTAGAAAGATGTTCATTAGGTATGCAAAGAGGAAGACATTGGATAATTCTATTGTGGAAGAAAATTGGGCACTAATGTGTAGAAATCGACGTTCTGATAATATTGTGAAGATAGTTTCTAATTTTTGGACTGAGAGGAATAGCCCTTCTCCAAATGTGAAGGATGTCTTAAAATAGAGGATATCTCTTAATAACTATGACAAACATATAAAACATTGGCTCGAAATAACTCAACATGAGATTGTACATCAAGTTTACAGAAGAACATCCAAATGTTAAGATTAGACAACGAATGTTTGAGAATTTGAAGCTTTGGTATGTGCGAGCTGATAAAGTCCTTGAAACATGTTGTTTCCACTATCACGTTGAGTTTGATTATCACTATCAGGTACATAAAAAAAATGTTACATATATATTGAGGTGTGTTTTCATTTATATCTATATTAGAAATTTGATTAAATTTTGTTTTTTGAGATGTGATTTAATTTATGTATTTCAAAATCTATGTTTTTTCAATTGTATAAAAAGTTACAAGAAGCATCGAATGGTCCCAAATATTCCCCCTACATGTGTGAGTGAATTCATAGCTTCTATTCTTTGCACAATATCTGATGATCATGTCGACAATCATATGACTTGCATCAAAGGTGTTTGTGACAAGTGTGGGGACTTGAAATTATTTCTAGAAACAAATGAAGATTTGGACACAGTTCAAATGGTGGCTTGCAAGAGGTGATTAATAAATAATTAAAATATATAATTATTTTTAAATTTGGATGTACATATTTTATTTTGATTTTTATGTTTACTGCAAATGAATATAACAAGTTGTCCATTATGTATTGATTTTGTAGGTTCAAATACATAAAATATTCAACACGACTTGGAAAGAATACAAACATGTTGGATTTGGTAGAAGAGGAAATCCCCATTGTTGCATTCATGCAAAGTTTCTGAAGTTTGATTAGTCTGTACATCAAACATTCTCACTATGAAAAGTGGCAGACTACACAATTCAAGACCAATAGAGGCACATTCCCTATTGGTTCCATATTGTCTGTGGTTGATATTGCTGAGTATTACTCATTTTCTCATCAAAAAGAGATTCAAACACAATATTATCATACTGACCAGGTTACCATCGTGGTTCAAGTATTTTATAAGCATGCACAATTGGATTTGGATTGGTTTAAAAGTACATATATGAAGCGAGTGATCAAGAAGGAGTATCAATTCTATATAGGTGATGACAAAGAACATGACACCTACTTTGTGCAACATTATTTTGGTTTGTTCTTTCAATATCTTCATCAGCAAGAAGCGCAAGTAGATAAAAATGTTGTTTGGTTAGATGGTTGCACATCACAATTCAAATCCTCTCGCCCTTTATTTGCACTCAGTCGCTATCATCATCATCACAAAATACATCATTTATGGATTTTTCTTGATATTGTTCATGGGAAAGGAGAACACGATGGTGTGGGTGCATGCATCAAATGTGCTCTAAAGAAACAAAGCTTTGATTATGAGGGATATTGATTGATTAATGCCAACACCGTTGTTGAATGGTGTAAGAAACATTTTGCAGCTCAGGATTCAACCCCACATAAAGTGTTTTGGGAGATAACATTTATGCACATTTAGAACATATGTATCTTAATGTGAAATTGATTACAAGTTACAAGTTACAAATTTTTTTCTTAATTTTGAGGTTTTTTTAAACTTTATTGATTTTGTACATGATTAATCAGATATTGATCGAAGTACAAAGCAAGAATGTAAAAGGATTCGTAATTCTAGGTCTTTGCACTCTGTGATGACTATGGATAGTAATACTGGATAATCTTTACAAAAGATTATTCTTGTTTTTGTTATGAATGCATGAAAAAATCATATTCATAGTGGAATAGTAAAAACATGGGTATGTAGGTGAGTGGAGGTAAGTTCCTTTAGTTGTGGATGACACATATGGATCAAATCATGATTATAGTTTTAAAGATGCGCCCTTGATTTCACTTGATTATGACCACATATCTAGACTGGTTAAACAAGGTATTTTTTATTTAATTTAGGATTGTATAATTTGATCATTGAATTTATATGTATAATTTATAGTATACGGTTCATTGAATATTTCTTTGCATTTTGTTGTAGGTGATGTATTTGCATTCATTGCAGAAGAAGACAATATTAATAAAGTGGAGTACTACTTTTTGCATTGCACAAAAGAGAGATCATAAGTATAACATGTCACATATTACCATTGAGGAAAAATACACATTATCCTAGCTCGGTTGTCATTTTCAGGGAACATGTTGAGATTAAGTGAATGCCCTCCATTAAGTGGGATGTGACTTTGTTGATTATAACCCTAGTATCTATAATAAGGTATATCATTACACCCATCATATTAATGTTCTTTAGGGTTATAATTGCATCAGGTGAAGAATGTGGAAAGTTCTCATCATAATACAAATGATTTAGACTAGATATAGAAGGTGGTGAAAAAATTTCCTCCGGCAGGTCATTGATCAATGAGCTCACACTTCTATGTGTTTTATGGATTTGAGTATTCTTAAGGGACATACTAATATTCTCATGTTGATGCTCATCTGAATGGAAAACTTTATTTTCACAAAGGATTTGGCATACTTGAACTATATATATACAACAAATGAGTTGCAAAAAACTTGGTGCTAGGTCTAGCCTAACATGGTCTTGTATTGATGGTGTATTTAGATATATGTGTACATGTATAAATGACATACATTACACATTTTTCACACACAGGAAATAATTTATGATATTCATTTCCCATTTAGTTTGAGTCTTAAATTCAGAGCTTTATGTTTTAATCCATACTCATGTATGTTTAGGGTGTGGGTATGTTTCATTTCATGTGATGACTGTATCACTGTCTCAAGTGTACTGTGTCTGTAAGTATAAGAGTGAACTCTTTTACACAAAAATACAGTAGTTCAAGGAAGAAAATCTCACTTGCTCTATCAATAATCTATGCATCATAATAGATTTGTGGTATGTTATTAATGCATTTCATAACTTTTGTACATGTAGCATGGTGATGATCAATCAATGACACATCCAAATAGATATTTTAATATTTTTTTAGAGCCTCTTCTAAACAACCATGGACAAAAAAACAATGTAAATGTGCATGTGATTGGTGATAAACAAAATATGAAAGATGCATGAAAAGTGAATATGAATCATACAAGTAAAACCCACTTAATGTATAACATCTCTCTTAGCCTCACATTTTTGTCTTCATATGCTCAAATTTTAGTAGTTAAAATATGTTCCAATTTATTATATTTAAGATTCTTATTCTATGATTTTTTATTTTACATATAAAATTATAAAATTCAAGATATATGACAATATATAGGTCTATAAAATTATCCAAATAGGTCTACCTTAGAAGATGGAAACAAGATGGTCATAGTAACCATTTTTGAAATGAGTAAACAAGTGGTCAACCACTTCCGAAATGGGTAAGGATATAATTTTCTTTGTTAATTACAAGATTGAATATATATAAACATGATCACCCATTCTGGTCATATAAAAAATAACTTTTTTAAAAGTTTTTTTTGCATATCACTAAATAGTCATCCATTTTTTTCAAAATGCTAATCAAAACTTGATAGCTTGCAAGACCCATTACAAACAAGGGATATTAATGGAAACATGTGTTACCCATATTTTATTATCAAGTCCCTCATTCCTAAAAAAAATCAAAATCAACACTCTATGTAATCAAAAATATAGTACAATGTATATAAGCATCCCAACCCTTATCTTTTAGTGGCAAGTTCAACAACTAATAAAAGCTATAATACCATCTAATATCCATCTCCATGATTAATTCCATGTGACTCACTTCAACATAAATGACCTACCTAATTTCTCAGGTCATATTATGACACCTCAAGGAAGAAGCGACCACACTACTTTTATGAAAATAAATAATCTACCTGGTTTCAAAGATAATTCTAAACTATTTAAATTCCAACATCATCCATGGAAATGAGCAACGATATATTAAATTTTGTTGTTAGATGTAGAGAAACCTCTAATTTTATAATTAGAATACTAAATAATCTTCCATACATAATATTCATAATCATCCTATCACTTGAGGGTATAGCTCTATTTAGTACAATTACAAGATGAAAAATACTACAATAGTTAACGTAGAATTATAGGAAAAATCAACACATTTCATATCCTAATGAGAAAATTCAATAACACAAGTAATATAAGAAACCATGGATCCTTGAAAATAATATCCAATCCAAAAAATCATCCCTAATACCTTTAGTAAGTAATACAACCCAAATAGTAGTGGTAAATATAACAAATTCCTTAAGCTATTATAGTTTATAGATTGATAATGAAAGCCAATTGTAGCTGTTTACAAGAGCAATGATTATAGAGAATAATTCATATAGGAATAATGCAAATTCACTTATGCAACAAAGTATTACAAAATTTAAGTTCCCCATGATAGACCAATTTTTGTGAGGATCAATGTGGGCCAAAAAAATGAATTAACGCATTTAAAGGAAATTCTATCATTTGCTACTTATATTGTAAACTAAACAATTCTTCTTCTGTAATTTTATGCTACATTACATATCAAAAATATAAAAATCATGTCCAATGAATATATACAAAAATATAAAAATCATGTCTAATGAATATATATACATATGTGTTTCTAAGTCAGATATTAAAATACAAAAATCCTGTCTAATGAGTATATATACATGTCTAAAATCTTCTGTAAACACATAGATATACATGTACATGATTAAAACATGAGTACAACATGTATCATTGAAGTCTCCGCTATGTAGTAGGCTGAGTACCAGACCCCTCACTAAGCTGTGTTGCACCCTGCATGTTAATAAAACAAAACATACACATGTTAGAAACTATATATAACATTTATATATTAAAATTTATAAACAAAATTATACAAAAAATTCTTGATTAATTTAATAAATCATATAATATATATTTACAATTGATTGCCTCAGTATCTATCTCCAAGAGGATGTTGGTAGTATCTACACTATGTGTAGATATATGTCCCATAGATCCCTATGAAACAACATAAATTAAATGTAAGAAGTTGATAAACAAGTTTTTTGAATAAATTTCATTGATTTCATAGATTTCAATTTAGATTCAAAATATTAATTCTAAAACACAATTAAATTAGATATATCTCTACATGTATATACCTCTGTGTAATGTGTCTCCAAATCTATGGGACCAGCCACTAACAATTGTCTGATGCTGACCCATGACCTAAAGACTAGCAAAAAAGAGTCAAGTGAGCCAAGATGAATCAGGCACTAAACATCAAAATCCATGCTAGGCTCATTAAAGAGTTGTGTATATGTCATCTGGGGAAATTGTGTGGGCTATGAAGCACCACACGTTGGAGCAGTAGCCTAAAAACGAACTCAATATTATAATTAATATTAATAAATTGTTTAAAGTAACGATGAAATAAATTAAATTGTAGCTAAATTAAAGTTTAATTTTCACACATGTTTGAACAAAAATGTGTTGAAAATTAGGAGTGACGTTCCTAAGAACAAGAGGTCTGAATGTAGTAGCTACAGTAGTACCCTAAATAAAATATACAATGTCACTCTACTCTATAAAATATAAAACACCTGATAGTGGTATGTTGTAGTGCCATGCAATCACATCATATGCACATAACAAGTCAGTAGCCAGTATGCATCCCAACCAACGTGACTGAGTGGGATTTGTAACTACCTCAAACTCGTTAGCACCAAGTATGCATCCCAGCCAATGTGCACAAGTGTATAATGCCCTACGTGCACCACTACTACTACTATCTCCTAAAATGCTAGTACCATGTCTTTGAAGGTACTAACTCACACGGTCAAAAGAGACAAATTGGTTCTCACGAAATTTTTTTGCAAGACCCTCTATAACACCCTCATGGGTACTCATAATGAAAAGGCACTGCGACATCCTAAAATCCTTCTTAGAATGGTCATGGCCTCACTACAAGATGTCACATGTCAACAATTGGAGCATCTCCCTCCTGTCGAAATTTACATTCTATAGCTAATACGGCCACGCCCCTACCTGTAATAATTAGGGATGTCCAAATAGTTCACCTTTTGGTTTTCTTGAACCTCAACATGTAGCATCATTATGAAATATAATGGTAGTTGGTCATTATTTTGAAATTGGCCTTTAGAGGCCACAAATCTAGAATAAATCAAGCATGCAAAAAGGGGACATGTACACTTTCTTACAGAACATCCCCTTATTTTCTTTTGGCCTACATAACTACTCCAACATGACCTCCTAACGACTTCCTTATCAATAAGTCATAATGTAGTCTCATTATTTCCTAAATCACCTGACACACTTGATTTTAATGAATCCATAAAATTTTTTAGTGACTTAGGATCAAAATGGTTATATGTTATCAATTTTGTTTCGATTCTTTGAAGATCAACCAATATTTTTTCATAATGGGTTTTATAGTGCCAAAATGTAGTTGGATCCTCATAGAATAGATTGCAATTTTTATATCTCTAAATCAATCCTCTCAAACAAATTAGCAGATGAAGAAGCCATGACTGTAAAAAAATGAAAGTAAAATTCAATTTAGATTACACATAAATAAAAATTTGACATCAATTTAAATTTCTAGGTCAAATACTAACAATAACAAACATATACTTTTCCTATATAAAAAATTTTCATTATTAATAGATGAGTTTATAAAAGTAAATGTTTCTTTACTAAAACTAACTAAGAATTTAAATTGATAAAACCAACAAAAGATGTTACATGAAAAAATAATAACAATTAGAGCTAAGGTTAGAACAAATACTAACAATTAATGATGGATAAATTGTATGGAATCACTTTCAGTATACAAATTGAGGATAATATTGTTCCTGAGATTCAAAATCTTTCGTAGTTTTTAAATTGAGAAGCACTTATTTATTTATCAAATAATTCATTTCAAATTCTCTTCCCATTTATTTATCAAATAATTCAAATGAAACAAATTCGATTAAAATGAATTCATCTACAAACTCTTTTGAAATTATTAATTTGAAACAATTTTAAGAAACATTTTTAATGGTTTATCTAGCAATAAGTTATAGTAAGGAAAGATAATTTACAAACCTTGTCCTTTAAAATCCTTGAAATTTATTACAAACTGTGACAATGTTCATAGTTGACTATAGAAAACAAGACACATAGAAATTCAGGAAGAAGTAAGAATGAAGTGGTGAATTAGATGGAAGGATGAAGCTCTTAACCCTTTGCATGACATCTAAGGAAGGTAATGAAAGAATTTTTATGGTTCTCAGGCCTTACACCATTCAAATTTTCAAATAAGGTATGAAATTTTCTCCATCAGTTTTTGGCTTAACAGACCTATTTTGAACTATAAAATTTATTTTTAAGGGATATTTACAAATGAAGACCTATTACAATCTTACAAAGTGATGCTAGGGCATAAAGTGAGATGAGATCAAATCATCCTTTGAGATGAAGTTTTGTAAATGTTCATAATTAGTGTAGGGGTGATCTGTAAATGAAATGAGTTGATTGAAATTTAAAAATAAATGGATAAACATGCATCACGATTCAAAAAATGTGTTCTCCGGATAAAATTTGTGAATCCTGGTCAGGATATAGGAGATTCAAATAAAGCGGTAGGTACTACGTAGGTAGTTCTGTTGCCAACATTCAATGAAAAATGAAGACTCTGTTAAACCATAATAGGTAAGACTGCTCTGCTAGGTTCCTAAAAATAGAAAATTTCCATCTTAATAAGCCCATTGAAAGAAGACCGACAACATACTCGTGATGCATAATGAAAATACGAAATTTGTGAAGTCGGGTTATGATACAAGAGATTTAAGTAAAGGGGTAAGTACTACATAGTTAGTTCTATTTCCAACGTTTAATGACCAATGTTCCCTTTAATATATTTTTTCATATTAATTGAGTCCACTAGGAACCCTTAAAACAGATAAAAGTCTTCTCAAATTTATTTTTCAAGGGGAAAAACTGGCTTTTGGGCATTTTATAAAACTACTAGTACACTCTTATATTGTTTCTTGCTCTAATTGTATAAGGTTCCATAAGAAAAATAGAAAAATAGTGGGTTAGATACTTATTAATTTGAATAAAGATTGTTCTGTTCCAGGTTATAGTTGGCAATTGGTTGCTTAAATGCATTTATTTTAATGCAAAATGAACACTCTGTTTAACTATAAAAGGTAGGACTACTCTAATTTTATTTGAAAGAAGACCACAAAATACTCGTGATTCCCAATGAACAACAAAATTTTTGAAGCCTAATCATTATATAAGAGATTTATTGAGGTAAATTTGTTCGCTTGCTAACATTCAAGGGATTTTTTTTTTTTCATTTGGCTATTCAACTAGGGTTTTAGTTTTTTTTACCCAATTTTTACAAAAAGGAAAAAATTTCACATACCTGGGGGCTAAGGATGCTGGGATTGAACTCATTGTGGCTCTTTGTGGGATCCAACTCATTGTGGGCAAGGGCTTGTTGGTCGGCTATGTGGAGTCTTCGCGCGAAGGAGGTGGGCAGAGGAAAAGTGATATCCTTTGTGCTGCCTCCAATATATAAACCGGGGGGTTCGGGCGAAGGTGGTTCGCCTGAACACCCCCTTCGGCCCTTCGGGAGAACCCATTTCCGTGCCAAAAGTGGAAATAACATAAGTTATGTGGCACTTCACAAGAAAGGGGTTCACCCAAAGGGGGTGATCAGGAGAACCCCCCTAATTTCACATCTTGCCGCATTTCCCACTCATGTTTTTGGGAAAATGTGTGGGACACAATACCATGCATTGACTCTTATATGAAAACACTGCAAGTTGTAATTCTTGTGGAACTTGATATGTGTCGAGTGGAATTAGAGGTCTATAAGTCCATTCGTCCACCTAATGTTGTGAATCACATTCATTCCATGCAAAATCAATGCATGATATACAAAAACATGTCATGCACCTAGTATAAATAGTCCAAGAACTTACATTTGAACTATGAAATGAGTTCATATCACTTGATTATGAAATTTTCATACAATCTTCATAGATTTCCAAATGTTGTTCGTCTATCAACTAGAAATATTTATGAACCATTAAACTCTCTTGAGATTTATTGCCCATGTTCTTGACACACCAATCAACAATGATTTTAACACCTGTAAATTTAGCACCATCCTTGAACTTTAACTCTTCTCTTGAAAGTTCTCTTTTCACACATGCTCCTGCACAATCATGCTCTCCTTTCCCATGTCATGCTTCAATAAAAATATAGATATGTTGTACACTTGTTTCTTTGTACATCCTATTTAGCTAATAAAACATCCATGTGCATTCTTGAATTGTGATGTGCAGTTGTCCGGCCAAATGTAATGTTGATTGATAAAAATGTTCCTCTCATTCAAGTTCGCATAAAACACTTGGAAACACTCTTGCACATATTCTGTAGAATGTATCCAACTATCAATGATGTAGAAATGATACTCTCTTAATATTTTTCGATCTTGCTCAGTTCTTTCTGGAGAGCGCATGAATGTTATATGCACAAAAAAAGCAACTTACACTAAGTTATAGTATTGAGATTAAACCTCCATTTGTGGTTGTAATGTGTAATTCTCTGCGAAGTCAACTACTGAAACAATAGTACCAAGTGGAAATGTGTTCTTTCTTAACTTGAATTGTTCATCCAACCATTGAGCTCTATGTGTGTGCCTTGCATACTCATAAACAATTTCCTCTCTGAATTTGACCATATATTCTAATACAGGTAATTGTTTTGTAGCAAGCTCACACCTCTTAGATTCTTTCCATCTTTTGATTGATATACCACTGATTTATTTTTTTGAAACCAACTAATTCCTTTCCTATTGAATATGTACTCTCCTCATGGATACAAATTTTCAATTTTGGCAAGCCACCACATATGTTGCACATTCCATCCAAACATGCTTTGTTATAGAAAAATTGTCCAGTTGATTTTTCACAAAGTATCGTAGGGATAAATTCCCTTGCAGATTTTGGTGGGACATTTAATCTAGACTCTTGCAACATGATGTCAATATGCAAAACACAACATATTTGACAAAAAAAACATCGTAATGCATTGAAAATTCAACATGATGCCTATTACAACAAGTGGTACGTGAGTGATTGATTTTCACATAAAAGGGTTTGTTCATTTCAAAGAATCTTTGACTAATGTTAGTTTCTGGATTTTCATTCTTAAATTTAGAGAAAAATTGTGTTTGAGTCATATCTAAGACATGTTTTGCACACGATTCACGATTACAATAAACTATTCTTCTTTTTATAGTATCTCTTATATTCGATGACACCCTTGTGTTCTCATTCCAATACTTTACAAGTAATTCTTGTAGAATATGAGACGTATGCTTGTCTTTCCATGGGAGTCTACTAGAGAATGCCCAATAGTCAGTTTTATTGACTGAATCAAGACTTTTTCGTCTCTTAATTGCTTTCGTTAGTGTTTTTTTGTTTAGCTTAAAATATCTACTTTTTTTCTAATCAATTGTTTATTAAATATTTTATCACTTACTATACAATTAGTAAGTGCACGCCATGTAACATTACTATCTTTTGTGCTTCTGTTGACACCTACAGTTTTGTATGCTTGATGTATATTTTCAATAATTGACGCATTTTGATCAACAACATTAGATGCTATTAACTCAAGGGTCTTCATTGTAGGTATCATCTTAATTAATTTCATCAATGTAACAAATAATTGACATCTTTGTATGTCATTTAGATTCTCAAAGTAATTATCCCAAATTTTCCTAGCTTTTCTTCTTGTAGCCCCCCTTTTTATTTGGTAATTTGGTGGACACGCACAAACATGAATGGAATGTTGGAAATTAAAAGGTGTGAATAAAATACTGACATGTCTGACACCTATTGCATGGAGAAAATATTTCCTACCCAAATAATATCTTATATCCACGAACTACTTAAGCATTTCAATCTCGTAAAGAGGACACAATAAAAATGAGGAAACTATAAAGGTTTAGGGTTCAAAACCCATATGGAGGGGTCACATAGTTATTGTTGTTAACTTGTCTATCAGTTCCAAAGAATCGACAACTAACCCTTACACAATGAAAGAAAGGTAAACATTTGAGATAATATGGAGAAAACAGGCTTTGCTATTTTTAAATTTAATTTTTTTACGGTGTCAAGGTTTGCAATTGGAAGACATTTAATTTGTTAAATAAGACGTAGCCACAAATAGAATGATGGAAAGAAAAATGCTAGATATAAATGTGGGACTTAAATAGTCTTGTATGTCCCAAACCTATTCCACGAGTCAAATTGTTCTAACCCAAATAAAAGGCACTATATGTGCTCCACTTTTTCTTCTTTATCTCTAGCCTTACCTTTTCGATCATGTTACATTGGAGCAAAACATGTTTTCTTGGCATGAAATCCTTTGTTGAGTAAGCTTAAATCATCAATTTCTTAATTAAGGAAAATTTATTTTTTATTGTCTTCATTGTATAATGTGTATTATAACTCTACATATGGAGGGGTCACTCAGTTAGCATTATTAACTAATATATCAGTTCCACGGAACTGACAGTTGGTCCTTACACAATTGAAAGAAATGGATTTTTTTTAGATAATATGGAGAAAATAGGTTTTGCTATATTTTTTTTTAAATTACAGTGTCCACATTTGCAATTCACAGACATTTAATTTGTTAGATAAGATGAAGCCACAAAAAGAAAGATGTAAAGAAGAATACTAAACATAAATGTGGGACTTAAATACTTGCACGCCCCAAACCTATTCCACAAGTTAAATTGTTATAACCCTAATAATATGTGTTATATATGGAACCGACTAGTGGTTCTTACCCAATTGAAAGAAATAGAATTTTTTGAGACAAAGCACCACATAGGCTAAAAGGTCATTATAATATGAAACTACATGGATGATCTAGAATAAGCCAAGAAAATATCGCATTCAATCAACCAAGAATTGAAGAAAAAACATAAGAGTTGTTACGCCTAATACACGGAATTGTATTGAATCCATGTTTATGTGCTAAAAGGTGTATGATTCGAGTCCCACTCTCCATGCATTTGATTCTCAGTCAAATCTGAATTTAATGAGATGGTCCATTCCAAGTAGATAAAGATGTTGGAGAGCAATTTCAGCCTAAATAATAGCCTTGATAAGAACGCCAACAAGTGAGCTTATGTAATAAGTAAAAGTGAGGAAAATTGAATTAGTGTGGCTTCTTATTGTTTTGGCGGAAAGTGGTATTGGGGTTAGCATTAATCTAGTCCGTTAGACAAACTCACAACGAAGAGGAGAGGTGTACGTTCAGAAACTTTCGTTTTTTTTCGGTTCTGAATCTATCTTCAGCACCAATGCTCGGAAAGAGCGTGGCAAAATTCGTTAACGTAGAGATTGCATGGTCTTTTGGGAATTAAAAGCAACCAGCAGAGGTGATTTATTGGTTCTATTTAAAAGTTAAGCACAATGCAAAAGTAGGGACAGACCATATTCTTAGTTTTGAGTGTGATTTTTTTCAGCTTCCAATAATGTATGGTAGATAGTCTTTTTGATACATGTGCTTAAAGAAATTTTGTCCGGTTGTTTCCCATGCAACCAAGGAAGCAATCCATTTTCAAGGAAGTGGGCTGAAGCCAAGGCTTGAGAAATAAGAGAAATGGCAGTTTCGTGGAAGGAAAATCAAATTGATCAAGTAGGTTTCTGAACAATGAAAAGCTGGAGAGTTTTGAAGGAATTGAATTCGGACATGGCAGCTGCCATAAGCAAAAAAAAAGGGTAATCCTCTTTGTTGTTCTTTGATTTAAGTTATTTAAGGGAACAATTTATCTGGATTGGATTGAATTGAATTGTGTTGTATTTTTTACAATCTAACATTTTAATTGTGGTTTGTACTTTTTAAAAATTGATGACTCTCGGATGATGAAATGGTAGTTCGCTTGAAGGAAAAATCTAATTCAGCGATTATTCTATCGTGTAATCGGAGGACGATTTGAGTGGGTTTGTGGACAATGATAAGTGCGGCCACATTCAGCATGGGGACTGAGAAGGAATTGAACTTGGAATGTCGCAGTAACCATTAGCGAAAATGGATCTTCGAACAATCTCGTTCTAAAAGATAGAAGATTGATATTCATTACAAACAACAAATCGAGCTCCTTTCTAATTGTTCTTATGAGAAAATTAATAAAATTGGCTCGAAGTATTATCAATTTTATTAAAAAACACTGATCAACAATGGAAAATCATATTTCTCTAATAAAATTAAAAATCAACCTCCAAATTGTTTTTATGAAATTGAGGGAGAAAATTAATAAAATTGGCTTCAAGTATTATCA
Organism: Taxus chinensis; assembly: GCA_019776745.2. NCBI lineage: Eukaryota > Viridiplantae > Streptophyta > Pinopsida > Cupressales > Taxaceae > Taxus > Taxus chinensis. The sequence goes on from CM034149.1 coordinate 11,540,105, forward strand.
ACAACTTCATTCAAAATTACTACTCAAAAATGGAAAATTATACTTTCTCAAATAAAATTAATGGCCCAATACAACAGATTTAATACACAATATATACAAGTAACCAAACATTTAATTGTCACCAAACATTGTATTAAATAAAACAATTATTTATATTAATTATTAATTTGTTATTTCGTAACAACAATTATATGCTTTTTAAGATAATATTATATCTTTTTGGTTGAGTAGTTATTGAAATAAAATTATGATGGTGCAACATTAGTATTTTAATTGTGTTGGCCATCTCCCTTAGCCTTATTTCTGGCGTCCCTTTCAAATTTACTCACAATGTATGTGCCTGGTATTATGCCCAAGAGGCTTCCTTTTTAGATATAATCTAAACAAGCAAAATTTTGAATCCATGCGCCAACTAATTTTTCAATACCCAATGTCGAATGCCTAGAAAATTGTTACCTATTTGTTTTTCGGATGCAACAAAAATATGTGAGCCTGAACAAAATTCTCAGTCTGTTGTGTTCTTGCATAGCCTAAGAAGCTGACAAAACATTCCTCTTATTGAAATTACAAGTTGGAAAGTTAAGATGATGTAGCATTGGTGTCAATTATGTGGGTTGGTCACCTCCACTAACTTTGTATGTTATATCCCTATTGGTTGACCACCTCCCCAAACTTCATCTATCAAAACAGAGGCCACAAATGCTAAGCATTTGGTAGAAGGGAGCAATTGTATTGTCTCATTGTATAATGGAAGATGATAAAAAACCACTACAAAGGAGGTAGTGATGCACTACTCTTGAATGGGCCGACATAGGGTGTGTTGGTTGTGAGCTCGTGCTTCTCTTGGACTTGAAGCATAGCAGACAAGGTTTTTTCTTGAATGTATAGATCCATTTCTTAATGCCCTGTGTCGTAGGTCATGTTGGTGCACACCATTAAGGTATCTTAACTTCTTTTTTATTTTTGCTTACTATAAAATTCCCTTCATCATAATTGTTTTGTAATAGATTTTGGGTTTATATGCAATCTAACATACCATCGATAAATCAATAACATATTTTAAGATCCTTCAGTTTGGTTGGGTTTCAAACCTTGAATCAATTGGATATTCCTTTTTTAAAAAAAATTGCTCCATTAAACACTAATTGCACACATGTGAATAATACAAACAAGATTGACACAATAAAGTGGAGCACAAATAACAAAAATTATTTGGGTGGGACATATATGAGGCATCAAATAGGTGTGGGACACATGTAGGTATTTAATTCCCATACTTTTATTTCCAACTGTCCATTCATGTCTTCATCTTATCTAATAAATTAAATGTCGTCCAGATCAACAACCTTGACATCGAAAAAATAAAATAAATAAAATAACACATCCCATTATATGGGTTTCGAACCTTGAATCAATTGGATTTTCTCTTTTTTAAAATTTTTTCCCCTTTAAGCGTAAATTGCAATCATGTGAATAATGTGAGCAACATCGAGATGGACAAAGTGGAGCATACATAATAGATATTGTTTGGGTAGGAACATTCTGAGTTGTGGAATAGGTTTGGGACATGCATGTATTTAATTCCTACCCTTTTATTTCCAACTTTACATTAGTGTCTTCATCTTATCTATCAAATTTAACACCATCCAATTGATAAAAATAACAAACCCCTTTTTATGTCACTTTATTATGTTGTTTGCAACCAGAAGGCCTATGTCAAATGATGAGAACTGATTATCCTTCCTTGTAATCAAAGTATAGATATTGCCCATGAATGATGGGCATGGGTGCCCTTTCCTCCTTAGCTGCTGGGCTCAGGGCCACCCAATACCATGCGCTCACATTCCTCAAAATGAATAGTGCAAGCAATATCAAGACCATAAAGTGGAGCACATATAATATATATTATTTTCGTAGGAACAATCTGAGCCATGAAATAGGTGCGAGACATGCATGTAGTTAATTTCCACAATCCAATCAAAATCCTTGACTCCGAATACTATATATATATACACACACAGAAAATCACATTTTATGTCAGTGATTGTTGATGGAGGATGCCATCATGACTGTTGATGAGGGAAAGCCTCAGAGAAACCCTGATGGATATAGAGAAACCCCAATCCTAATTGTGTACAAAAATGCTACATTGGGATGTCAAGCCCACTCCACATATCCCTTTTTCCAAAGTGCCATGTGAGACATATAAGTGAAATCCTCTTACATTTTCATGTGTTCCAAATACCCATAAAACATAAAGGATGAAACTGCAAAGAACAATTATTGACATTGGCAATATTGATACACCACTCCTTGTGTTCATAGATATCTCCAAAATACGTTGCCTTAACAACTTGGACACCGCACCCTTTTCTTCTTCAAACAATTGACTACAAAATGCATGTAATTGTAGGAATGAAAAGTTTCGTACTGATTTTCCGCAACGTGTTTCCCCTAACCTTACACTTCTCTACCCTCAAACCACTTCTTCATTACCCCATTTCCTCTCCCACTTTCTTCATTCCCTCCAATTTTACTTCTTTGATCCATCCCCTTTGACATTTCCATCGTAAATTTTACTCATGATTGATAGTTTATTGCCATGCAAGAACATAAAACATGTAGGCATCAAGGATTAAATCCATATGTGAACGCCCGAATACCCTGTGCCATTGATATCTTTGTCACATGTCAGAGTGGGAGACTGTTTCTACCAGGGAAAATGCCTTTAGCGTAATTAGCTAGTGGTCTGGTTACAATATTAATGGTCATTTATAGATGAACTTCGCCCTTCGCCATTGTATTTCCTATCCCACAAACTCCATCTGCCCATTTAATGAATATTTTTATTAAAAATTTGTCCCCGCTTCAATCTCTCCTTGTAATAAAAAGTCAACATCAAAATAAAAAAATAGGGGAGGATAAAGATGAAAATGTACTTTTGTCTCTAATTTATGTCTCTAAATACCCCCTTGACAAAAAAAATATCTTCCTTCCAAGAAAGAACACAGTGAAAAAGAAGCTTAAATCTGTAAAGGACAATGGGTATATGGTACAATGTAGATTCTGTCCAAACAATTGCTCAATTTCTATGTAGTAATATCAAGAAAATTTTCCAAAAACACGAACTAAAGAATTGTAATAAAAATTCAACATCAATATAAGAAAAAAGGGGAGGATAAAGATGAAAATGTATTTTTGTCTCTAATTTATGTCTCTAAATACCCCCTTGACAATTTTTTTTATCTTCCTTCCAAGAAAGAGCACGGTGAAAAAGAAGCTTAAATTTGTAATATGGTACAATGTAGATTCTATCCAAACAATTGCTCAATTTCTATGTAGTAATATCAAGAAATTCTTCTAAAAACATGAACTAAAGAATACGTTTGAATCTGTAAACGACATGTAGAAACACAAAGAAGATTTATCTTCCTTCCAAAAAACAGTAAAAAAGAAGCTTAAATCTGTAAAGTACGTTATGGTGTAGATTCTGTCCCAACATTAGGGGAGAGGGGCTAGTAGTGGTACACCCTAAGTTGAGGGGTCCACAAAATCAATTGTTTCTTATGTTGGATTGCGATTTTTTCACCAATAAGTAGTTTAGATTTTTCTTAGCTTATATTTTTTCTTTGGAATGTTTAATTGGAGGGAAAACCATATTTTGAATTGATTTAAAATAATAAATTTGAGTTACACTACAACCATGGTGGAAACCAATACTTGAACATGAGTGATAATGCTTGAACACTGAATTTTTAATACTTGTACATATTTGAGAGGTCTTACATGTCATGATGTGATTGGCTACTCTACATAATTATTATGTCAAAAATAAATAACCACTACATAGTACTATGACAACTATGAGGTGGTACTATAACAACTATTGGGTATTGTGTGATCAAGACTCATGTCAACTATTGGACCATGTTCACTTATTGGCCCCTCTCTCCTACAGACACAATAAAGAAAAATCTTGAATTTGTACATGACCTGCCACATGAACGCTTGCCAACGTGTCCACTGGCATAAGAGGAAGAAGAGAGGCAACATGACGGGAAATTTTTAAACCCAACGGAAGGAGACGATGAAATCCGCCTAGGAGGTCGAGCGCTTCGCTCTACTCGTCATCATCGTTTTGGCTATTCGTGAAACCTTCCTTGCAGGTGGTTTCTTAATAAGTCTCAGTGGACGAATAGGGTGCAGGTCCAGGTGAGGGTGAGTGTCCGCGTGCGGGTGTCGGTTTTGTCACTGACCATCCTCAAGATTTGTGAAAGTGCTCACAAATGGATAATATGTACTAAAATGGCAGATGAACACTTTGGAAAATATTTTGGGGCAAAAGAATTTGCAAGTTGTCTAAATAAAATAAAAAACCTATATAATGATTGTGCCGAAAGGTATTGTCTCACTTAGAAAGGGTGAGTTATCTTTGACACGAACAATGCAAATCAGTTGTTGTGGTTACAGACTGTGTAAGGATGTTGATAAAAAAATCGTGATTGTCCACGTGAACAGTAGAGCGGGAGACGTAGCAAAGAAAATAGTAGGTTGACAAGTGGTAGGGCAACACAAGTTGGCATGATAAATGATTTTCGAGGCAGGCTGTTAAAGCGAAAGTATGCAACACTTAGAAAAACAAGTCGAACTCCATTACAGATAATGTGCAACCAAGGGTTAAATTTGACGGTTGTTTAGACCTTTTTGTGATTTTAGACGTAAAATATTTACAAATTTTTGAAATAACCGTCACACATGACTTACATATTTAAAATAAGACCGTCATTTTTTATATACAATTATATGTAAATTGTATTAGTACATATTAAATATACTTAAATAAATATAGAATATATTTTTATATATTTTATTAATAAGGAATAAATAACATTATTTTTTATTTTTGAAAGGTGGTATTGAAAAATTACCGCCACCCAAAAACTGTTAGACAAGATGGCAACACAGAAAAAGAATAGCCTACAGTGAAAACTTGATCTTTGAATCCTTAGCTCAAGTCTACCAAAATCCACGTTACCAAAATCCACAAGTTATGATGTCATTCAGCTTCACGAATGATGATTATCTTTCAATTGTTTTTTTTCATTTCTTTGGGAGTTTCTTTATAATTTTGATCAGTGTTTCCTCTCTCTTTTATTTGGAAAAACCTTTGCCATTGTAGTATCACTCACTTAAATACTCACTTAAATATTTAATTATATTTATTCGAAAATTGTTACATGTGTTAATATTAATGTGTTTATTTTAGATTTTTTGTTAATATAATTGTCTATTGAAGAGTTTTATGTTGATTTATGATTAAATTATCTTCTTAGTTTTTAAATTGATTGGTGATATATGGTAACCGGTGATTCTATAATCGACTTTAAAATACATAACACATGTTAGACACTGTGGATTCTCGTTCTATAACTTCCACTCGCTAGACATGTATGGTTGACTACAGGAGGAACTCAATTAGCGGTTTTTGTTCATAAATCACCTACTTCCCTTAACTTACTCAAGTATAAAATTGTAATTCGGGGCTATAAAAAACTCTAACAAAGAAGCATTAAGTTCAGGTTGCATACATGAAACCTTTTAGATTTAGCCCATTTTTATTTTTTTACCTTTTTGCAAACTCGATTGCAAAAAAGAACGCGTCTAAACCTTAACTTTTTAGATCTATGAAGACCTCCATTACAAATTTATGCATTTCTCGAAACCTGAATATCAACCCCCCTACTCGCCAAAAAACAAGTCACAAACCTTGATTAGGGAAACCTAAATGAATAGGGTGCCTCGAACACTCAAGCCCTAAACCCCATCAATAAACCCTAAGCAATATGGAGTTTGAAATTAGCAATTATGGTTAATATTAGTATAGTTTTATAGCAGTCAATGTATTGAGGGTCAAGAAAAATATTTTTCGTTTAATTATCTTAAATCGGGCTATGGTTAAAAGCATTTTTGGGGTTGTTTATTATGCCAAAAGGCATTTTCCCTGGTAGAAACATGCCTCTACTCTTACTATGTCATACATCTGTATCAAAGCACTGAGATCCCAACCATTCACCTCATAGACCGTATCAACGACCTCTAACTAATATTGCGACGCAGAGAGGTTTTTTAAAATGGCGACCTAATTTATTCTCAAATTTGTGGTTGCACTCTCCCTCTACCCCTCAGAATAATCAAGTGAACTCTTCAAGCCTTCAACCCACCATTTACTTGACTACCCCCTTAGTGATCTCATAGTGGTCAATTATCAATTCTTGGAAGGATTGCTAGTTTATTGATCTCCCTTTACTAGACTGTAATACTAGGACAAGTATCCCTAAGCCAAATGGGAAAACTCTGCACGCACACTATAATAAGTATTCAGTAGGATAATCACCTTCAAATTACTAGACACTTCCTCTCAATTATCTCATACTCCTTGGAGTTACAGGGATGATGGTAGACCCCTCCTATAGCTAGGAACGCATTATATCACTAAAACTCAGTTCCCCTGCCTGGTGCCACGGTGCAAAGGAAAACTGTCATGGATTCCTCCTTGAATTCGAAGCGAATGGATATAATTCGTTTTGGAACAGCTTTGTAATCCTTCCAAGATGATTACTTCCGGTTCTCAAACCCTTTGGTTGGTTAAAATTCGAATTAGATCGATTTTTATGTTTAGAAACCCGAGTTGCAGGTTGAACACGTCTGGCTCGAATTTCTGGTATGAAATTCTCCCTCCACACACAATGAAACGAATTAATTCTTTTTGCAAACGTTAGGCGACCCCCTAACAGAGATATTTTCTAAATTTTAGATTTTTTTGTCGGTGGAAACGTGAGTTTGATGATGCTTTTCGCTTGGAACCCTAGTTGCAGGGTACGCTCGACTGTAACGACCCGAGAGGCAAACTTTGACAATTCCTCCCTCGTTTTTCCTTCTTTCTCGAATCCGAATGCTTCACGAGATTGCCCACACTTCCCAAATGCCTTCCACGACTTCAAAATTCCATGAATGATCCTAGAACTCTTCTGCAGTTCGAATTCTTTTATGATTTATGCTATATTTTAACCGGGCATTCACTGTACACGAACTAGTATTGTTTCTACTCAACTAATATATGAAATAGGGAATAGATGACACTAGAAACAGAGATCTCCCTTGTATTCACTTGCAAATTGGACAATGCAGTTCTTTTTTTTTCTGTGATTACACACACACACGCACACGAACACGCAGACGCACACGCGCACCCGCACACGCGCACACACACGCACGCACACGCACGCACGCACGCATGCACGCACGCACACGCACACGCACACCCGCACACGCACACGCGCACACGCACGCACGCACGCACACACACGCACGCACGCACGCACACACGCACGCGCACGCGCACGCACACGCACGCACACACGCACGCACGCGCACGGGCACGCACACGCACCCACACGCACACGCACACGCGCACACACACACACACACACACACTCCTTATTGGATTCAATAATCTTGGATTCTGGCTTGTGATCACAAAGATGCCCTGTTACCGTTCTCTGAGGTTCAAAGGTGCACACAGTCATGAAACAAGGTTTCTCATCAAAACTAGCACAAATCAATACATGCAATTGTTAACTCACCTGATATACTGTTATTTTGGTTCTGAAATGCTCACGCAATCTACAATACTGAGAGGTACAGTCCAGTGAAGACCAGTCAATGTGCAAAACTGTGTATTCGAACCTTGGAGGTCCAATGTTGTTTTTCTTCCTTGATTGATCAATGGTTTAAAACAGTTACAAAAGATGGTTTTATCCTCTCTCTGCCCGAGTTCTCCCTTGGTAACTGATCACTAGCCCCATAATGAGGTCTTTAGGTGTCATTTGCATGCAAAGAGGGGGGGTTATAAAAGAAAATAGGAGTTACAATATTCCTCTATAAACCATGATGGAGCTCTTACACACCATTTAGACTCAACCAAACTTTCTAAGGATCTACTAAAGTACCTACTCAAGCTAAGCAAGCCAAAAATGGCTCTAACAACATCAAATTTTAAACTATGCCCAAAATGGAGGGAAACCTCCTTATTCAAATTCTTGACCCCTATACCCTAAGGTGACTTCATAACTGACTCCTTGACTACCCTATGGACCTATACAAATCAAAACTGACTATGAAATGACCAAGCTATCCTTGGTGGTGATACCCCTGCATCAACTTGTCTTTAGAAAAACAAATGACACAATAGTTTGAGGGCGGGAGGACAATTTGAATGGCATGGGTTGAGTTTATCATTATGTTGGTTATCTGAGGTTTCGGTAGACTAGAGATCTCATTTGCTTGTTGAGTACTCCAAGAACCGACACACTTGTGAGATTCTAGATGGTCGTATACAGGATGATAGCTACAAATTGGAGGATGAGATGATCTTCTATCAGGGCAGATTGTACCTTGTGTTAGATTCATGGTTGAGGATGGAGATATTGCGACATGTGCATTGTTCTTCCATGACTGGACACTTCAGCTTCGATGAGACCTATAGGTTCGTATCAGAGAGGTTCAGATGGCATGGGTTGAGGGAGGATATCCTCAACTTCATACAGGGATGTACGGCTTGTCGTTATGACAAATCAGAGCTTACACGTTCATCATTTTTTGAGTCGACATGGGATAACACTCCTATGTATTTTACTGCTTCTAGGCACGGTGGGCACTTCACCCATGTGTTAGTCAGTGGAGGGACAAAGTTGACTTAGTTACCTAGTTATTCAGTAGGTTCACACTCATCACAGGAGGTGAACTATGTAGAGTTGACATTGCCGGTTGACAATTTACTGGAGTCCTGGGATTTTTTGCCCACGGGACACATTGAGATACATTATTAGGAGCCTTACTTTCACACGAGTGTGGGTCATGTGGAAGAGTTAGCACCTTGTGCATATACAAGTTGTTTCACAGGTTGATCCAGGGAATTCTACAGGATTTAGAGTGGACTTTCGTACCCAGGAGTTGATTGGAGAGGTAGTGAGTGATCACGTGATGATGGTATCAGATTGACAGGGATTGGACAAATTTGCAGTCCTGATGTGGGTACCAGTGGAGATTCGGTTTGGGCATCATTCTACTTCATGGACAACATTGTTCTCTATACGACATGGGGGTCATGATGACTAGATGGGGTTTCTTGGTTACTTTGGATCACATCGATCTTTGGTTGACTGCAAGGTGAGGTGGAGAAACTTACTTTGTGGTATTCAACTTCTGCAGCATGACAAGATAATGCTTGGGGTCAAGCATTTCTCGGGAGGGGAGCATTATAATGTCCCCATTTCCGAGCAGTTGGCCTAGGAGGTTTTTCATTTGTCTTAGCCTTGGTCATACATGAGGGACTAACGACACTGGAGGCTATTGGGTATGGATGACTATTACCACCTTGCTTATTTGTTATAATTTTGCGTTGACATGAATATTACGTGGCTTGGAGGAACTAGATGTTATGTTTTGTCGTTAAGGGGGGACCTCATAACACTTTGATGTTATAATATGTCGTTGGGGGATCACTCATGTCCGTATGGCGACTTGGAGGGGGGGAAAGTAACTTTAGTTACTTTATGATTTTTGGTTATTCCTAGAGGGGGTCGATTGGGGTCTTTTGGGCCTCTTTTTGCTTGGGGGAAAGGCATAAGAGGAGTTTGGGAGGAAAGGGAGCTCATTTTTGCACACTTACATATTGTTTTCTTTTAGCAACTCTTATTTGCTATCTTCTAGCTTATTGAGTAAGATCCCGCAAGATCCCTAGCTTCGGTGGTGAGAGAGCCATTCCTAGCTACTAGCGCACTCTTCGGTGGTGAAAGATCCACCCTAGTTTTTCATTTTGGAACTGATTCAGGGTTGTTTTTTAGAGATAAATTTCAGCATTTTTAGATAAGGGTTTTGGAGAATTTTTGGGGTTTTTTATGGAGAAAAATCAAGGGTTTCCAGATCTGATTTGTTACAATGATAAGAGAAGGTTTAGGCACCATTTCTAGAGACAATTTAGAAGGTTTTGGCCTCTTTCCAAGGGGGACGTCCCACTTTGGGATTTAGCAACAATTTTTGGAGGGTTTCCCAAGTGTTATTTCAAGATCCAGAGGTTGGGTTTTCATTTACATTATTAGTAGATGTTATTTCCATATTTTCATAATTTAATCACTTGTATTTGGAAAGATATGAATTTTTGAAGATTTCCAGTTGTCTAGGGTTTCTGAAATTTTCTTGCAGTTTTATATTAATTGAAAATTTCCAAAAACATTGTTGCAAACTCTCTTTAAAATTTCATGCATTTTGGGCAAGTATTTTGTGAGATATCAATTAAATACAATTTGCTACCCTAGTTGGTTATTTTCTGCAAAAATCAAAAAATTTATTTTGCTGCAATTTCTAAATATTTTGTGAATTTTTGAGTGATATCCCGCAAGAGATATTTCAATGGTATCAGAGCAATTGTTTCTCTAGCCTGTTGGGTTGAAAAGATGGGTGACTGTGAAGATTTGAGTGTTGACTTGATGAAAAATTATTCACCAACATGGTGAAGCGACAGGAAACTACTAATCTCAATTTGAGCCAGCTTACTGAGATATTAGCACAAGGCAAGATTAATACTCAGAAAGAGAGGGGAAACCAGTAATAGGGGACACGCAGTTTACAGAGGTGATAATGGAAACACAGGGCAACAATCTCCCATTCTTCTACCAAGCATTTGGGGCTTCATGAACCCTCTTTCTTGAAGGATCCAAAAGTTTCATAGGTTGGCAACCAACATATGTTTTAGATGAGGAATCTTGTTGGGAAAGGTACCAACCTTTGAGTGAGGGCTTCAGGAATAATATTCCTTTCACAGAGTATTGCAGAATGAATATTGGTAGCAAATCCAAGAGAGATCATCAACTACATGTACTTGAGTTACAAAGGAGATTGGGAAAAATCTCCATTCCACACTTCGATGGTTTTAAGAAGTGTACTACGCAGTCCTAGATTCAGAAGTTGAAGACATACTTTGACTTTAATCCCATGCACGAGTAGGATGCAATTAAGTTTGCAATCCTACATTTGGAGGGAGATGCACATGACTGGTGGCATCATGACCTTATTACACATAGGCACATGCATATTGATACCTATGTAGAGTTCACATAGAGACTGATGAGCAGTTTGATAGGAGGGACCCTGATAGGCACTTCAGGGAGTTGACTCACTTAAGACAGACATGTTCTTTAGATCAGTACATTGCAAATTTTTAGATATTATCAGTCATGTTACCCAATGTTTCAGAGATGAGGTTGACTTCACTTTTCATAGTAGGTTTGACAGATGCTCTAGTTGGATTTGTGAAGGCATTTGAGCCTTCTTCATTGCATGATGATATTAGGGGAGCACGAGATTTGGAGATAGCTACTCCAAAGTCAAGGTTTCCACCTTGAGTTCAGCAAAATGAACGTCCATCTGGATCAGACGAACTTCAGTAGAAGGAGCCTCCACCTAATTAGGAGGCAGATAAGAAGCCACTCATTTCCTGAGAGCTTACGGATGAGTCGAGGCAAAAGAAACTATGTTTCAATTTTTGTACACCTGGGACTCTGTGGCATGATTGTAGAGGAAAGGGGAAGACCCAATTCATTGCGGTCTTTGAGGAGAGTGAGGGTGAAAAAGGTGAGAAGTTAGAGACCCACAAGATGGATGATGAAGATGGAGTTGAGTTGGATAGTGTTGATGTGGAGCAGGAGGAGGAGACTTTTCCTTGGGAGATTATAGCCGCATTGTCTAGTACTCTGATGTACAATGCATCCAGGATTAGAGGAGTTATGCAGGGTCAACGAGATGTGGTACTCATTGATAGTGGGGCTACCCACAACTTTGTTGATGCATTGTTGGTTGAGAGACGATGTTTGTAGACGAAGGAATTTGACGGCTTCAACATTTTTGTAGCCAATGGGGAGTATATGAGATGTACACTAAGAGTTCCACAATTGAGCATCAACATGGGTAACTACACAATTATCAATGGTTTCCACATTGTTGGTATGAGAGTGACCAACATAATGATGGGAGTATAGTCTCTTCACTCTCTTGGTTAGTTTCAGACTAACTTTCAGACGATGGAGTTGAAGTTTAATTATGAGGGATGGAATGTGATCTTGAGGGGATTATCTATAGGAGCACCTAGAGTGGCTGCAGCTGAGGGGATGGAGAGGAATTTCTGACATGATGAGGGGTTTTATTACTACAGACCGATGTGGAGTTTGATGGACATGGGTGTGACCAATAGTATTGCATATGAGATAGTTAAAGAGATTGGGGTTACATGTTCAGATCATCTGGGTTTATCATTATGTTGGTTATCTGAGATTTCGGTAGACTAGAGATCTCATTTGTTTGTTGAGTACTCCAAGAACCGACACACTTGTGAGATTCTGGATGGTCGTATACAGGATGACAACTACAGATTGGAGGATGAGATGATCTTCTATCAGGGCAGATTGTACCTTGTGTTAGATTAATGGCTGAGGATGGATATATTGCGACATGTGCATTTTTCTTCCTTAACTGGACACTTGAGCTTCTATGAGACCTATAGGTTCATATTAGAGAGGTTCAGATGGCATGGGTTGAGGTAGGATATCCTCAACTTCATACAGGGATGTACAGTTTGTCCTTGTGACAAATCGGAGCTTACATGTTCATCATTTTTTAAGTCGACGTGAGATAACACTCCTATGTATTTGAAAGGAACGATAAGAAGATTGTTTCAAGCCGTGATCTCAGATGACAATAGCACACCACATTAGATTTGTAAAATGGAAGAGCTAAAATACCATATATGGAAATCCGTCATAATTTATAATGCTCAATACATTACAATACAATGACTTGAATTATTCAATAAGAAAGATGTACATATAGGAGGAGGGAAGTGCAACTACTACCTAAATCAGTGGTGAAGAACTCCCACTAACTGATACTGGTAGTTAAGTTAACTCCATAAGACTAGTAAACTAACTTCACATAACTGAGAAACTAACTCAACACAACTAGTACACCTAAGCAAGCTAACCCAACAAGTGTAGGGCTAACACAAGTGTAAGAATTATCCTAATAAATAAATAAAAAGATAAATAATAACCTACACTAACACCCTCCCGTAAGCATAGCTTAGGTGGGCGAAAAATAAGGTGGGTCCCAGCAACAAGGCCTGATGAGGTACCATGTACAACAACTAGGAAAATTAGACACCGCAAGGTACCCAAAACCAGTAATAACAAAGTAGAGAGGGAAAAATCCTGCAAGATATCCTCGGAAGCTCGGCTCCAAAACTCATACAATGCTGAAGAAGTGTGGTGCGCACTGTGGTCTAAATCCATTGCTCGATCATTGAACTCAAAACCAGCTGACACTGGGCTTCACCAAAATAGCTCCATGCAAGGAGACTGTCAATGGAGTGATGTCAAAAGTGAAAAACAAACAACAAACATAATTTGATCAACTGTTACAAATAGGTGTGCCACAATCCAAGAACAACCAAGGCAACAAGACAGACACGATATCCAAATAAATAAGAGTTCCACAATCCAAGAAAAGCCAAGGTAACAAGGCAATGACACAAAACCCAAATAAACAGTATCAAAACCACACCCTCCCATACTGTTGAATGAGTAGAGTGATACCATAGATCTATATGAGTTGCCAAAATCAACTATTCAAACACTGACAAACTAACACTAGGCTTCACCAGAATAGCTTCCCCACAAGAGAGACTGTCAATATGCCAAAAAAATTGTCGAAAATATAGATCTAAAATATCTCAACAAACAAGAAAGATATAAATGTATACACCCATAGATACAAGAATGCAATACCCAAAAGTTTAGGATGCCGAGTTCAACCGAAATTACGTCCACAAGTGATCACAACACCCTCCCAAATTTGACACTTTATAATTAAGTGCATGTAAATATTATAATGAGTAACAATACCTTTTACATTTTAAATATGTGTATAAAAATGTCACCAATACGTAGATCTCGAAAAAATACACAATTTCAAAAAAAAACATCACCTTAATCCAAGCTACAGATCAAAAGCTATGAGTTCTAGAAGGTTTTGCTATTAAAATAATATTTTAATGCTTTTTTTTTTTTAAAGGTACACGTGACACCCAAATATCCAAAGGGTCCAAGAGTGCATCCACATGATATATGTTTGCGACCAAAGGATAAAAGCCTGCGCCCAAAACCTAAAATGTCCAGAGGGTAAAAGAATGCATCCAAAAGGTACACACTTATATCCAATGCATAAAAGAATGCACCCAGAGGGTACAAATATGCGTCCAGTGGATAAAAGACTGCATTCAAAACCGAAATATTCAAAGGGTAAAAGAATGCATCTGAAAGGTACACGCTTTTATCCAATGGACAAAAGAATGCACCTAGAGGATACATATCTGCGTCCAATGGATAAAAGACGGCATCCTAAACCAAAATATCTAAAGGGTAAAAGAATGCATCTGGAAGGTAGACACTTTTATCCAATGGATAAAAGAATGCACTCAGAGGATACAAATTTGCATCCAATGGATAAAAGACTGCATCCAAAACCAAAATATCTAGATGGTAAAAGAATGCATCTGAAAGGTACACGTTTTTATCCAATGGATAAAAGAATGCACCAAGAGGGTACAGATTTGCGTCCAATGGATAAAATACTGCATCCAAAACTGAAATATCCAGAGGGTAAAAGAATGCATTTGGAAGATACATGCTTTTATTCAATGGATAAAAGAATGCATCCAGAGGATATAGATTTGAGTATCTCAAAATATGATCGAGTTTACAGTCTATTCTAAGGTTTTGGCACCTTCCAAATCCAATGTCGTACTCTTTTTTGCATAAAAATGCATGTTGTAAAAAATTGCTAACAAATTCCAAATACATGAAAATAATAAACCCTTATTTGCAAAGAAAAACTTACAGATGGATGTCTACACAATCTATCGCTCTGATACCATGAAATGAACGATAAGAATATTGTTCCAAGCCGCAATCTCAAATGATAATAACACACCACATTAGATTTGCAAACCAGAAGAGCTAAACTACCATATATGGAAATCCATCATAATCCATAATGCTCAATACATTACAATAAAATGACTTGAATTATTCAATAAGAAAGATATACATATAGGAGGAGGGAAATGCAACTACTACCTAAATCAGTGGTGAAGAACTCCCACTGATTGATACTGGTAGTTAAGTTAACTCCATAAGACTAGTAAACTAACTCCACATAACTGAGAAACTAACTCAACACAACTAGTACACCTAAGCAAGCTAACCCAACAAGTGTAGGGCTAACACAAGTGTAAGAATTATCCTAATAAATAAATAAAATGATAAATAATAACCTACACTAACAGTATTTTACTGCTTTCAGACATGGGGGGTACTTCACCCATGTGATAGTCATTAGAGGAACAGAGTTGACTCAGTTACCTGGTTATTCAGTAGGTTCACACTCATCACAGGAGGTGATCTATTTAGAGTTGACATTTTTGGTTGACCATTTACTAGAGTCTTGGGAATTTTCCCCCACATGACACATTGAGATAAATTAGGAGGGGCCTTACTTTCACACGAGTGTGGGTCTATGGGAGAGTTAAAACATTTTTTGCATATACAAGTTGTTTCACAGGTTGATCTAGGGAATTCTATAGAATTCAAAGTGGACTTTCGTACCTAGGAGTTGATTGGAGAGGTAATGAGTGATCACATTATGATGGTATCAGATTGGAAGGGATTGGATAGATTGGCAATCCCAATGTGGGTACTAGTGGAGAGTCGGGTTGGGATCATTCTAATTCACGAAGAAAATTGTTCTCTATACAACATGGAGGTCATGATGACTACATGGGGTTTATTGGTTACTTCGGATCACACTGATCTTTGGTTGATTGGAGGGTGAGGTGGAGAAACTTACTTTGTGGTATTCAAATTCTGTAACATGACAAGATAATGCTTGGGGTCAAGCATTTCAAGCATTATCTGGGAGGGGAGGATTGTAATGTCCCCATTTCCGAGCAGTTGGTCTAGGAGGTTTTTCATCCGTCTTAGCCTTGGTCATACCCGAGGGGCTAACGACACTGGAGACTATTGGGTATGGATGATTATTACCACTTTGGTTATTTGTTATAATTTTGCGTTGACATGAATATTAAGTGGCTTGGTGGGACTAGATGTTACGTTTTTTCATTAAGGGGGGACCTTATAACACTTTAATGTTATAATATTTCGTTGGGGGGTCACCTATGTCCGTATGGCGACTTGGAGGGGGAAAAGTAACTTAAGTTACTTTATGACTTTTGGTTATTCATAGAGGGGTTCGATTGGGGTCTTTTGAACCTCTTTTTGTTTGGGGGAAAGACATAAGAGGAGTTTGGGAGGAAACATAGCTCATTCTTGCAGACTCACATATTGTTTTCTTTGAGAAATTGTTACTTTCTATCTTCTAACTTGTTGAGTAAGATCCCACAAGATCTCTAGCTTCGATGGTGAGAGATCCATTCCTAGCTACTAGGGCACTCTTCGGTGGTGAAAGATCCACCATAGTTTGTCATTTTGGAACTAATTCAGGACTTCTTTTCAAAGATAAATTTCAGAGTTTCAGAGAAGGGTTTTGGAATTTTTTGTTGAGAAAAATCAAGGGTTTCCAGATATGATTTGTTGCAGCGATAAGAGTAGGTTTTGGAGCCATTTCTAGAGACATTTTAGAGGGTTTTTTGCCTCTTTCCAAGGGGGATGTCCCAATTTGGGATTTAATAGCATTTTTTGAGGGTTTCCCAAGTGCTATTTTCAAATTTGGAGGTTAGGCTTTCATTTACATTATTAGTAGATGTTCTTTCCAAATTTTTAGAATTTTATCACTTTTGTATTTGGAAAGATATGAAGTTTTGAAGATTTCCAACTGTCTAGGATTTCTAAATTTTTTTGGAAGTTTTATATTAATCAAAAAATTCTAAAAAAAAATTCTAGAGTTTATTATCATTTTTGGAAGCTCTCTTTAACATTTAATGCATTTTGGGCAAGTATTTTGTGAGATATCAATTAAATATGGTTCGCTGCCCTAGCTGGTTATTTTATGCAAGAATCAAAAATTTTATTTTGCTACAATTTCTAGATATTTTGTGCATTTTTGAGTGGTATCTGTACGTACCCAAAATTGTAGGGTACTGTACCGCCGAAACAATGTTACACATGCCCCAATGATGATACAAGTCGCCTCGCAAGGTGTTCGGATCCAGAAAAGCTCACGAAGTATATGTTAGCATCCTAAATGCTTTATTCATGTTCCTTGTGCTTTGTTTTATTCCTTTGCCCTTCATTTCTTAGATTTTTACCCTTTAGTGACAAAACTGCCGCCCTAGCAGGGCGACAGTCCTGTAACCATCGCCCTACTCAGGGCGGTGGTCCTTCACGCGTTTTCCAGCACGTTCTTCTGGTCATGACTTGCGTAAATTTTCAACTTTTACCAGCTTTTCTCCACTGCCTTGGCTCGTATTAATGTTTTATGTCCCCTGGAATAGTGTTTCTCCATTGTTTAATGGTAAAAGAGTTATAATGGGAATCACCTTTGGGTGAATGTGAAATCTATAAATAGCTAGCTTGTTTTCAAGCAAATGGCCCCTCAAAATTGCCTCTCAATTTCTCATTTTCCATTGTTTAGTCTCTTATTTCTTGCTTAGAGTTCATTTTGTTTTCATGTTTGCATCCATGCTAGTTTTTCCTTTTCTTTCAGAAGCCATTCAATCTTCTTGCTTCAGTCTTGTTCATAGCTATTCATACAAATTAGTTTAGAGCATCGTAGTGTCAGTTATAGATTACATCCATTAGAGTTGCAGGTTGTGTTCTTCACAGAAGGTGGATTCTAGAATCTCTTGATACTCTTGCGTTGTATTCCCGCAATAAAACTCACTAGGAATTGCATATGCCAAGCTTTGTCTCTTGCTCTGTCCCTCTCCTACTCACATTTTATTCAGTCTATATCCGAACTGCCATTGTTCGAATACCTATTTCTGTTGATGCTAGCATATACACGCTCTTCTGGATTCACGTGAACACAAAGGAACGAGGAGATCATTCTGAGGGGACAAAACCATACACTACTGGATTCGCCACTGTTATGAAAATTCCAGGTTTTATCTGTCAAAGTTCTAGTTAAAACATATCAAATAGAGTAGTGAAATATTTCATTTCAGTTAAGTTTCATTTTCGATATTGCCAGGGAATCTGTGGGGATTGATAGTTTCTGAGAAACTATGATTCATTCCTCACTTCTGAGGCAAGATCGAGAATCTTTCAATTAAGTTAATCAGTTATCTAGTTATTTAGGATAAAACTCACAACTGCACAGGCAAGTAGCTACACCGGGCTACCTTGTTTGTTTTAATTTTGTTATTAGATTAGTTGTCATTTTTCTGAATATATTAGATTAGTTGCTCTTTCGATTCTGTTAAAATTCTATCAAAAATTCAAAAATAGAGGAATATATATACGTTGTAGATATATCTTGCATAACTAAATTTATTTTGTTTCAGTTAGGTTTATATTGATCTTGGATGACAATCACGGGACCTAGGGAGCCTAGGGAATACGTTTTTGAGCCAATCGTGCCTCACCCAAATATTGTTGCAGCAATAACTGACATAGACCAAAATCTCAGAATTCAGGTCTTTCGAACAACCATAAACCTACAAGAAATCAACACACAGTTAAGAGGATTAAATATAGAAGACGACAAAGCGTACACGTTCTGGTCAAATCAGCCAAATTATAGATTGCCTTGATAGACATCCATATGACTGTAGAAGGACCTGAAAGGGAACAAACATTTGGTTGTGATCCACTAGTCGCACAACCAGACGCAGGAGACCTCCTTATTGATATAGACACTAGCTTACATATCCAAGCCAGAACACCTGTTAGGTACTCTGAGAGAATCATGCAACTTTTAGTTCTAAAACGTAGAGGCCGGAAAGGCATACGATTATTGGATACTCGGGATCATAAGAAGGGATTGATTCTTCACATGACTATAGGAGGTCCACAACAACCACGAACTTACGATTGTGATCCAAAGGTCCCACAACACAACGAGCCTACAAATCAATCCAACGTTGACATTGGTTTGTGAACATTAGTGTTTAGATCCTCTCCACTCCCACCAGAAATTATCACACAACTATCATTATTAAACGTAGAAGCTAATCAAGCTAAAGATTTCTGGACTAGACCAGAGAATCGTCCATAAAACACTAAAAGATCCACTACATATTTAGCCATTCCATTTTCATGACCTTGTTGGGAGGTATATACGAAGCACCCACAGGTTATCTTCCACGTATTCCACAACCCATAGATCAGATAATGGCATAGCTCAGCTCGATATTGATTGGAGCCTTCGAGCAGCTATCCTCGCCGAACGATCTATCACACCAGTTCAGGTTAGGAGGGCCTTCTTTGCTTTATATTCGCAGATCCCGCCATTGCGTGTTGAAAACATAAGATTACCTAACTAGCTTATCTGCATCCCGCGTGTATTCTATCCCCACCGGCTATCTCGGCACGACCTCAGGAAGTCGGGTGCGAGGAAGAGTCACTTGTAGATTCCCATGCTCGCATGTCACTTTTCCATCGTACAGTATCCCACAAGGGATATTTCATATTTCTAATTTTTACACCATTCAAACACAAAAAATTGTGTCTTGTAATACTTATTTTGTATAATGGTTGTCTTGGTTACTAAAACAATGAATATACATGTTAACATTCTGATAAACATAACAAAGGAGGGACCTGGTGGCTGCACATGCTTCGAGTGAGCTTCTAGATATGATTGGAAGAAGTGCTAGCGCGCCTAGCTCTGATTTGGGGTAAAACAAATACTACATTTTGGTTCGGTTCTCAGGACCTCTTTTCAAACTTTCTACCAGGATGTTGCATGTAGACGGCGTATCGACTCTGTTTGGAGAGTATTGAGAGTTGCATAGAAATTGGCCAAGACACTTTTGCACAAAGATATAACATTGAACCTGATTTTAATGCATGAAAGTGGGTGGAAGAAAACATGTATGACTGCTTGTATGAGACGTTCTTCAGTTTCTTCCTAGTAGAGTTGTACCACTGGTTGGCAGCTTACGCGGCAAACAAAGGTCTCCGGTTAGGGAAGAGAGTTTGGATGCAGAAAGAATACCACACACTCTTTGATTCGACCGAGATGTGGATTAAAGCTATAGATCATTAGTGGGAAGGTGTACTGCGCAACTATACTTTAGAGTACGCAATTTCAACATATTCTTGTCTAGAGAAAGCAGAGTTATGGTTTTTGCTTGAGCCAAGAGGATCTTATTTATGCACAATAACCTTAGCTATCAAGATCTTGATGGTAAAACTGGGAATGGAGAACTTACCTATGGCTAGCTAAATCCCCACTGCACGCAAGGGCAGGAGAAGGTTTGGAAAGGATGGTGGCTTCCCTGGTGGAAGAAAGACAAAGAGAAGAGAGACGACTCACGTATAATGAGGTGTGACAGAGGGCAGTGGATGAAGTGCTAAGATTAAGAAGAATGACGAATGTTGGAACTAATGAGAGCCTCGTGGAAGACGAGGAGATGCAATATCATGTCCTCCACACATTATGAAAGCGTAGTAGAGAGACCCCCTCGGCTTCTGATGAGAGTGTGTCAGAGGAGAGAATAAGGACTGCAGGCGTGCATCTGACCCAACCTGGCTACGTAGCCCTTGTGTAAGGTGTTCCAGATCCAGAGGTAGTTGTTGAAGAGCATCATAGTGAAGGCAAGCAAGTAACATCTCCACGTTGGGAAGGAGATACAGGTAGGCATATTCTAGTTTCAACTCAGAAAGCGCAACAGATTAGGGACACACAAATGGCAGTGCAACATGCTCAAGTGCTTGAAAGTACGTTCGAGGGTATCTTTGCAGGCGTGTCATCGGGACAAAGTGTTTCCGCGCAGACCGTTGGAATCAATCATATAGGTGATGCGACAACAAAAATAGTGGGTGTCCAGTTCAGTACAACAACTGGGACACATGGAAGTTCATCTATAGGACCACAGGTCGCGGCGGGAGGCTCAGGAGGTTCAAGTCAGCCACTGCACAAAGGAAATCTTGGTGGAGGTTCAGGATCTGGGTCTAGTCCTAACCCATGGTAGGGTCCGCCACCTCAACAACCTCTCCAACAACCACCACCAAATCACCCTCAGCATACACCCCCTTAACAACCACACCAGCAAACACCTCAAGTCTTCTTTGAAATGTCTCTTCACTTGCTAGAGTATACTCCACATTCTAATTCATTTGTGCTACTCATTGACACATGGCTTTCTACATCTACATGTTGAGCAACATGATTACTAGCATCCATCCTTAAACCACCATTGTTGTGTGTGGCTTGTGGACACTCAAATGCACGATGATGTCTAGTCTCTCCACAATGGAAACATGTTCTGCTAAATCCTCTTCCTCTCATGTGTTCTCTACCTCTTGATAAAGATCTACCTCTACCTCTTTGTTCATGAATCAACTCACGTGAGTTGTTCATTTCTCCCTCATGCACATGATTTCATGCATCACCGCAAAAAAATCCATCTATGGGAAGGAAATTTACCTTTCCCCATGGGTTTTTATGTTACTTTTATGACAAATTCTCCTCTGCCTTTTGCGCAAATTGATATGTTTCCTCCGTAGGTCTCAACCTAACCATACTGGTTTTATTTTGAATGGAAATACACAATTCATTTACATACCTTGATATCTTCTCCACATCATCCTCCACGTGTCCAGGTTTGATGTTGAGCCAATAGAGGTCCTCGTACTTCACACTGAGCTTCTTTTGATGTAAATTTTGCAACTACTTGAACAAATGGGATTAGTAATCCACCGTGATTAACTTAGCATTGAACTTTGTCACCATTTGATCTCACTTCTTAAGCTTATCTTTTCTCTTTGTACTCTCTCAGACTACACATGATCCCACCACAAAAGATGTATGCCCTTTCAACTTGGTACATGTAAATCTCACCTTGTTACCTTTTGTACCTTCATACTCAAAGTATTTCTCCTTTTTTGAAATCCAATCGATAAGTTCTTTTGTATCTAAGTTCCTAAAAGAGCATGGAACTTTTTTTCGCGACTAGCTTTCCAATCCTCATGATTGTGCACAATAATTGATCCTCCTGTTTATCTACATGCTCTTCCATAGCTACCTGATTTGTAGGTGCTCTCGCTTCTCATTCATCCTCACTTTCACCTTCATCAATAGTAACTCCTCTACATGGTGTGGTTTCCATGGCCTCCAAACGGGCTTGCACTCCTCTAATCACATCATCCAAGTCCACAAGTCTTGGTGCTTTGTGTTCTCTAGCAAAAACTACTATATGTGTTATCTTTTATACCACAATCTCTCATCGGCACTTAGGACCTCACGCCTCCTATCCAACAAACCAAAGTGTTGGAGATGTCTACAATTACTTTCTACACACACCCCTAATATGGAAAGCAAAAAATCTCAAGACACTCATACAACCCAAATTGATGTCCATACCAATCTCTTCGGTAAGAATTCAAAATCCTCGCTCTGATACCATATGATGCGGCTACAATAAGGGTTCCCGACGAAGGGACACCTCACACCACACAACCATTGTTAGAGGTAGACCTCACCGAAGCAAGATCTCAAGCACAAAGCTTACCAAGAAATAACAAAGTGTTTTATTAATGTAGGGAATGACTACAGACTTAAACACAATGACTCAATACTTCAATTACAACGTTATGACAAGACTGCAAGAATTCTAGTCCTAGACCGATCCTAAGCTTGCAAACTCTATCAAGCTTCTGCAAAACCACACTCGATTTATACTCTCAAGGACAACCACCAGATTTCTTAATTTGGAATTTGACCTCTCTCTTGATGATCTTTTCTTTGCCCCCTTTTAAATATTTACAACTCCCTTCTATTTATAAAATTCGCAAGGCTCTAATGGGAGAACAATACGCCTTCAACTAGTAAAGGTTCCTCCGTAAAATATTCCTTAGGTCACCTTTAAGGACCATTAATCATCTTGAAAAGTTAACGTTTTGGATTTAGCTAAATCGAATCATTTTGTTCGTCCCTGAGTGAAATAGGCAGATCAAGAACCATGTGTACGCTTTGCCAATTGTATCAATGTTGACAGGTGATTTGGTCAAATAGAGATCTTATAATTGAAGCAAATGGGAATAGTCATGCAAGAATGTGGTATTCCACAATGTTGTTAATGTTAGGCGGCTTTCGCATATATATCACGACATTGGGTAAGCATTGGTTGTATGCACAAGTTTAGCATTTCGCAGCATGAGGTTTTGTGTGTAATAATTGTGCGGCTAGACATAGTGTTGTGTGGCATTGGGCGAGTTCACATGACATAAGATAATCGTATGCGACATTCATAGTATTTTGCGGCTTCAAACTGGCTTCCACGAATTTCATAGTGTTTCCTGCATTTAGACAGGCTTCTGTGGCTTCCACAAATTGGCAAAGGCAAAGACTCTTTGTGTGGCTTGCTTAGAAATGGTGCAACATTGTGCAAACCTTTATTTGCTAACTCTAAATATTTTTGGGTGACGCGGGATTGCTTGTGAATCTGGATGTTCATGTGCCCCTACCCCAAGTCAAATATGCCCCTCCAATGCGTCTTGGAAATCGCTTCTATGAGTCTAAAAATCGCCATTCATTCAAAAATATAATTGCACATTGGTTGGTTGCCTTTACCTACAATAATAGAGTCGACACTTCTATGGAAGGGCCCTTCTTACTAACATAATTGTTGATTGGTTGCAAGATTAGCATGTTTGCTTGTTTGACATGCTCTCATGTAAATTGTCAATGTGTTAGGAAATAAAATAATATATTTCTATTGACTATCCATAGGTTAACATAAATTAACATAAAAAAATGCTAAAGATACAAAGGCCTTTAACAATTACCCAAAGTAACATATTGACTGTATAAGTTTTTCTGCTATGCCTTCCCTCTTCTTTGTGGCTTCATAAACTAAAAAATAATCACGTTCAATTGTTAGCCTCTAAATACATGCCTTACTACCCTAAGTTGGATGTGTCTCTTAATTGGATCTTGGAATTGCTTCTACTACGCAAAATCATCATTCAATCAAAAAAATAATCCCACATTGGTTTGGTTGACTTGCTTTGAAGTTAACATATACACCTTAATGTATTATGATCATTGTTTCAATAGGGGTGACACTACAATGGAAGTGACCCTCAAACTAACATAGTGGTTGATTTATTGTAGAATTAGTATGTTTGATGTGTATGTCCACTTGCTTAACCTTTCCTCTCCTCCTTTATGGCTTCATAATACCCTGAAAAATCTCATTCAATTATTGGCTTCTAAATACATGACTCGTTGCCCTAGGTAAGATGCGCCTCTTTATAGTGCATCTTGGAATTACTTCTACGACTCTAAAAACCAATATTCATTCATTCAAACACTTGTGCTTATATAGATTACGCCATAGGCCCATATAGTGCAACTTGCTTATGACACATGCATACAAGACATCTTACTATGTTACACAACATAGATTTTGTTTCCTATCTTACACATGATACATGTAATCCATTTCTTTTAAGAAATGTGATACACATGTTCATCCCACATCTCGTGAAAGCTTATGTTCCACTCGTTTTTTATTTCCAAGCTCCAAGACACTTGATACTACTATTTCACTCTCATGAACAAAGGCAACCATGTGGCACTTACTCTAAATGTACCCAACACAACCATTGTTCCCATTATGAATATATGCATGACATTTTCCTAACTCCACTCTTTATGTTAGATCAAATATAATCATCTTTGATTTTTGTCACTAAAAATTGTATTAAAAAATCCATTAAGTATTCAATAAAGGTCCAAAATTTTGGAGTTCATAGGAATTTTCACATTTTTCAATGAAAATAGGTGTATTTGTTCCAATTACTCTTTCTTAGATTTCAATAGCTAATTGATTATTGATTATATAGACATTGATTCACTTGCATGGATTTTCCGAATGTTTGTAAGTACACGCGTTTATATACTCCCCGAGACATGAGTATGGATGTTATTTCTAAAATTTTTACAAGCCTCCATGTAAATTAGGGGATATCTCTCCCATTTTGACTATTAATTCACTATTGTTCTAATATCGGCTTCGGGAATTGACAAATTTCCAACGAATCGAGTGAATTCACCATATCCACATCTATTTTACTTTGATATATATGTGCACACACATCAAAGTAGGGCATTACATAGACACCTAATTTTGCACAAGACTAGTTCTTTGCCCCATGTTTTTTGTCATTTTTTGGCATGCCATCTGTTAATTCTCTTTGTTTTCTTTCAGCCTCATTCTCTCCATTTCATCTCTCATGTTTAGTTTTCTCTCTTCCCTTTATTTTATAGACTTTATGGTTTTTTTACTAGAAGCATACAATAACGTATGGTTATGGTAACCTTTTGTGTTGGCCCTTTAACCCTTATATTGGTCCCCCCGAATTTTTGGCCCTTCTTTTTCAACTTTTCTCGTCCATCGTGTGTTGGCATACACGCCAATAGGGTCTTAATTTGAATTCAATAAGTCTAAAAATACATAGATTAATTAGTGCACTTGGCGCAAGTTAAAATAATAGTTATCGGCTTGAGTGATAGAGAAGCACCCTTGTGACAAAAACAATTACAAGGATTTAGAGCAGCATTCGAGCATTAATAAAAATATGACATGGATCTACCATGTACTTGCATTAATTAGGTCATTGAAAGTGATAAGGATTGAATACTTGTATTAAACCATATTTGTTTGTTGACTTGCATTGTACTTAATGTGTTGTCTTCAAAGATCTCTTCCCATTAAAGGGAGTGATAATTATGAAGGGATAACACATACCCCTCAAAATATCCCCCATTTATATTGTCATTGCATTATACTTGGTGTGTTGTCTTCAATGAATTGTTCACATTACAGGGGTTGATAATAATGAAGGGATAACACACGCTCCTCAAAATATCCCCCATTTTAATTGTTTTTTTGCAAGGTGTTGCCACCACATGAAGGTTCAAAGAAGATTGATTTTCTAGAGATCCACACAAAATTTTGAAAAACGGCCAGAGATTTTGGAGATCAGAGCATGCAGAAATGGTCAAGTCAGATTCGCAAAATTCTACATTTGCAAGAATGGAGTCAATTCATTTCAAACTGTTCAAAATGGATCTGTGCTGTTCCATATCTCATAATTTTGCATGCCTTCAGTGTCATCCTTTTGGAAGTGCCAAGTTCTCTTATACATCATAATCATATGTAATTAACGAACTACGAAAAGGTGGTCAAATTTTGCAAGTACTATATGAAAATTGTGCATATGGTAATAAATATAATTCCATTTAATAGATTATTTCCTAGTAGGCCCGTTAAAAACATATAAATGTTAAAGACAAATGCTACAGCCAAAAGTATTCCTTAAGAGAACTGACCAAACAAGTTTGGATGGAAATGCATGATTCAAACCTGTAGCATCAATGTTAATTAAATGTTTACATGTTTACTGATGCTAATGAGTTAAAAATGTCTATGGTGCATCCTTAGTAGGAAAGTGAAATTGTGCCACAAAATATAATAACACCGATTTGCCACCAACAAGGCATCAAGTTATGTACATGTGGAACACATAGGGGCAAATTTTAGCTTGTGTAACATTTTTAATAAAATGAATATTCTTTACATATTTGATTATGAAGATATTTGCAGATTACTTGATGCAATCAAATTTGTTTCTAACCTAAAAATGGCTTGAAAAAACATTGCTCGTGCGGACAAAATCTGAGAGACACTTAGGATGGCATCTCCACTCCAAATAGGTTGACTGCATTTCCAAGAACTTTCAGAGATTACTAGAACTGATCATTTTGTTCCAAGTTCCAACCTGACGACAACACAGTGCAAAGGTTTATAGCCTGCCTATCCTAAGTTCCACTTTCGTAATTCTTGATTACTAAAACCTGTACGCATGCACGCATATGTAGCATTCCTGGTGCAAAGAAGAAACAAAAACTATTGAAAATATAATAGCAAGCATTAAACATTCAATTAACACAGCTGGTTGATCTGGGTTCAAAGCTTAAAGATGAAAACCATGATGTACCAAATTGATGATACTCAAGAAGCATCTATGTCTCTGGAATTGTCGAGTTTCTCATATGAACGATGTTGGCCCTGCTCAAGAAAGAAATGAAATTAATTCACTGTGTTATTCAGAATACAAGATTGATCTGCAATGAAAACCAGAATGGATTTAAGTATTCCATATTGTACTTAAACTTTCATATCACAAGTCATTGAAATTGTAACATTCTTAGCACTTCTAACAATTCCTAGGTAGCCGGTACAGGGGTACGGTTTGGGTACGGGTACGGGTACGGGGATCCGGTACACTGGTACGGCAATTTTTTTGGGGGGCCCGGGTACGGCAGTACAATATACATATAAAATATTAAAAAATATAGCCAAATAAGCAAAAATTCAGCATTATACATGAATAGAGTAAACAAATTATTAATTAAGTGAAATAGCCAAATAATGTATTAATAAGTCAATGCATTTTGTCATGATATTCATTGATTGAACTTCGAACAAGTACATTGTTCAAACTCCAAATGTTACAATGTCCAATTATTAACATAAATAATAACAAATCACATAACTGGACTGGAATTCTGGCTATTACCAGCTCCCTTCAAATCTGGCAGTTCAGATTCCTTTGGGGTTTCTCTTATTATTCCTGCATTAGTCTTACTTGCTAGTGGAAATGCTGCCACTGTGTTTTTTGATCCTACATTACCCAAACGCATCTCAACTGTTGCAGTTTCAGCCATTGTTTTAGGTACTTCCGTGAAGTTTTACCACAGTTGAATCATTTACGTAATCGCATCTATTGACCTTTATTGACCCCCCAAAAATAGTTTTTTTTTTTTTTACAAAAAAGTTAAAAATTAAAAAAAAAAAAAAAAAAAAAAAAAAATTAAAAACAATGTTGTTTTTACTGGTGGGTACGCCCTGGGTACGGCTGGGTACACCTTGGGTACGGCCAGGGTACGGCCAGAAGTACCCGGGTACGTCTGGGTACTTCCTTCTGGGTACTTCTGGCCGTACCCAAGGTGTACCGTACCCGTACCCATGCCCTACAGGCCACGTACCGGCTACCTAGAACAATTCAATGCAATGAGGTCGATATATCCTGTTCAATCAGCTTCTGAAAGCCACTGATGTTATTTATTGTCACAACTTTTCAAACTGAGAATATATTATTTACTAGGTAGCCGGTACGTGGGTACGGTTCGGGTACGGGTACGGGGATCCGGTACGTCGGTACGGCGATTTTTTTGGAGGCCCGGGTACGGCACTTGGGTACGGCAGTACAAAAACTATATAAAAATTAAAAAATATATAAATCTCAACCTTCTAAATAGGAATTTAATTATAAACCACATATTATGTATATGAAAAACAAGATAAAAGACAAGTTATACTATTAACTATAAATTTATAATAATGTACAATATATACAAAACAAATAAAATTAAATTCAGAAAATTCTTTCAGAAGATTGCAAGAAGTTGCTTGGTCCAAAAAGGTGCAAAAATGGATTTTATGAAAATAAGAAAAATATTGCCATCAATGCGTAGAGCTCGAGAAAATATACACTTTTAGAGAAAACGACACCTGAAACGGAGCCACAGAATGAAAGTTATGGCTCATCCAAGTTTTTGCTGCCACATCTTCCCGGACCCTTTCCAAAAATGGCAAATTTTTTTTCCATACTTGCGTTTTTTTCACCGAAAATCCAAAAACGGAAAAAATTGCCAAAAAAGGAAAAAAACTAAATAAAAATTAAAAAACGCGTCAAAAAAGGGTCCGGTTCGGCGCGGGTTCGGCCAGGGTTCTCCCTGCAGGCCCCGAGTACGGCCGGGTACGTCCACAGACGTACCCGGCCGTACCCGGGGCCTGCAGGGAGAACCCTGGCCGAACCCGCGCCGAACCGGACCCGGACCCCGTACCCGCACCGAACCGGACCCGAACCTGCCGCCCTTAGGGGCCGAACCGGCTACCTAGATTTATTTAAATTACACAATCATTAGTGTCACGAGGAACAGAAAGAAACAATAACAGAAACCTGGGCATGACTATTGCTCATCCAAGTATACTAGTTAGAAATTAAAAAAAACACAATTTTTGGTTTGTTACCGAACAACCTATGTAAACAAAGCTCTATCAGGAACCTGTTTGCTCCTAATTTTGAAACCCCTTTCTTTTATCAGGTAATCAAGTTAAATGCAGCTGTGTAGCATGATTGTTGTAATATCTCTCGTGTTACCATTGGTATTCTACAGTCCTAGAAATACGAATAAAATTCCCACCTTATTAATATAATTAAAATTTATCGAGGCAGAGTAAGTTAAAAAGTCATATCTCATAGTCAAGTCATGTTGCTTAGACAATATCTGAGTGAGTGCACATCTATAGTTAAAATCTTTTCTAGGCCGTAGGTAATTTTAAATAGTAGGGAGTATAATGAAATTAATTAGCTCACCACTATATTCATAAGCCAATTAGAGAGTTTGATAGTTGTAAGTTTAAGCGTGAAGGTGGGTGAATTGTGATGTAATTTAACTAAGCCTGCCATATTGCAGTGGTTATGTCCATGGCCAAGTTATTGTCTAAAGTAAACATGTCCAAGGTTTTTTTTTTTTGGCATAAGTCAAGTTTCAACTAGGGTTTTAGTCAAGTAAGTTGGCTACCAAGGAAATTGAGTGGTTGCTCTAAACACAATCACTTAACCAACATCTTTTTTTTGTAAAATGAGGTTGAAGTTCATTAAAATATAAAGGAGAAGGTGTTTGAATGAGCACGGCCATCCCAAGCCTTACCAAATTCTTGCAAATGCGCTACTATGTATTTATTTTATTTTATTTACTTTATCGTTATCTTCAAATTGCTAGACCTAATATTCTTACTGAAGACTTCTTGTGTTCATAAATCTAACCGGCTTAGGTCTCCTTATGTTGATTTGTAAGGTGGTACAACCATCCTTTAAGAGGTATTATCTGTGTCATCCTTTAAGGAGAAGGTGTGAGATGTTCCATTATGGGTTGATCAAATCCCAGAATAAAGATCAAGCATAACAGAATCGATACAAGATTTTAATGCTCGCTGAAAATATAATAATGTTGAATTATAATAAATGATTAATAGCTAGTCATCTAACATCCTGTGTAACCATCAACCTATCCTATTACTTCCTTTTCAACGCTAAATTTTATTTTCCATCATCCTTTGCAATCTTGGATGATGATGTTGGCAATGCATAAACATGTTCCATCTTGGTTACATGTGCTAAATGCTAGCTACCAACGGAAAAATGCTCGAGTCTATAAGCAGAAGTGATTTGAATGGTACAAGATCTTGACCACTAGAGAAGTGCATTTTCAGAAAATCCTCTTTACAAAGAGGACACTCCACAAAGACGGTCTACATAAGTTGTCAAATTATGATGTGTAATATGGTAACACCTTTGTCACGTGTATAAAAGGAAGATAATGAAGCGACACTGAAGTTGCCCTTGGCAAAGCAGAGGTTGGCTGGACATCCCATGCTTGAGCAGAGCATTGTAATGTTTGCAAAGAAATATCTTCCTAAGGAAGACAAAGACACTAGATATCACCCAAACAGATGATAAACGGAGGAAATATAAGTATAGATTTGGACTTGAGTATTCTAGGAAGAAAAAAGTACAGGGAAGGAAATTATTTGGACCTACAGGTTGGGGACTGATATACATGGACACCTTTGCTTTGGTTATACCATCCACTCGTTTTTTAAGAGTACCAATAGTAAGAAGAGATAGAAACACCTGTAAAAAATTGGCAATTAACCAAGTAGAACGAGACGGTGTCTGTGAATTGAGATACAAGAAGAGTCAAGGCCTGAAAATATGAGGACTATTATGGCCTCAAAAGGTACAAACAGATAATCATATGGAAAGCATAGCTAATAAGCATCGCATTGAATTAGATCAAATGAGATTAAAAAAACACTGGCACCATGTTAATGAGTCGTGATGCTACCTAAAGATGGCCATTACCAAGAAGGAAAGGGCAGCCCACATAGAAATGATAAACCGTGGAAAAACATGATGAGTATAAATGTCCTATGATACCTTTCTTAAAAACTATTATAGCCCTTGTAACTTCCAAGAAAGCCCTAATGTCGTGAATAAGTAATTGGGAGACCTGCATAGCTACATTAAAACAGATCAGGCCTATTCAAGGTTGAAAAGATAAATATGTGTAGGCACTCCATGTTGAGGTCAACAAAATATTGTTAATACTGGAGGATCGAGTAAGATAACTTCAAAGAAAGATTATTGGTGTAGAAACAGCAGGAGAAAGGGGGGAAAAAGACTACCATTGCTGTTCAAACTTTCTTTAAGGATATATATATATATATATATATATATATGAAACAAACATTACGATACCGCCTGAAAACTGGCCTATGTGAGCTAAATAAGGGAGCCATGCTTACGTCAAGAACAGACAAAACTAAGGACCCGTGTCCTGAAAACAAGGAAAAACAAAACAGATTGGAGACCTAATACCTGCTGCGAGCAAGCACTTCAGCTGTGCCCAATGGCTAAGAGAAAGAAAGATACATAAGATTACGATTTATTCATCTTAATTTGCTTTATTTCAAACCCAAAGACTATATCACCATGCTTTTCAGAGACAAAAACTGTTTTATTTTCCTTTGATTGTCTTAACTTGCTGGTGTGATATCATATCATATACCAGTGAGATGCCGAGACTGTGTTGGCCACATTGGGTGTAGAAGAGGACCATTGAGCTGAAGATTTACATTGAGTAGCAATCCCAACACCTGACTGGAAAATTGGCACTTGTTAGTAGTTGGCTTGGGCCTTGATGCAACAACAGGTGGCCTCATATGAGAGCTTGTGTTTGATGCCTTTTTGGATGTTTGGATTTTCAATGACTGCATTCTCAATGAGATTTTTGACAGGGTCAAAGATCAAGGTACAAGATGGAGGAATTCAACGATCTTTTTAAAATCATCAGTAGCTTTCAGATTTTGTCTGCTGAGCTTTGCTTGATTGATAATGCATTCTTCCAATTCAGGAATAAAGATTCCTACACCATCAAAGTTGTTAACCAACTCATCAACTTTTCCATCAAGAATAATGGCATTTACCAAGTCCACATATATCTGGACTACCTCTGGGCTAGATGGGACTTTTGGTCTAAGGATAGTCATCTGTATTAAAATACAAGGTTTATTGTTTAATATTAAGTCACTATTACTTATGTATTAACTAACATACAGTTGTAACCACCTCAACCATTTTATAACTATCTCTTGCATGATAAAATGCTGGACACAATCTACGATGTGTGCACTCCAATTCTTCTTCATTATTTCTCTTCATATCTTCTAACATTGGTATCAGAGCCATTAGTGCTCGAAGAGGTTCAGAGCTCAAGGAAGCCCTGAGAACTTTCAATGACCTCGTGACTTCTGAAACGGGTTATCCAATAAGGGCACACAGATACAGTGCAAAACTGCCATTGATTTAAGCAGGATTTCAGCAATCAACCAAAGAAAAAAAATTCAGTCATAAGGCACGAAATACAAATCCAATGGGAAAAACACAACTTCAAGGCCTTGGTACAGTTGTAATTTCATGAGTGGCATTGAGGAGATAGACTTCCATAGAACAAAACGTCAAGAAAATGAGGGATTTTCAGTTACAGCCATTCGTCAAGATTACAAACTGTACATTGCCAATATTGCAAACAGTCTGCCTTCCTGTAAATCACGATTTTGGGCAAGGGCACAAGTTTTACCTCCTATTACAGTCGACATATCTGGAAAGAGTTAGGGCACGGGTATTGTTACTATTACAGCTGAAACAAACACTACAATCATTCACAATTTCTAGACAAGGATCAGTCTTCTAGGGCATAGGAGAAAAAGTCACAAATTACGAGTTTGCTATTTTGAAACTCTAGCAAAACACCAGGTATTTATCTGCATTCAAAAAATTGTTTTAGACCGCAAATTTTAAAAGAGAGTTTCCTTTTAAATAAAGAATTCTTTTTTGTGAATGGAAATTCCATTAAGGCAAATAATCTGGCCTCGAATTTCACCCCTGGAAAGTAAGAATCCAAATGAACGACAAACCATATGAAGTTAATATAACCATCATTGAAAATCCATTGGATGCTATAAGTGGTGAAAAAATCACTAATTAAGAATACGTATTTCAAAGAAGCCCCGCACTTTGAAAACAGAAAGGGATCTGGTGTAGATGAAGCTTAGCATGGATGGTTGCAACTGCACAGTTACATAAGCAGTATGTGGATCTTGGGAATTATAGCCTTACAAGGGTCATGAGATAACTGGATGGAGCATTGTGGATGTCACTCAATATGGATGTCTGTCCAATAATTCGAGAGCTTTGTAATTTGGGAGATTGGGGAGGTGGAATCCAGGAACTCAAGAATTCAGCTCGACGGTTGCACCTTTACGAAGGTTACAAGGCAGCTTGATGGAGTTCTTCATGGTCAAAGAATTGTTTTCAAAGAGAGAGCTTATGAAGAACGTGTGGCCCTGTATGGTTATGTTATTTTAATCTTCAGTTAATATGTTTGTTTTTGCTTTTAATAGTGTAAGCCTTAAGAGGGGTAGTAAAATATAAGGCTAATTGTTTATTTTTTAGTCACTATTAGTTATGTATTAACTAATGTATAGTTGGAAAGACAGGACACCCTTTCTTGACCTCAATGGTGCAAAAACAAATGTGTGTTGAGCAGCCTAATAGTTGTGAAGTTAAATAGGCTAAACGACATGTCCTTGTTTAATGACAATTTTCACCTAGATCAACTTTTGGCACATGAGCTTTCTGGTCTCTACTAGTATCTAGGGCAGACACAGCATAATGATTTTTGCGCATTAGTGTAACCAAACATTTTTAACATTTTGTGACATTTCTAACATGTGTATCGTTGGAACCCAAAAAAGGCATTGTTTTTTCCTCATATTTTGAATTCTCCCATGCTTACCAATGGTTTAACTTCACCACTATTAGTTTGCTTATAACACAGTTAGTTGCACATCTTACGTGAATCTGTTCCTTACAGACTATTCAGTCCATTACCCTGATCTTCCAAGTGATACCCGAAGACCCTGTATATATATCCAATGTTGGGTAACAGTCTAGTTTGAGGATATTCTCAATGCAAGTAGTTGCACCGTCTTTGTTTTCAACCATGATGTCATTTTCAATGACACAATCTTCAGTTATGTGATAAGGGCTTCCATGCGGGGAGTTGGATATAAGAGCTGCAGTTACATCATCACTCTACTCAATTCCTAACTCTGGCAAGCGTCATCATTTTATGCAACTTTATAGCTAGATGCTTGTTGGAACAAAGCTTGGGCACAAAGGTAAAGCTACAAACGATGATAGAGTTGCAGATGCCTGATTGATGTTTGGAATTTACTACAATGATAATAAGAGATTTTCAAACTTCTGATTTCCTACTGTTGGTTTTCTTCCTTGGTCAAGGATGGCTCTCACTAGATGTATATTGTCCACATGTTCAAATCCCTCAGATTCAAGGGGAATACACAGCAGAAGCGAGGTATGCATTGGTCTGAGGTTTTTCTACCTGCAGAAGCATTAATGCATCCCACATATTTGTATTCATTTGCTGAAGTGAAGACCTGAGAAAAGCATGAGTAGTTAGTAGAGCATGGGAAAGTATAAATTTAGAGGATGTGTTGAAAAACCGAAACCCCAGCAGGAAACCTGCACATCCTCTGGTCGAACAATACAATATGGTGCATGATCCTATCAATGCCATTCAAACTCCTTCAGAAAGACAGAAATAAATTATATTAATGTCCATAGATGACAAAAAGTACTCCAATAGGACTCAAGGATACACCATTTAACAATAGAAAGATCTAGGAAGAGAGAATTCTAGAAGCAAAAACAAAAAGTACATAAGCCAAATAAAGCAAAGTGCCACTAACACATGTGATCATGAAATCAATACAAATAGCAATGAAGGGCGAACATGAGAACCTGAAGCATGTGCCAATGAAGACTGGAAGGAAATCTCATTGACTATCTTTGTCTATGCCTAAAGTGGAGGAGTCATCTAGGCCATCATTGATTATTATGGAAGATGTGACAATGTTGGCCAAGGAGAATCCAAGGTTGAAGGGGCAAGGCTGGAAGATCCTAAGAGGAAGCATAGCAATCCGTCTAGAATCTCCCCTAACATCCAAGGCTAGGAAGCTCATAATATGCGTTTGTCCCTGTGGTCTAGGGGGTGGCCCGTAGGTAGTAGATTCATGCCGTCGAGTATGGGCAAAGCCAACAGAGCAGAACCACGAGGCCAAGGGGGAGCAGGTTAAGGTGTTTGAGTACTTCAAGTACTAACGGTGCACTAAGAAAAGTGTCGTCTGACTGATCTATCAAATCTGATATGTTAAGTACCGAAGTCCAAAGGGTGCTTAGTGTTTCCTGTAGCCTAGGCTGGAAAAAATAAGTAATCAGCAAAGGGACTATAGCCTCTAGACCCCTCCCATAGGAATCTGCATCAACTGGAGCAACCTCACAAAGATAAGGGGCCAGGAAACAATGGTCTGCATATTTGATGAAAGTAGATAGAGTGTGTTCAAAGTCCCTGTAGAGGCAATGGTATCTTCCCTGGATCTTATTGAAAATGGGACATTTGAAAATGAAGTGTTCCTTAGTCTCCACCTCTTGGAGGGCGCAAATACGGTAGATATGGTCCTGTCAGAGAATGTGATAATCGGTTTCAACTCGTAACTGGTGAGATCACACTCTCATTTGGCCAAGGGAAAATCTCAAGCCACGGGTTTAATGGTGCTAGAGATAGTGCTCAATGAATAATACCATCCACCATTTGTAAGAAATGTTAGGTGTAAAAAACAAGCTTGGGGTTGAGTAACTCAAGGGGGGAGATCCAAGTGGCCTAAACATATTGACTATAGATGTCCTCTCTAGCAGCTCTAGTGATGACGTCCTTTTTGCGTAGGATCTCGGGGGACATCTAGGGAGTACATGAGAGGGGGCAGTTGATCAACGGAGATGGCAATAAAAAGGAGGAGCAACCTAGCCTCAAAGTACCAACAATGCCATTGTTTGGTGTTGACCACTAAAGGCATCGTCTTTGAGGAGCAAAGTGTTGCGTATGAATCTCTCACGACCCAATGATGAGGTCTCAAAGGATTTAAGTCTATGGATGTAGAAAGTAAGCCTAAAGATAGTCTTAAGGCAGTAACAAATGGGCAACAAATTCATCTTGGACAATGCACTGAAGAACTATCCACTTGCTACGGATCATGCATATAGCATGAGCGTCTAGACCCTCTTAATATTGGCCCAGTCAACCGCTCCCAAACTAGGTCCCCAAACCTCTGAGCCACGTAAAATTGTAGGCTCGATAATTGTATCAAAAAGGCATCACTTGGAAGGGATGTCCTAGAAGTGGATCAATAAATACTAGCACTGCAAGATAGAAAGAGAAGCATACCCTTGCAAAGGTACGAGTGAGTGACAGGATTCATGCTAAAGGATAGACTAGAAAATTGGACCCCCAAGTAGGTGTAGGTCAATGTGATCCCTAGAAGTTCCCCTTTGTAGAAAAATTGGAATTTGAGAGAGTGCTTGGAAATATTGAAAATTGTTACCTTGGTTTTACTAAACGGTGCTCTTCACAAAGTTAGAGAAACTGTGAGAAATAGGAAACTATCCAATAGTTGTCTCATAAAGCCTCCAAGTGCGGTAATCAAAGAATTTGGGATGTCGATATCTCTCAAGTTCTAGGAAAGAAGGTGTCTCGAAACTGAATCAAAGGGCTTTATGAAATCAACAAAACAACAATACTTTAAAAGACGTGACAAGCTTCCTCAATAAAAGATCGGAGTGTAAATATGTGGTCAATAATGTGATGGTCCTTCTTGAAGCCTGCCTACCCCCTAACTCTACAATTATTCTTTTCCAAGTATTTTGACACCTGCATATTCCATATTGTGGCATAAAGTTTGGCAAATGCATGCCCAATCACAGTAGTCCTGTAGTTGTACGGATAGAGAGATCCCCATATTTATGAATAGGGTGAATCGTGTGCTAGGACTACGATTGAGGAAAACCTGAGCACATCACCTCATTAAAGAGTGTGGCAAGGAGATACACCAAGGAATCCACAACATATTTGATGAATTCAACTTGGAGACCTTCACAATCTGTCTCTTTGTTGGTGCACAACTTCAAAATAGCCCTCTTGATGGAAGAAGTGGAGAAGGCAAAGATGACAACAGAGGAGTGGGTGCATGACAGCAAGGCGACTTGGAATATCATAGAGGTAACTAGCATAGGAGACTCATGTGTTGGGGTGATGTCGGAAACTATGTTTTTTTCTCGAGAGAAGGGTACACTAGAAGGCCTTAGGTGAGTGGTGGAGATGAAAAAGGAGGCAAAACCATGTAGATGCAAGAAACTCCAATTTCTTATGTCGGAGAAGACAATGATACTCCCTAAGGAGGGCAGGTATGGAGGGAGGCTCATGGGCTAGATGAAACCAAAGTCTCCGATGAAGGGATTTACACTCATCATCGTACCACTGGTTCATAAGGTAAGACCCATGGTAGGAAGGGGATCCGAAGTAGTGTATGGTGTGGGGACACGAATCAAGGGCATCATCCTTGAGGGTTGACGTAAGAACTCATAAATGGAATCAGATAGGAGAAGAGGGAGTAGAAACCAAATATGAGAAGGAAGAAACAGGAAACACAATCAATGGTGTAGCCATCATCAAAGTGGATTGTGGAATGTCTAATGGGGGGAGGAGGTGAGGGAAGGGTGAACATCAAGATGGCATGGTCCACAAGAGGGGGCTACAAAGAAGTAAGGACGACACAAATGTGAGAGATGAGTTATTTGCTGGTGAGAACATAGTCCACGATGCTCACACAAGCACAATGGCAAAAACAAGTGAATCTACCAAAGTCAGGGAATTGAGGAAGCCCACTGAGAATTGGAGGCTTTGAGATTCACCCAATCGGAGAATGTGTCTCCCATAAGCTGTAACAGTAGAATTTCTTCCAAAAGGGGTCCTTTGTAGACCACACTCCTCTAGATCCAACTCATGAAGGCATAACTCATCCTGTGAAAGATCATGGCTGATAGGCATATGGAGGTTCGTTGTACAAGCATTAAAATCACCCAAAAGAATGATATCAACAATACTGGAACACTAAGAGATCTCTGAATAAAGGTCAAGGTAGAGGTCCCCACCAACATGAATGAAAAATGGAGATGTACCTAGGGTGGACAATAGAAACTATCAATGAAACTTTGGACCTAACGCCATCTCGAAGGAGGCAAGCCACACCACTAGAAAAACAAACACCACCTAATTTATAGGGCTCACAACAAGAGTCTAAAACCCATGCTATGACTATAGGGAGTGTCCACTCAAGGCTCTCATGGGTCTTAGTGACGAAGATGAGATCCTATCATCACTTGCAAAATTTGAGCAACTTGCATAAGTGTTAGACTTGGCGGACATTCAGAGATGAATGTGGAGAGGCCGCAGAGGTTTTGAGTATGTCGTGGATGGAGGAACATAGTTGCGGAGGATTTCACGTGTAGAGCTGTGGTGATAAGAAAGTTCCACAGAATGAAGAAAGGCTCTGCGGGTGGATATTCAAGGCCGCGCTACAATGGAAAGTGTCGTGGGCTAAGGCAGTAATAAAAGATGAAGCATGGGTCACAAGGAAGCATGTCACATTATCAGGGCATGCCATGGAATTTCAAAATCTATGGGAGCCTATGGTGCTGTGATACGAAGGAATCACCCGTGGATATCAAATAGCCGCGCAAGACTGAGAGCAAATTACCACGCAATGAAGTAAAATGATAATTTTTCACAAGAACCAAGAAATCAATCTGCCTTCAATTTGATTGTCAAAATATTTGCAAATCTAATAATATTTTTCTCTTCTCTATACAATCAAATCAGATTTCATGAATCAAATCGAGGAAAATAGACAAAAACCAAGGAAGCTTCTCCAGCACGCAAAAGGTCTTCTCAAGGATGGCTCAACCACCAGAATTAAATGCAGTATGGGGGCCTTTCTTTCTTCAGCAAGGCGGATGGCGTGCAGACATGAATTTGCAGAAGTGTTCAGGCTTTCCTTAGAGCATGCAGAGAAATTAAATGAAGGTGGTCAGCTGGTGGGAGAAATTCAAATTCAAATTTCCCTCTACATTTCTCTCTCTCCTTCTATCTTTCTATATATTGTAAAGTGATGCCTTGTTTTAATGTTGGATACTTTGGAATGTGAAGGCATCATTTTATGTTGCACAAGTGTTCTAAGGGTAGCATGCCTTGGACTCGAGTTCTGTAAATGTTTTGCATCTTCTTCTTGTATCGTGATGATTTGTGCATGATCTTCAGGTAATAAAATTCTAGTTTTGTGGCTCATTTCTGCCTTGACTATTGTTTTATTGTACTCTCTTGCCTCTCATTCATTTACAAGTGTGTTGTATGTGTTGTTTTAGAACTGGTGTTCATTTTGCATCGTGGAGGTGGAACCTTGAATGTGATTTTGATCTATGGTGTTCATTTAGACCTCTTCACCATCATTTTCTTTCATCTTCTCTCTTGTTGGAGTATTCATCCCCTTACTTTTGGTGTTATCACCTATTTTATAATAGGTTTTTTATGCATCTCCTTCTCACCCTGGTCCCTTGGAAAGTTAGAGTAGAGCTAGATAGTTGCATTTCAATTCCTAGGAGTAGTTTAGCATTAGGAGTAAGTAGAGGAAGTTGGCCTTCTCTGGAGGTCTGTCTCAGTTCGAGTCCCACAACTTGGAGACAGTCCCATGTTGTCTCAAACCTCAGATTCTTGTAATTTGGGATGGGTGCACATTTGAGCTCCAACAGTTTTGGCATGCCCGGTGGGACATTTGAAATCAATATTTCTAGTTTTATCAAGTTTTGGTGTGTATCTTGATGAAACTCTAGCCTTTGGAGGCTCTAGCAGTAACACATCTGGCAACTCCATTCAGAATATCAACTGGTTTCAGTAGTATTGGTGATCCAAACATGTCCCTAATTCATGAGAAGGATCCAAACAAGGTCTAGAACAAGACAAGAAGGCATATTTGAGTATTTGTAGTTATCTCTAGGAAGACAGAGAAGAGGAAGATAGATTCAAAGATCTCCATCTCCTCCAAATCGAACTCTCTCCACACCTCCACCTGGTAGACCCTTCTTGTAGTCCACTAGAGTTCTTAGACCCATCAGAATGGCTCATCAACAACAACCGCCACCTCAAAATCCATTTGTAAACTTCACAGGCAGCAACCTGCTTGCCTTGAATGCCCAAAATCCTATCCCAGTAGCAGCTTTGAAGAATATTCCATATTTTACTGGAGAAAATCACACTACTCCAGTTGACCACATTCAGGACATTGCAAATGTCTATGCTATCCATGAAATTGCTGAAATGGATGTGGCAGTAAAACTTCTGGCTTCATCACTTAAAGGAAAGGCTCTGCAATGGTTTAGAAGTTTAACAACAGGCTCAGTCAGGAATTGGAATGAGTTGTGCACAACCTTGTACAATCAATTTGGGGAAAGAGCTGATAACTTGTCTCTTTTGGAGCAGTTGACTACAATCAAGAGAGCACCTAATGAACAAATGGCAGATTTTAACTTCAGATTCCAGAGAACCTGGGACAGAATTCCAGTTCTCGTGAGACCCACAGTAGAAGGTGCCTTTCTTTATTTTCTAAAATCTCTTAACTCTGATATTGTTGTTATGATACAATCAATGGGAGGAATAACCTTACCCATGGCTTATGCATTGGCCATTAGGGCTGAAAATTGTTTAATTCAAGCTGGAAAATTAGCTCCCAGGCCACCTATGCCATTATCCCCTGAATTTCCACAAGCCATGCAACCTTCCATTGCTCCTATTCCCCAACCAAACTTGCAACCCATTGCTTCCACATCACAAACCCCCACACAACAAAAGGAAGATGAGGAAATGAAATATCTGATTAGAAACTTGACAAACAAAGTTATATCCCTAGAAAAACAACAAGCCCAGTCATATAGAAATTATCAAAATCAAGGGCAATCTTCAAATCAGGGATATCAGCCATATAGAAACCAACAGTCTAATCAAAGATATGCACAAAACTAGCAAAATAATAGATGGAAAAGTCAAAGTGCTCCTCTTCCATTGGCAACAATTCCTCCTCCACAGGCACTCCCTGCCCCCAATTCTAGTCAAGCCTTAGTTCCAGTACAAAACAATATGGCGTAAGAAATAGAGTGGTGTTTTCCATGTAATCTACCTCATAACCAACTTGGTTGTGAAAGGGAAATGCATCTCCAAGCCTACATGATTCAAGGTGCTTCCAGTCAGCAAGAACCACTTATTGAAGCACCAAATCATGGTGTGGAAGAAACTCAACAAGTTGCACCTGATGCTAACCTCATGTTTTTCAGAGCTGAGGATTTTTGTGCACTCAATCAAGTGTCTGGTGGCTCTGGTAGACCTCAGATGAGTGTTGTTGACAACACATGGAACAAGAAAAGAATGTTGGAAGATCAGGTTACAACTCCCACAGATCAGAGCAATGCCACAGGGAAAGGAAAAGACATTGGAGGGATTAAGGAAAAGCCACGGACTGAAGCAGAAACAAAAGGGCCCGAGAAACCGCTGAATGAAGTAGAAAATGTGTCAAAGCATCCTGCAGTGCTTGATAAACTTGCCGCGGAAAAGGAGGTTTTTGTTCAAATAAATTTTGCATGTTCAAACAATGCCGCAACAAAAGAAATAAAGTAGCATGCCGCAGATGCAGAAATCCGCGGGTCTCCCATTCAACATAGTTGAGAAAATGAAGAAGACTAATGTCAATGTCTCAATGTGGGATGCACTTGCCATTCCATCTCAGCGAGATCTTCTGTGTGAAGCCCTCAAGCAACTGCCTCTAGTGGATCCAGTAATGCAAAAGACTCATGCCACGGTTCATGTCTGTCAAGAAAAGGGTGATCAAGTAAGTAAAACCATTAAGACCCCACCCTTTTACATGTCTATAATTGTGGGTAAATACCTAGTTCATAACTGTATGATTGATTCAGGGGCTAGTACATCTATAATGCCCAAGAAAATTGTTGATATCCTAGGTCTCAAATACAGTCCTGTGTCTAGGGGAGTTTTACAACTTGATGGGTCAATCGTGAATGTCTTGGGCATAATAAAAGATCTTGAGTTGACACTTCATGCCTACCCAAGCCTCACCATAACCCATGATATTTCAGTCATTGACCTTCCTCCCATGTTTTCCATTTTCTTGTCTAGAGATTTCACTGCTAAAGTAGGTGGCTATCTATCCTCATATTGGACTCACATGCTTCTAAAAACCAGATATGGTACCCGATTCACAATACAAGCTGAGCCCATATTTTCTTACCATATTGAACCATATAACCTCACTCCCATCCAATCAAATTGTCTAATTCAAGAAGAAATTGAACATGGCTTAGTCTCTGATGATCAACATATTCCTCCTCGCATGCCTGATTTACTACTAGATGAATGGGTGAAGAGAGATCATGAGTTTGATCCTTATGATGAAGAACTCAAAACCTTTGAGACTGGTCTGGGAACCTATTGCATTCTCCAGGAAGAATCTGTCATGCCCATGGCATTCAAGCAAGAGGAAAATGATTTCAGGCTATGGCGGATGTTCTTTGATGGTTCTAGAAACAGAAATGGAGTTGGGGCGGGTGTTGTGCTCATTTATCCAAAGGAAGAGAAATTCTTCTTTGCTCACAGACTGCAATTTTCATGCTCCAACAATGTGGCAGAATATGAGGCATTAGTGCATGGTTGTTGATCATGGAAAAGAGGAAGATTAAGGAATTGCAAGTCTTTGGGGACACTGAATTGGTCATCCACCAAGTCCGCGGAAAATGTGCAACAAAGAACAAGCTATTAAAGGCTTATAAACACAGGGTATAGGATTTGTTGGAAAGCTTTGACGCTATCAACTTACAGGTCGTGTTACAGAAATTAAATAAAGACACAGATCAAATGGCAGGCCTTAGGTTCTCAATTTTCACCCATGGAGGATTTAATCAAAGGGAACTCCCAACACATCAAAATGGTGGTCAGGCCCTCTATTCCAGACAACCAAGCTTGTTGGCAGGTATTTGACAGTGATGAACAAATTGTGCAGTTCATCCAAAATGAGGCGGAGTTCTCCTCAAAGATGGAAGCTGATTTGCAGGTCTATGGGGATCAAATTATTCAACTGAAAACAAACAAGTTGTCAAAGGGGTTAGTCACTCTAGAGCACATCTTCAGCCCAGATGATGAGTTCAGAGGAATGCAAAATAATATGGCAGCGAAGCAGGAAGACTGTCAGCCAATTTCAATTGCCCCAGGCAAGGAGCTTCTACTTGGAAAGGTATGTAATGAAAATGAAAGGAAAGCTTTTGTTTCCTTGTGTCAGAAGTTCAGTGATGTGTTTTCATGGGACTATGAAGATTTAAAGGAATTCAATCCAGATATAGCCCAACATTCTATTGATCTTGATCCCAACATCAAGCCAGTCAGACAGAAACAGAGACCAGTCAACCCCAAGATTGAACCCCTCATGAGGAAAGAACTCTCTAAACTC
The DNA here is from genome assembly GCA_019776745.2 of Taxus chinensis. Lineage (NCBI taxonomy): Eukaryota > Viridiplantae > Streptophyta > Pinopsida > Cupressales > Taxaceae > Taxus > Taxus chinensis. The sequence continues at coordinate 11,584,071 of CM034149.1, forward strand.
ATCGAGGCCAAGATAATTTTTCCAATCAAATATTCTACTTGGGTGGCCAATTTGGTCCCAGTGAGAAAGAAGAATGGTGAAATACGGCTCTGCGTGGATTTTAGGGATTTAAACAGGGCCTCTCTCAAAGATCATTACCCCTTTCCTTCCATGGAACAAATTTTGTAGATAGAAGCAGGGGAAAAAAGGTTCTCTATGCTAGATGGTTATTCTGGTTTTAACCAGATCAAAGTGAAAAAGGAGGATCAATATAAAACCACATTCATTACTAAATGGGGAATGTATGCATATTAGAAGATGCCTTTTGGCTTATCAAACACAGGTGCTACCTTCCAAAGACCAATGGATATTGCCTTTAAAGGATATATCAATCAATTCATCTTGGTTTACCTTGATGATATCACTATTTTCTCCAAGCAAAGCGTGGATCACATGAAGCACCTGGAGAAAGTACTTGAAAGATGCAGAGAGTTTGGTGTATCTCTAAATCCTAGGAAGTACAAATTTTTAGTTCCTAGAGGAAATATTTTGGAGAATATTGTCTCACGCAAAGGCATTTCTTTCGATCCAGAGAGAATTGCAGCCATCGCGGCTCTTTCCTTGCCAACGCACAAGAAATATTTGCAGTCATTCCTTGGAAAGATCAACTTTGTTAGGCACTTTATTCCTAACTTTGTGGGTTTGGTAAGACCTATTACTCTCATGCTAAAAAAGGATGCAGTGTTCAAATGGACCGCAGAAGGGAAGGATAGCTTTGAAAAGATAAAACAAGATATTTCTCAAGCCCCAACATTGATTAACCCAGATTATACCAAGGATTTCATCCTGTATGCTCATGGGGTAGAATCTAGTATAGCCTGGTGTTGACACAACTAAATGATCAAGTGATGGAGCAACCTGTAGCTTTTTTTAGCCAAACATTGAAGGATTATGAGCTCAAGTATAGTCATATTGAAAAATAAGTGTTTTCTATCATGAGAGCCTTAAAGAAATTCAAAATCATGATTGTTGCTAGCCACGTAAAGGTTTTGGTATCACATTCTAGCATTAGAGACTTTATTATGGGAGCAGAGATCAATGAGAAATGAGCTAGATGGGTAACTAAAATCATGGAATATGATGTGACCATTAAGGCCACAAAGTTGGTAAGAGGAAGAGAACTTTGTGAGCAGCTGGCTCTGGACACTGCAGAACCTCAAGAGGCCACCCTCATGAATGAAGTGCCTTCAAATGATGAGCTTTCGTGTGATGTTGAGTGGCAACAGGATGAAAGGAATGTATTCAATGATCGCAGTTGGATTGTTGATATGTCAAAGTTTTTGTCTACTGGTGCATACCCTCTTGGTTTGAACAAAACAAAGAGGAGACATCTAAGGTTGCATTCTATTCCTTATGCATTGATTAGTGGTGTGTTGTTCAAAAGGAACATTGATGGTGTACTACTCAGATGCATTGAAGGTGAGCAATGTGACAGGGTTTTGGCTGAATTTCATGATGGTTTCTCAGGTGGGACATTTCTCTGCTAAAGCTACAACCATGAAGATTATAAAAGCAGGTTATTTCTGGCCTACATTGTTCATGGATGCTCATAGGTGGGTGAGGAAGTGCAAAGAATGTGCACTCTTCATTGGAAAGAAAATATTGGCATCCCTACCACTTCATCTAATCCAAGTAGATCAACCATTTGCACAATGGGGTCTTGAATTCATTGGTATGATCAACCACCATCTAGTGCTGGTCACAAATGGGTCCTCACAACCACAGATTATTTCACCAGGTGGACTGAAGCCGTGCCATTGAAGGAAGCCACTGAATCAGTCATCCTGGAATTTCTTGAAGAAATTGTCACAAGGTTTGGCGTCCCGCAGACCATTATCTCTGACAATGCTAAAGCTTTTTGGGATCCAAGATTTCTGGCTGGGCTTTAGAACTTGGGATTTATCTTAAAACTTCTTCCAATTATTACCCCCAAGGTAATGGATTGGTAGAATCCACTAACAAAAATCTGATCAGAATCATGAAGAGGATAATGGACATCAATCAAAGATAGTGGCATACAAAGGTGAAGAATGCTCTTTGGGCAGATAGGATAACAACAAAGAAGGCCATTGGCACTTCTCCCTACAAACTGGTATATGGAAAAGAAGCTAGACTTCCTTTGTCACTTGAGTTTCCTTCACTTGAATTAGCACAACAGCTAGAATTTGAAGGCGTGGATCAAAGAGAAATCAAAATGGCGGAATTGGTGCAACTAGAGGAAAACAAAAATGCCGCCATGGTCAGGATGGAACAACATCAGGTGTCAACCAAACAGTGGTTTGACAGAAAATCTAGAGATCAAACATTCAAGGTTGGAGATCTAGTTTTGAAATGGGATGCAAATCGAGCTAAACTAGGGAGACACTCCAAATTTGATGTTATTTGGAGTGGACCATATATTATCACCACTTGCAAGGAGGATAACTCATTTGAGTTGTCTGATCTTGATGGGAATGTGTTTCAAATCCCAGTCAATGGGATTCATCTTAAACCTTCTCATTAAGACATTTCATTGCATCTTGTACATAGTAGCTTAGGATTTCAATTCCTCCAAGTGATTTTAGCACACTATTTTGTTGGTAGTGTAGGTTTCCTTCCCCTAAGTGCTTTGCACATGTTTTGTTGCTTGGAGGATCTTGTTGCATAGGTTCCATGTCTTCAGAGGATACTATTGAAAGATGAAGTCCAAGGTGTTAAGGATCAGTTGCCATCAATTAAAGGAGTCAAATGTAGGACAACTAAATCAATCAGCCTAACTCCATGCCCAATGGATGCCTAAGGCTACTGATCATCCATCTAGCAGGCAGATGACCCCTATGAGTCACCAAAAATGTTTCCCAATTTTGCATCACTTGCAAAATTTGAGCAACTTGCATAAGTGTTAGACTTAGCAGACATTCAAATATGAATGTGGAGAGGCCGTGGAGGTTTTGAGTATGCCATGGATGGAGGAACATAGCCACCAGAGGGTTTACGTAGAGCTGTGGGATGAAGAAATTTCCGCAGAATGAAGAAAGGCTCCGTGGGTGGATATTCAAGGCCGCACTACAATGGAAAGTGTCGTGGGCTAAGGCAGCAATAAAAGATGAAGCGCGGGTCACAAGGAAGCATGTCACATTATCATGGCATGCCATGGAATTTCAAAAGCTGCGGGAGCCTATGGTGCCGCGATATGAAGGAATCACTTGTGGATATCAAATAGTCGAGCAAGACTGAGAGAAAATTACTGCGCAACGAAGTAAAATGATAATTTTTCATGGGAACCAAAAATCAATCTGCCTTCGATTTGATTGTCAAAATCTTTGCAAATCTAATAATATTTTTCTCTTCTCTATACAATCAAATCAGATTTCATGAATCAAATCGAGGAAAATAGACAAAAACCAAGGAAGCTTCTCTTGCACGCAAAAGGTCTTCTCAGGATGGCTCAACCACCAAAATTAAATATAGTATGGACACCTTTCTTTCTTCAGCAAGGAAGATGGCATGTAGACATGGATTTGTAGAAGTGTTCATGCCTTTCCTTAGAGCATGTAGAGAAATTAAATGAAGGTGGTCGGCTGGTGGGAGAAATTTAAAATTCAAATTTCCCTCTACATTTCTCTCTCTCCTTCTATCTTTCTATATATTGTAAAGTGATGCCTTGTTTTAATGTTGGATACTTTGGAATGTGAAGGCATCATTTTTATGTTGCACAAGTGTTCTAAGGGTAGCATGCCTTGGAATCAAGTTCTGTAAATGTTTTGCATCTTCTTCCTGTATCATGATGATCTTTGCATGATCTTCAGGCAATAAAATTCTAAGTTTTGTGGCTCATTTCCGCCTTGGCTATTGTTTTATTGTACTCTCTTGCCTCTCATTCATTTGCAAGTGTGTTGTATGTGTTGTTTCAGAACTAGAGTTCATTGTGCATCGTGGAGGTGGAACCTTGAATGTGATTTTGATCTGTGGTCTTTGTTTGGCCCTTTTCACCATCATTTTCTTTCATCTTCTCTACTATTGGAGTATGCATCCCCTTACTTTTGGTGATATCACCTTCTTTAGATTAGGATTTCTGTTTTATGCATCTCCTTCTCACCCTGGTCCCTTGGAAAGTTAGAGTAGAGCTAGATAGTTGCATTTCAATTCCTAGGAGTAGTGGCCACATACATGAAGGTTGAGTGCCTTGGTTTGACATGCCTTTTCTTCTTCAAGCTTTGCTTGGACAGCCATTTCCACCACTAGAGGTGCTTTCTTTCCCTTAACCACATATGCCCATGAATTTTGTTACTCAACCTATTTTTTGATAGACAGTTGTTGGGATGTGGTTTTCTTTTTAAGGTGCTCATGTTTTATGATTATCTCTAATTGTTTGTTCTTATTGTCTGAAACCACTTTATTAAGCTGCTGAAAGCATGGAGATTCTGCGGGGGTGGGGGGAGGGGGAGTGGAAGCGGCGGGGTCACGTTTGTTCAAGTTTAGTGACTCTTGCCTGTAAAGCAGAAATAATCCCGTCTTTCTCATGTAATTGTTTTGGGACAGCAATAGAAGGTCCTGAAATTTGGAGCCAAACATCTGGATTCCATATAAATGGTGGCAAATACTGACGCATTTATATTTGGGTGACAAAACCCTGCAATGATGAGGAGTTAAAGGGAGCTCCATGCAGGATGCAGTCTTTGTTCACTGTACATAGCAAATACGAAGGATAAATCAAAGATTTCATCAAACACTTGGCAGCCCACCAAAAATGCTGAGTGTATTGTGTCAAACAGTTGACAATCAGATCAAAATGTCCAAAGCTTTATCAAAACCTGCTAGAAATGGCCATGAAATCTGTAGGAAAACTGCACAGAATCTGCAAATTGCAGTTCAGGCAGATTCACAAATATCAAAAACTGAAAGTTTTGAAGCCCACACCAAGAAATCTAAAAGGAATCTGCGAATCACAGTTTTAGGACTTTAAACCTGTATGAGTCTGTCATACCTGCTCAAAACCTGTATGAAATCTGTCAAAACCTGTACGAAAGCTGCAAAAACCCAGTACCCCTATGAACAGTACACGTGAACAGAAAATGTGATGATCAGTAAAAGCGAAGAGTAAATGTGATGAACAGTTGATGCAAACATAAGTGTGATGGACAGTAGACTCAATGAACAGTAGATGTAATGAAGAAGATCTTAGATAAAAATCAGGTTTTAATAAATGGAGGGTTGCTGGAATCACTCTTCTATCTAGATAAAGAAGACTATCTTTTGGGTGGATTAATGATACCCTTTGGAGATTAAAAGTTGCCTCTTGTCTAGATCTTATAGGAAAGTCACACGTCATGTTCCTGTAAAAGATGTCTTTCCTCCTGCTGATAAAATCTAGTTCACGTCTATTATTGTTATTTCCTTGACTGAGCCTACTATTAAGTTCTATTTTTGATCGGATCGTTTCTAATTCAGCAGAAATTGTCAGTGTTGTTGAACATACTATTGAAGTTGGATTGTGCGAAGTTGTGGAGATTGAGATATTGCCTCTTGTTGATAGTACAAACTAGGCAGTTGCACCAGTTGTTGCAATGAAACCTGATAGAATATGAGTTGATAATTATTTTCATTTATTCTTCTTAATGTTTTCAGTGTATCTTCTTAAAATATAAAATAGGTATTAAAAAGTAAAACTTTAATTACTTAGAAATTTAGAATATATGTCCCTTTCTCAATGAAACTTACCACATTTACTAAGATGTTTCTTTAAATTATGATAATAAAGTATGGAGGAAATACTTCAAGACATATTTATTAGCAACATAACAAGATTTAAAGAATTCCTAAAATTTTATTATACATTTAACTAAAGAATTAAATTTATTTTTCTACCAATATTATAAGATACCTTAATGATCTTATGGATTTTAACTCAATCACCTTCTAAGTTTTCATTTAAGCAAAGTTACCCCATCTACATCAATCTACTAATGAAATTAGTACTTAGAGGAAAAATAATATATTTGCTGGTGACACCATAATGGAAGTAACCCTCCCACTAACATAATTGTTGAATGGTTATAGGCCTTCCATTCTCTTTGAAACTTACCACATCCAATAATATATTTCTTTAAATTATGATAATAAAATATAGAGGAAATGTTAGCATAGATCGTAGAGGATTACTTCAAGAAATATTTATCAGCAAAATAACAAGATTTAAATAATTTCTAAAATTTTATTATATATTTAACTAAAGAATTAAATATTTTATTCTACCAATAGTATAAGATACCTTAATGATCTTATGAATTTCCACTAAATCACCTTCTGCGTTTTAATATAAGCAAGTTACCCCATCTACATCAATCTGCTAATGAAGTTAATACTTAAGAAGAAAAATAATATATTTGGGGTGACAACATTATTGAAGTAGCCCTCCCACTAACTTAATTGTTGAATGGATATAGGATTAATATGTTTACTTACTGTCTTCCATTTTCCATGAACCTTACCACATCCAATAATATATTTTTTAAATTATGATAATAAAATATGGCCGAAATGTTAGCACACACCCTAGAAAATTACTTCAAGACATATTTATTTGCAAAATAACAAGATTTAAAGAATTCCCAAAATCTTATTATACTAACTAAAGAATTAAATATTTTATTCTATCAATATTATAAAATAGCTTAATGATCTTAATGATATTAATCTATAAGAAATTAACAAGGTTTAAAGAATTCCTAAAACATTAAGTTATATATTTAAATAAACAATTCAATATTTTTTTACGAATATTATAAGATACCTTAAACAACCGCCACTATCCAAATTTTATCTGATACACACACACATACACTACATACAAGAAAGAAAATATATTATTGTTTTGGATGATTCTATAGGTGAATAGTACTTTTGTTTGAGCAACTTAATGAATTATAAATTTAGCAAGGAAATCAAACACGAAGGAAACTTTACTATAAAAAAATTGTTTTCATCACTTTGATTATTATTTTTCATAAGTAATTATTTTTCTATAAATTTTTAACTCTTATAAATTAATAAATAATCACAAGGAAATGAAGCCCAAAAATACATCTTTAAGCATTTATTAGTGTGACAGAGGAATAGTGATTATAGACAATCACAACTTTGAATTTTTCACGTTTAATCTTAAATATTTTAACAAACTTAATCATCAAATGACTCACCATATACAGAATCAAGTAGCTTACTTTAGAAATAGATGCTTACCATTAAATTTGTCGTACTCATCAAATAATACTTTGTATCTAACATAAAGTTCATTTGAATGGTCATGAAGGATTTTATTTATGTGCAAGTTGTAGATAGTTCTTCCCAAATAATGAAGGTTTACATTAAAAAAAGAACAATTAAACATACAAAGGAAGAAAATAGGGGAAAACATTATTGGGATACATATATATAAACATATAATGATCCCCATGGGACAATGTATAACATAATTTACAATACTTACATAAAGTTGTTAAGGTATCCTATCTTATAAAAGCTAATATAATAACCCTCAAATGCTTAAAAATGATTAGCCATTGGTCGTATACATTTTCTTTTGAGTAAGATAGGAAAAGAAGAATAAAAATATTGCTAGGAATTGTTTAAAATTTTCACTTAACTTATACCAATATCTCAAAATAATGTAGCTAAAGAAAGAATAATACCATTTTAATTAGCGTCAACCTGAATAAATAGTCTCCATTAAAGATTTAAAGTATAGGACATTACCTACTTTCATGACACATGATTATGCATTTTTTTAATCTAATTTAATTTAGAAGATGGTAGTATCAATTAAAGTAATATGAAGGGGAGATTTATAATGAAGAGAATGATACTGTGCACAAATTATATTTGTTTTATGGTTATGATGAATTACAATTATAAACTAATTAAGTTTTATAATACTAAAAAAAATATAGTATAATTATGTGTGCCTTTATAAATGCACTCATATGAAAATATAGAATTTTGTTTAAATATAGATTCTATTATTTAAAGAAAACATTAATGGGATACATATAGAGAAACATATAATGATCCACATAGGACAATGTATAAAATAATTTACAATACTTAAATAAAGTTGTTAAGGTATCCTATCTTATAAAAGCTAATAATATAATATAGTAACCCTCAAATGCTTAAAAAAGATTAGCCATTGGTCATATACATTTTCTCAGATTCGCAAACGTCAAAAACTGAACTTTTTGAAGCCCACACCAAGAAATCTAAAAGGGATCTTTGAATCACAGTTTTAGGACTTTAAACCTGTATGAAGTTTGTCATACCAGCTCAAAACCTGTATGAAATCTGTCAAAACCCAGTACCCCTTGAACAGTGGATAAGAACAGTAGACGTGAACAGAAAATGTGATGATCAGTAAAAGCGAAGAGTAGACGTGATGAACAGTTGACACAAACATAAGTGTGATGGACAGTAGACTCAATGAACAGTAGATGCAATGAAGAAGATCTTAGATAAAAAACAGGTTTTAATAAATGGAGGGTTGCTGGAATCACTCTTCTATCTAGATAAAGAAGACTATCTTTTGGGTGGATTAATGACACCCTTTGGAGATTAAAAGTTGCCTCTTGTCTAGATCTTATAGGAAAGTCGCACCTCATGTTCCTGTAAAAGATGTCTTTCCTCCTGCTGATAAATACTAGTTCATGCCTATTATTGTTTGTTTTTTTTAAACCACATCAAAATTATATTACTGGAAAAAACTTGTTTGAATTACAATCCCATGCTTTGGTACACATACTCCAAGATCTATCCTTAGACTTCCAACAACATATTAAAGAAGAAGAAAAGCAAAGCAACAACTTATCCATCCAATAAATGCAGCTGCAGAATCTTTTCAATCTGATTTCGCTTCTCTGGAGGCCATGTCAAAGGCACAGTACCAATGTTTAGCATATCATGATGATCCAAGGCCCAATTTGCCAAAGCATCCACTCTTTGTTCCGGTTTCTATGAACATGTTGATATAAGATGGTGTGAAATTGTCTGATAATAACCTGAATATTCTCTTGAATCCTTGCAATTAGCCAATTGTTGGATCTATGTTGCTGCTGAGCTGACAGAAGGTGGATAATAACCTAATAATCAGATTCCACTATAATTCTAAGACATCCCAATTTAGTAGCTTCCTAGAGAGCTCGTTGAATTGCCATGATTTCAACTACATTGTTAGTTAAGTTCCCCAATCGATGAGCAAAGAAGAAAAGGGGAGTCCCCATAGAATCATGAGCTATCCCTCCAATGCTAGCTGGTCCTGGATTACCCCTGGATGCTCCATCTGTATGTAGTTTAACAAAATCAAACAGGGGAGGTGTCCATTTTCTTAGAGCAGATCGCACTGACATTTTAGACCTTACAACAGTCTTCCATTGACTTTCCTCCAAATGAATCTTTTGCAACATGCTTTTCTGTTTGCCAGGTAAGGGAGAAGGGATTTTCACATTATATTTAATAGTTTCCACTATGTTACTAGCAGTTAATTCCTTGACATACCAGATGTCTCTGTTTTCAGATTTGAAAATACGTCTGTTTCGCTCCTTCCACACATTCCACAACATAAGAGAAATAGCAATCCAAACTCTTTTGTTAAAATCATGAGAATATGAAACCGAGTGTTTCCAATCTCTAAAAATTTCCACTAGGTTCATACCAGGATTCCAAGTAACAGATAACCAATCAGCAAGAAAATACCATAAGGACATAACAAAAGGACACTGGAAAAAGAGGTGATTCAAAGTTTCGTCCGCTTGTTTGCACAAAGGACACCAAAAAGGTCCCACTATACCTCGCCTCATCAAATTGTCCCCAATAAGAATCCTCTTATATAAAAGAAGCTAGACAATGAATCTAACTTTAGGCCACAAAATTGGCTGCCAAAGATCAACAAAAATATCCTTCCACGGGTGAGGCTGGATACCTGTCAAACTTCTATATCCTTCAGCTACGGAATAACTCCCTTCCGAAGATTTCCCCTGGGCAATGGTATCAGAGTTAGAAGAAAAATGAAGGATTCGATTTTGCAGGATAGTTTGCAAAAAATGAATTTGAGTCATAGACAAATTGGCCTGCCACATGAAAGGAGAAATCCACTCCGTCCCCTAGGTTGATGTCTGCATATAATGGAGGCGAGAGCTATCCTCCCCATAAAATGCACCCAATGCATAACAACACCTATGCAAACCATCATGCCACCCATGATGTCATGTAGAGCCACTTGGCGCATCATTTCGGACTCAGTTTTTTTTTTGTGTTTGAAAAACGCAGTGTTTTTCAACCACGCGCAGAGAGACCCAACCGGATTCGAACCGGTGACCTGTGGATCACAAGTGCATGTTCCCCACCAGCCCGCCTACCACATGTTGCATTGTGATTGCATTGCGTTTTGTTAAAAAAAACTGAAAACTCTGACACGACCGCTGACGTGTGGGACCCACCATTGCATGCACATGCATGTGCATGGTCTGTTTTTATGGGTCGCTGATGGGCATGGGGTGCATTTTATGTGGAGCTTAGCTTCCGGCTATAATGGATCACCTTTTCCTTTCCTTGACTATGAAGAAAATTCATAATACCTCTAAACTCTGGAAACTGCTCAATCAAAGGCGGGATCCCATCCCACGAGTCAGTCCAAAAGTTAGCCTGGTCACCTTTCCCAATTTTCCAAAAAAAATGTTTTTAATAATTTCTTCTCCAATTTTAAGAACCGATTAAATTCAACGAGAAGGGAGTATCGAATCAAATCATGCGGCAACATTCCTTTCACATATTTTGCTCTAATGTTGGTGGCCCATAAATGGTGGGGATATTGCAGTAGCCTCCAATATAATTTTTTGCTAGGGCCTTATTATTCAACACAATTGATCTGAAGCCCAATCCCCCTTGGCAGGCAAAGCATTTTCCATGTCACAAGATGCCATTTCTAGACCTATTGAACCCCTTTCCATAAAAAATTCTGGCTAATAGAGTCCATCTGATGTAATATTTTGACAAGAATATTCAAAAGGGAAGAAAAATAGATGGAATAACTTGCAAAACAACTTTAATCAAAGTAATACGTCCACCGTAAGATAACCATCATTGCGTCAATTTACTAAATTTCTGAAGAACCTTCGTGGGAAGCCAAGTCCAATCAGTTAAACTTGTAGATTTCAATGGAATTCTCAAATACTTTAGACGTGACACTCCCTTTTGAAATCCTAATTTGGCCAAAATATCCTACTCTTGTCTAGGCGAGCAATGAAAGAAAATAATTTGTGACTTTTTCTTGTTTATATCTTGACCTGTGGCCTTTGAGAAGAGCAGCAAATTGTTATGAATTTGGATAGCTTCTTTTAAAGATGTTTTTCCCATGATTGAAGAATCATCTACAAACTGGAGATGAGATAAAGAGTCAATTTGTTTGGCCAATTTTATATCTTTCATTTTCTTCTGAGTTCTTGTCTTGGAAAACAATTTGCCAAAAGATTATGCTACTAAAATGAAAAGAAAAGGGGATAAAGGATCCCCTTGCCTTATGCCACAAGAAGCAGAGAATCTAGAACTGGGAGATCTATTAATCAAAATAGAATAAGAAACTGAAGAAATACAGGTTTGTACCCACTAAACCCAAACAGGGGAGAAACCAAATTTCAGCAAGATTTGAAACAAGAGAGACCAACCCACCCTATCATAGGCTTGAGACAAATCTAGTCTCAAAAACATAGCTGGTTTCTTTTGAATTTCCAAATGAAAAACTTCTTGAGCTAAAACAATATCATCATTAATTTGTCTATGAGGTACAAATCCCCCTTGTTCCGGAGATATTACTTTATGAAAGATGAGCTTCAGCCATTCAGCTATAACTTTGGTAATTATTTTATACAACACATTGCATAAAGTTATAGGGCGGTATTCCGCAAGGGTAGAAGCCTTTTCTTTCTTGGGAATCAAAGCTATAAAAGTTTGATTTATGATTTTTCGGACAGTCTTGGCTTGTCTGCATTCTTCCACCACCTGCAGGAGATCACTTTTGATAATGTCCCAAAATTCCTGATAGAATTCTATAGGAAAACCATCAAGTCTTGGCATTTTTCCCTTTTTCATAGCCCAAACAACTTGTTGGAGTTCCTTCTTTGAAACTAGTTGCAAAAAAAAATTATTGTCCTCCTCTCCAATTAAGGTTGGAATAGTGCTAAGCAATTGGTGTTGAGCATTTCCATCCAAAATACTAGCAGGGAAGATCCCTGAGAAGTACTGATTTGCTAAATGTTGTATATCGTCTTACGTAGTGACCTGAGTACCATTATCTCTATCCAAATAAGCTATATGATTATGAGAGCGATGAGCTAAGGGAAACTTATGGAAGAAAGAAGTGTTTTTATCTCCCTCTTTCAACCAATTAATTCTAGATTTTTGTTTCCAAAAACTTTCTTCTCTTAATTCCCACTCTGTCAAATCCTGCTTAAGGGTAATTTCCGTTGTTTGCAGTTCTTTAGAATACCCCTGTATTCTGATTTGATGGCTCACTTCCTATAATGATTCTAATTTCTCACGTTTTTTCCCATGAACATTCCCAAAATCAGATTTATTCCACCGCTTCAATTGATCAATAATATATTGCATTCTTCTAGTAAAACAACATTTTGGTACCATACTTGGGTTGACCCTCCCTCCACCATTTCTCAATTAAAGAGGGAAGTGTTTCATCTCTTAACCACATCAATTGGAATCTAAAAGGAGCTTTAAAAGGTTTGGATTTCCCATTTCCAGCGACACCGGCCAATGGTCTGAACCTGTATTATCCAAAACATTAGCAACCAGAATAATGCTTCTCTCTAACATTTCTTCTGACACTAAAAATCTATCTAATCTTTCCAGGATACACTGCTCTCCCACTCGCTTGTTAGACCATGTCATTAATCCGTTTTGAATCTTGATATCAATCAAATTCATCATTTGAATAAAATCTAACATGTTAGTAGACGAGGCATCAAAAACTGAATTCCCTCTATGCTTTTCATGAGAAAATAAGACAGTATTAAAATCTCCCCTATAATCACAGGTATTCCAGAGTGTCAGCAACTATATCAGAGATTACCTTCCACTGAGCTTTTTTTGGCTCAGCCAAAACCGGAACATAGATGTTCAAAAGTAAAGCATGTTGATTATCAGCTACACTTCTAACCACCATAGAGAGAACTCCATGATGTCCTCCACTATCAATACAGTCCATTTATTAAGGATCCCATATACACACCATGCCTCCCGATGCTCCTTGTGAGCTTATAGAAACCACTTCAAGTTTTTTTCTTAATATTAGGAACCATTACAACCATAAAATCTATTGAAGCTTTAGTTTCTTGGAGAAATATCATTTGAGGATGATGCTGGTTTAGAATATGTCTAATCCCATTTACTTTAGAAGGGCTATCTTTTAGCCCTCGAACATTCCATGTAATCCACTTCATTGAGGGAGTTGTTCAAAGATTGTAGGCAAATCCCCTACTTTACCAACTACAATTAATTGCTGCCCTGTTTTTTGTAGACGAAGTTGGTTAGACTGTCTACCTGATTTCAAAGTGGAGTCCATCCACAAATTCTTCGTCTTTTCTTGTTGAATTACTGTGGATGCTTTCTCCATATGGGGATCCACATCAAGAGGCAAGTCCGCAGAAGAAGGTAGCAAAGGTAAAAAATTACTTTGACCATTTTCCATTTCCTGCCTCGCTAATTCCTTCCTATTTTCATCTGAAAGTTTATGTTTCCTTTGGTAACTTTTAAAGTTTTCGTTATGTTCTGAATGCACAACCAACGCTTTAGATTTTGAATGAAGAGGGGACTTATCCTCACCGAGCATTGGGGGAACATCAGCTTGAGTTTCAAGAACTTGGGTTTCTTACACCTCTTCCATGTCTTCCTCAGCATCTTCTGATTGAAGGGCTGCGAATCTATTTGTGTTATTCTGTTAAGTTTTTCCAGTATTGTTTTCCCTTGTTGTCTTTCTTTATAGCGGAACAATAAAATCGTTAGAGCGGGGTTGTTCCTAATTCTGATCCTTCATCCTCTGAGGGCAATCTTTGACCAGATGACCATATTCATGACAAAGTCTGCATCTAAATGGAATGTTCTCATAATCAATCTATTGTTTCCATTGATCTTCTCCCACTTCCAACATGATTTTAGTAGGAAAAGGTTGATTCATATCCATGTACACACACATCTATGCATAAACCATTTGCTCCATCTTAATTCAAGAGTCAGATGCCCTAACAAATATTCTAATGGAATGTCATTCTTTACCTTTATTGCCTTCTTCTGTAGATATACCCCTTGTTGAGAACCACCTTCTAGAGAGTGACCCCTCTACTTTGAGAGCGGGAAGAAAATCTAACCAACTTCGTATTCAGAAAATAAAGCAACAATTAACTAGTACTGGTAAAGTAGGGACTTTGGCTACAATTTTTGAACAACCCCACAATGAAGTTGATCACTTGGAATGTTCGAGGGCTAAAAGGTAGCCCCTCTAGAGTTAATGAAGTAAACCCTCACATAATATTTATTCAGGAGACTAAAGCATTTATAGATTTTATGGCAGCAGTGACTCCTAACATCCAGAAAAAATTTCAAGTTGTCTCTTTAAGTTCACAAAGAGCTTCTGGAGGCATGGCATGCATATGGGATCCTCAACAAATTCACTATATAGATAGTGGAGGACATCAGGGTGTTCTCTATATGGTGGTTAGATACGTTCTTGAAAACCAAATTACTTTATTATTGAACATCTATGCTCCGGTTTAGGTGGAAGCAAAAAAAGCTTAGTGGAAGATTATTTATGATATTGTTGCAGCCCATTCTAGAATACCTGTCATTATAAGGGGATATTTTGATACAGTTTTATTCTCTCATGAGAAACATGAAGGGAATTCTACCCTTGATGCCTCTACTGTTAACATGTTGGATTTTTTACAAAAGATGAATTTGGTTGATATTCAAACCCAAAATGGACTAATGACGTGGTCCAACAAAAGAGTGGGCGAGAATTGTATCTTGGAAAGGTTGGACAGATTTTTAATTTCGAAAGAATGGTTAGAAAGCAACATTATTCCGATTGCTAACTTTCTAGACAATTTAGGATTTGATTATTGTCCGGTTTTATTAGAATTGGGGAAATCAAAATCGTTCAGAGCTCCCTTTAGATTTCAATTGATGTGATTGAGAGACGAACATCTTCCTTCTTTAATTGACAAATGGTGGAAGTGTTGGCTAGATTTTCTGCACAGCTAAAAACCTCGGCAGTCATGAGATAAATCTCCCTCAATTACCGGTGAGGCTTCCGTGTAAGATGTTTATCAATTTGGTAAGTATGAATCTTAATAACTATTTGCAAGGGGTTTTACTTTAATTACAAAGTTCATGAACCATAACTTGGCAATTTTGCAGCAAGTAAGCAGTTGTTTATAAAGTATTTGCAGAAGGGGGAAATAATAAAATTTGGAAAAGAAAAAAGGAAGATATGTAATGCAACCAATAGTTTACAGAGTTGGTCTCATACACATAGATTAAATAAACAAGTAGATCTCACAATATACAGAAGTAAAGGAAAAGAAAGCTTCTAATCTAAATCTCAGATAACACAATTTATCTAAAGATCCACACAGAAGTAAGAAGCAAATGCACCGTGGACACAAAGTTCTCTGGATATCTGTCTTTATTCAATTCCTCAGCTTTCACATAAATGACATCAAGCGCTACAACACGAAGTCTGGAACTCAAGAATGTTGATTAACAAATTGTGATCCTTTAACCCGTAGGCTCTTCCTCTATTTATAGTGTATAGAGTGCAATTACAAATAGGATGCTTCTATGAATTCCTGCATGTGGAAGCCGTAAAGGAAACAATTGGCAATCTTCCTCCTAGAATTCCTCTTCGAATGACATGCATGATTTACACCAGAAAATAGAACCTTTTATTCGGCATGTTTGCCACCTATTTCCAAGTAATTGACTTCTTCCGGTAACTTGAAGTAATGGTTTCTAAACCAATTACCTAAGTTTTACAATTTAATTGATCGCTCAATTACTTTGTCGGAGAAAATAAAAGAAAGAAGAAGAAAGAGGAGAAGAAATTATTCTAGGTGCAACACCTTATTCTTGCCCTTGATCTATCAATTAATCCGATGATGCCTAGACACTATGCATGGTTTTGTTGGATTACCGTTGTCATCACCCTTCATTCTGTCTAAATTCACTTCTGTCGGAGACTTCCCTTTTCCACCTTTGCCTAAAGCTTTTGCACTTGTGAAATCTGGATCTATTTGTGCAGAAATTGCAATTGTTTCCCCTGATTCTGAAGATATCTCCAATGTATCAGACATTGACTTCTGCTTAATTTTCAAAAGTATGTGCACAAGTGAATTGTCTCGAAAAAATTTAGACAAACATTCAACTCATCCTCATATATATTTTTATATTGGCATCCGTAAATTCTGGAAATTTCTCCAAATGCAAGCAAAGAGAAGTGGGCTCAACTGAGGGATTGCATGCATTTATAGTGGTTGCTTTGGAATATGGAAAAGTTAGCTCGAGTGGTGATCCAATTTTGGTGTGGATTTTGCAAAGAGAGGGCAGCTTTTAACTTAGCAGACAAGCCCCCTAGGAATCACGGCTTGCTTCCAAACATGTTGCTTCTAACCTTTCAAAAATTGCGTTTAAAATCCAAGGAGACTCTTTGTTGGAAATCCACGACTTGGTAGAAGACTGGGCTGCCAGGAACCACATAATTCACTTAAGTGATTTGTTTTTTATTTAAAACAATTGTGTGGATTTCAAGGGAGGAGGATTATGTGGATCTAGAAGGGAGAGGATGCTTCGCAAAAGGAAGACAAGACACCCGACATCCACACAATTGTTTTAAATGATTTTCTTTTTTATTTAAAACGATTGTGTGGATTCCAAGGGAGGAGGATTATGTGGATCTAGAAGGGAGAGGATGCTTTGCAAAAGGAAGACAAGACACCCGACATCCACACAATTGTTTTAAATGATTTTCTTTTTCTTTAAAACAATTGTGTGGATTCCAAGGGAGGAGGATTGTGTGGATTTAGAAGGGAGAGGATGCTTTGCAAAAGGAAGACAAGACACCCAACATCCACACAATTCACTTAAGTGATTTTCTTTTCATTTAAAACAATTGTGTGGATTCCAAGGGAGGGGGATTGTGTGGATATAGAAGGAAGAGGATGCTTTGCAAAAGGAAGACAAGACACCTGACATCCACACAATTCACTTCAGTGATTTTCTTCTTCCAACTTGCACGTGAAAAATAGAAGACTCTATTGCTAGAAACCACAATTTAGTTAAGTGAAATTGCCCCTTTAAAATATGGCGTGGATTACCAGAGTGAAGGCTGCTTGAAACAAGAAGACAAAGGAGTGAAAAACCACAACTGGCATAAAAACTTCATCTTTGGATAATTGCGTGGAAGTTTAATGATGAGGGCAGCTTTGCAAAACCACGCTTTGAATAAAATTTTCCATTTTTGGAAAGGGTCCGAGAAGATGTAGCAGCAAAAACTTGCAAGTGCCATAACTTTCACTCCATGGCTCCATTTTAGGTGTCATTTTTTCCAAAAGTGCATATTTTCTCGAGCTCTACGCATTGGTGTCAGTATTTTCCTTATTTTCACAAAATCCATTATTGCACCTTTTTGGACCAAGCAACCTCTTGCAATCTCCTGAAGGAATCCTGAGCTCTGGTGACCTATAGACAAATTAGTTAGCAATTAAAAACACTGGATAGCTTTTCAAAACCCTAGGCTCGGGAAAAGGTCTGGCAAGAAGAATGAATAGGCTACAGGTTTTGAAGGACGAAAAACGGAGAAAAACCAAAACACAGACAAAAATAAATAAAAACAAAACCCGAAAGAAGCTGCGGGCAATTCCTCAAAAAGTTTCTCCAATTAGCTGATCTGCAAAAATTCTTCCCCTCGGGTGAATGTTCTGTGGTAAAAATGATGGGGTGAAGTGCTTTATATAACCTAAATCCTCCAATTTTAGCTCAATCAATTTTTAAAAAAACTTTATTTATTTATTATGAAAATAAATAAAACGCTTTCAGACAAAGCCTGGTGAAGGAATTGAGTGAGCTTAAGCATGTGGGTATTTGGCGAATGTGGCTCTTATGACTCCCTGGGGATACCTTAGAGCAATGCAAACAACTACAAGCAAAACAAAACACAAAACACGACCTACTACTTAAAAAGAACAAAAAAATTTAAAAGGGGTAGTCCTAGATTTCAGGGTGAAGAAAACATGTTTTGCTTCACTAGAAGATTGCAGCATATTACTAACAAATTCAAGAAGTCGAATAAATCTGATTTTGGGAATGTCCATGAGAAAAAACGTGAAATCTTGAAAACTTCACAAGAGGTGTCTCATCAAGTAAGAATGCAAGGGTACTCAAAAGAATTGCGAAGTAAGGAAATCTTTCTTAAGCAAGAACTGATGGAATGGGAATTAAGAAAAGAAATCTTCTGGAAACAGAAGTCCCGAATTAAGTGGCTGAAAGCGGGAGATAAAAACACCTCTCATAAATCTATCTTAGCTCACCGTTCTCATAATCACATTGCTTACCTGGAAAAAGGAGATGGAACTCGGGCTAAATCAAAGGAAGATATTCAACAATGCAATACAATACTTTTCTAGGATCTTTGCTGCTGCTAATATGGATGGAAATGCTCAACAACTGCCTAATATCATTCCCACCTCGGTTAGTGAGGACAATACTTTTATTTTGTAGTCGGTTTCAGAGAAGGAACTCCAAACAGTTTTATGGGATATGAAAAATAGAAAAACACCAGGACCTGATGGCTTTCCGATAGAATTTTATCAGGAATTTTGGAACATTATCAAAAATGATCTTTTGGAAGTGGTGGAAGAATGCAGACAAGCGAAGATTGTTCTCAAAGTCACTAATCAAACCTATATTGCTTTGGTTCTTAAGAAAGACGAGACTTCTACCCTTGCGGAATATCGCCCCATTGCTTTATGCAACGTGCTCTATAAAATAATTACCAAAGTCATAGCTGAAAGGTTGAAAACTATCATTTATAAAGTAATATCTCCAAAACAAGGGGGCTTTGTACCTCGTAGACAAATCTACAACGATATTGTTCTAGCTCAGGAAGCCCTCCATTCCATGGACATTAAAAAAAACCCACTATGTTTTTGAGACTGGATTTGTCTAAAGCTTATGATAAGGTAAGGTGGTCTCTCCTTATGGACATCCTCTTGTGGTTTGGTTTTCCCCCCTTTGGGTTCAGTGGATACAAGCATGTATTTCTTCGGTTTTTTATTCAATTTTGGGGAATGGAGTTCCTACAGCTAGAGTCTCTGCGTCCCGATGTATAAGGTAGGGAGATCCTTTATCTCCATTTCTTTTCATAATAGTTGTTGAATCTTTTAGTAGACTATTTTCCAAAACAAGAATCCAGAAGAAGTTGAGGGGTATCAAACTGGCTACACAGGTGGACCCTCTGTCTCATCTGCAGTTTGTAGATAATTCTTTCATCATGGGGGAAACATCTTTAAAAGAAGCTAATCAAATCCACAATAATTTGGAGCTCTTTTCAAAGGCCACTGGTCAAGATATAAACAAGCAAAAGTCAAAAATCAGCTTCTTCCATTGCTCTCCCAAGCTAGAGCAAGATATTTTGGCGAAATTAAGATTTCAAAAGGGCATGTTACCTCTAAAATAGTTAGCTATCCCATTAAATTCGAAAAGGTTAACTAACTGGAGTTGGCTACCCGCAAAGAGTCTTCAGAAATTTAGTAATTGGACTCATAGATGGTTAACTTCTGGGGGACATATAACTCTGATTAAAGCTGTGTTACAAGTTATTCCTATCTATTTTGCTTCTCTTTTGAATATTCTTGCGAAATTTTTACATCAACTAGATTCCATTAGTCAAAAATTCTTATGGACAGGAACTCAACAGGTTCAGAAATGGCATCTTGTGAAATGGAAAACTTTATGTTTGCCAAAGAAAGAGGGGGGATTGGGTTTTAGATCCAGTGTGCAGAATAATAAAGCTTTGATTGCAAAGTTATATTGGAGATTGCTGCAAAATCCATATCAGCTATGGGGCATCAATATTAGAGCAAAATATGCAGAAGGAATGTTGCCGCATGAACTAATTCGACATTCTTTACCTTCTCGAGGTTCTCTGATTCTCCCAGTCCTCAAAATAGGTGAAGAAATCATTAAAAACATTTTTTTTGAAAAATTGGGAAAGGTGATCAGGATAACTTCTGGTCTGATTCATGGGATGGGCACCCACCTTTGATTGAACAATATCTGGATTTTAGAAATACTATGAATACTCTTCACATTAAAGGAAAGGTAAAGGTGAGCCATTATATACAATAATCGTCTCAAGGGATTGAATGGATCTCTCCATCTTTGTGGCAGGTCAATTTGTCTAATGGTCAAATTCACTTTTTTCACACCCTCCTGCAAAACAATATCCTTCCTATCACCTCTGAACCTAATACCCTTGCATGGGGAAAATCTTCAGAAGGGAAGTACTTTGTAGCTGAAGGATATAGTGCTTTGATAGTTAATCAGCCACACCCTTGGAAGGACATCTTCGTTGATCTCTGACAACCTACTTTGAGGCCTAAAGTTAGATTCTTTATCTAGCTTTTATTATATAGGAGGATTCTTACTGGAGACAATTTTGATGAAATGCGGAATGGTCGAACCCTTTTGGTGTCCTTTATGTAAAGAAGCAGATGTAACTCTGATCCACCTTTTTCTTCAATACCCTTTTGTTACGTTTCTATGGAATATCTTGGCTGATTGGCTATCTGTTACTTGGAACTCCCCTATGAATCTTGTGGATACTCTTAGAGGTTGGAAACGCTCAATCTCTTATACTCAGGACTTTAACAAAGGAATCTGGATTGCTATCTCTCTTATGATGTGGAATGTATCGAACGAGAGAAATAGACGTATTTTCAAATCTGAAAGTAAAGACAGATAGTATGTCAAGGAACTAACTCGAAGTAATATTGTGGAAACTATGGTGCATAATTTGAAAATTCCCTCCCCGACACCTGGAAAGTGTAAAGTTTTATTACAAAAACTTAATTTGGGAGAAAGCCAATTACAGACAAAGTCTTGTTCTAAACTTTTGATGCCCTTTGTTTTGAGAAAATGGAAACCACTTCCGTTTGGCTTTGTTAAATTAAATACTGATGGAGCAGCTAGAGGTAATCCGAGTCCAGCCAGTATGAGAGGGATAGCGCATGATTCTTTGGGAACTCCCCTCTTCTTTTTCACTCATCAATTGGGACATTGCACCAATAATGTGGCTGAAATCTTGGCTATCTAGTGAGCTCTTTTGGAGGAAACTAAAACATGGATGTTTTAGTATTATAGTTGAATCTGATTCTAAGGTTATTGTTAACCTTCTAAGAGCTCAAGAGCTACATACATCCAATAATTGGCTAATCGTCAGAATTCAGGATAATATTAAGGTTATAGCTAGACAATTTCAAACCATCATATATCATGTGCCTAGAGATCAGAACAAGGTGGCAAACGTTTTGGCAAACTGGGTGTTGGATCATAATAATCTGATCACCTTTGGCCCTTTCCCTTTGACATGGCCTCCAGAAAAACGGAAACAGATTGAAAAGATCCTTCCCTTACAATCACTGGATGGATAATTTGTAGATATATTCTTTCTCTTCTTTAATTTGTTGTTGGAATTCCAAGGATATATCTTGGGGTATGAGTATAATAGCTTGGCATTGTAATTTGAACATTATATTTCTATTAATATAATTTTGGTGATTTTGTCAAAAAAAAAATCCAATGGAATTGCCAATATCCTGAAAAATCATTGGATTCCAAAATTCAATTGGCAATCCAAAAAGTCAAATCGAAACAGGAACAGCAGAAGGGAGTTCCTCTTCATCTATAAAAAGAGGTTGCCATGGCTTCATAAACAAACCCACATGCCTAAAAAACCATGGTCCCCCTTGAAAGATATGTTTCTTTTCAGCGAAAGTAGCAAATACCACTAAGAAATAGCTGTTAAGATAGGCAGAGACAATATACTCTCCTTGAGTAATCCATGTTTTCCGCCTCTAGTTTGCGGATATTGGCTTGAACATCAAACGTTGCGATTTTGAGCACTAGAGTGCCATCTGCCACTTTCATACAACCTGATGGAGTTTTGCGAGGATCATCTTTCACCATCCGAATTAGTCGTTTTGAACCTTGAATGGAAGAGAAGTACTTGGTCACGAGGACCACGCATAACATCTCTGAAGGAAAAATAGGAGGGTTCTCCTTTTTCAAAAAATCGAGCCGAAGGAGGATCCATTCTATGAAATTGTGAACCTTCAACAACGAAGAATAAACCACAAATATGGAGAACCAAAAATGAAATACACGGACAGAAGGGGACAAAAAACCAACAGAGGGAAAAAAGTGCTGCCGAAATTACCGATAAGGCCCAATCCCGACCCCAAATGATCGAGATGAGGGGCGGAAACCAGAGGAAAAATGGTTAAAAACCAAAAACGTTGTCGAAGATACAAACCGAATAAATACGAATAGAAACAGCAACGAAAATCGTCTGTCAACCCCATGATTTCATGAACAGTCGTCATGATTTCATTACCTCATGCCTATTATTGTTACTCCCTTGACTGAGCCTACTATTAAGTTCTATTTTTGATCGGATTGTTTCTAATTCAGCAGAAACTGTCAGTGTTGTTGAACATACTATTGAAGTTTGTTTCCTAGACCCACATATTGTGTTTACTTCCTCTTATTTTGACATTAAAGTTGACGATCAGCTTGACTTCTTGGATGATGATCGCTCAGACGTGTTTAGTGATCAATTTGACAAAGGATATGCACTGCATGATGATGATGATCCTTATTGATGTGCTTGGATTGTGCGAGGATGTGGACATCAAGATATTGCCTCTTGTTGATAGTACAAATAAGATTATTCATATAAATCCATTTCAATGGTATGTTGCAAATCCAAAAGGGTGGTTTACAAATTCTGCCCATTAAGTTGAAAACCCGAAAGGGTAGCTTAATGGAGACTTGTGATAAAAACTTGAGAGAGTATCATTGAGTTGTGCATTTCAAGGGGTTATGTATAGAAGCTCTCCACTCTAATATGACAAGGGGAACATCAGGAGTCATATTTTGAGTTTCAAATTGTTGATTTTTGAGTAATTTGACATTGTAGATCCTAGGTTTGTGGAGATTTCAGTGATATTGTCAGTTAATACATAGATTGTGCATCGATCTTGATGAAGCCAAATATATCAGCTTGTGGAGTTGACTTGCAGATGAGTGTGGGTCTGAATTGTTTTCAGACAAGTGATTGCAGATTTGACTCACAGTTGTTACTTCACCAAATGTTGATTTGTCTACTTGTGCACTTGATGGGTTTTCTACACTTGATTTGCACATCCCAAAGAACGTATTTGTGCAAGATTAAAGGACATGTATCATTGTATGTATATCTTGGTGACCAAGATTTGATGATTGTCATCAAAACTAGATGTTTGATGTTGGAATTGAATACTTGTGATCAACATTTATGTCGAATTTTGCCTTGAAGATATTCCAGGTGATGTACCCAGACATATCTTGGCACATTGTCTATTGAGTTAGATTGATTAAAGTTTTGCAAGGAGTTATCCCATATGTCATATCTAGAGACTGCTCATATTGGCCACTGTGAATAGTCATCTTTGATTGGAACTTATTGGGGATTGCAGCATTGTAACATATTATAGCACTGGACAGAGTTTGTTCCTGATTATTGCAGCATTGAGGATGGGACATTTGATAGGTAAGATTTTGGCTATCCATATTTGGAGTGAGTGATGTTCAAAACAGCAACTGTTCGGATTTTAGAGATTGCATATGACAGAGTTTGGCACTGCATATTTGAGAGAGTTGATCATGGGGTTTTCAATGACCTTGCATAGAGTTCGATCATTAGAAGTTTTGGGGTTCGGCGAAGTTTTTCTGCCATAGGGGCAGTTTTTTAATCTATTGACACGTACCTAGATTTTCTTGATTTCAAGAATTTTGTCAATGAGGATTGGTTCACAATCACAGCTTGACATAGATTGAGGTAGTCAGGCATTATGGTGCAGCTGCAACATGTATATGGCATGTATAAGTTACTCATGAGAGTTATCTTGAGTGATCCGTTTTTTCTCTCTTTAGCGCATGATTGATTGGGATACACTACAAGTAGGAACATAGTGATTTCATCATAATTTATGGTTTTCCGAGTTTTGAGCACCATCTGCATCACATTAGATGCAAAGATGACAATTCATAAGTTGACTTAGGATTACAGTGAGGCTTGTTAGGAATATTATTTAAATCCTAAGTCTTCCCATCTAATTAAACCATAGTTCGCATACTCGTATTCAGAAAATCTTTGGCAGCTTACAAAATACACAAATTTCTTTAAAAACATAAATTTTATGCAAAATATAGCTACAAATGTATCAAACGAGTCTGTAAAATGTTGGAGAACTGTTTTCTATTAGATGTGCATACAAATACAATACAAAATTGCATCATCATATGAATACAACAGCTGGATGATAAGTGCTAGCTGTTTATCTTTTTGTTAGCATAGTTTTTCTTAAAGCTCTGACCGAATTTCACATTTGGTATTTGAGTGAGGTTAAAAATATAAAATGGAAAAGTGGGTTGTTAATTGTTACATGGGAAATCAGTTTTCATTTCCCCCAATGGATTAGACTTTGATCATTTAAAATATATTTGTAAACACTTTTCCATAGACTACAGTATAGTATTAGCAAGGTTTAAGGTTTTTTTTTGTGGTTTTTAAGGTATCGTTGGTCGTTATATGGATCAGATATCACTCCTTTGTAATGAGCCATTAAAGTATACTTTAACTTGTCACGTCAATTGTAAAAGCCAACATATTTTTCAAACAATTGATTATTCATACCTGTGTGATTTGAAATTAGATATATGTTCATTACTTTGATAGTTTTATATCATTTTGTTACACCATAAAGTTTGGTATCACCATGTACATCAGATCAAAGTAAATAAGCATTCTGTATTAAGATATTTCTTGTCTTGCGTCATCTCTTTTCTATTGTCGTCATTCTCTTGGCACTTGTAACACCAACCATCCAATGGTACTTGTATCTACATTGCTCAAGCTCTTTATTGCACTCAAACTCAGTTGGATGTAGAGATTTTTATTCCATTTTCCTTAAAAGGGACAAATTTTAGTGTTTTTTCAGCGTTTGTCGCGCATATTCTGCATTTTTTCCAAGTATTTTGCATCAGAGGAGTTTAAGGCTCAAATTCACCGATACTCGGCGAGTCCGAGTTGACGAGTTTTCCTTGCGAGTATTCGGTTTTTCAAAATTTTGGCAAGTAGTCGCCGAGTTTTCCTACTATGAATTAAACTAGTGTCCGCACGTGGTTACCCCCATATTGGTTTGGGTGGTACCCAAATTGGTTTGGGTTGTTATATTATTGTATTACATATTCATTGAGAGAATATGGTAGCATGCCACACATTAAGTCTATTCAGTCTTTTGTCAATGTATTTTCATGTGTTGTCAATCTATTGTTATCATGAACTTGCCCTCCCCCCCCCATCCATTGTTTATTTCTTCTATTATGCCATCCTCATCACTTACGTAACTCATCTTGCATACTTAGTTTAAAAAGCATAACACATAACTATCATTTTGATTTTCCTGTGCATTTTAAAAGCAACAAAAAAGTCCTATTAGCGCATTTGAAGCGTAAAAAAATGAAACATTCATTTTTGCTACATTTCTAATCCAAAAAACAATAGATGGGCATGTTTACAACACATTTCAAGCGTAATTAAGCAATCATCCTTCCATGAAAAACTCACCAAACCTGCCAGCCAAGTATTTGGTGAATACTCACATTTTTTTGGCAATTACTCGCGAGTTTTTGGCAAAGTTTTTTTAATTTTATTTTGGCGAGTTTTTGGAAATTGTAAATTATTGTAATTTGTAACTTTCATAGATATGCAATTTATGATAATAATTTTCAATGACAATCATCATAAATTCATAAGACTTATCAGTTGGCTGTTGTATTTGCGCAATAATGCAATTTTGTATCCTATTTCTATTCAAATATAATAGAAAACACTTCGCCAACGTTTTGCAAACTCATTTGATACATTTTGTTAACTATATTTTGCATAAAATTCATCCAACTTAAAGAAATTTAGGTAATTTTTAAGTTGCCGAGTATGCAAACTATGGTTGAAACAAAAAAGTTATAAAACCTCATTTTAGAGGGGAAAAACAAATGCGAAACGAAACAAAACATCAAATTGGAGCAATAAAACTGATTATTTAACAATTTGAACCAACAGACAAAGATGTTTTTAATTGCCCATTAGTCCAATGTGTTGAAAAAATAAGCTTCATTTGTTCATTTAAATAAACATTGTAAAAAATACAAAGCAAACCATGCATTTGCCCAAAAAAAGAGTTAATGACATACCCAATAAATGACAATGAATGTGGTGATTGGTTGCAAGTCCCTCTTTCTCTACTTTGCTCGTCCCATCTTTTCCTCTTCATCTCTTTTCCTGTCTTTTGCAATATGAAATGGATTTGGTCTGGGTGGGACCCTCCTCTTAGGTTCAAATTAGAGTATTTCATTTTTAGTGTGCTACTTTTTTAACTGTTTATTTTTTAATGAAAGATCTAAAACATCTAGACATCCCCAGGACATTCAAGGCCTAACAACCTCGAGGCAATAGGATGCCCCCCTTGCAGGATGAGGGAGAGAGACTTCAACAAGATGTCTCAAAATCAAGGGTCGTCCTCCTTTTTTGTGATGTCCCCTTTTTGGACAAATGAGAATTTTAACAAACTTCCACACCAATCAAATCAAGAAGGATTAGATCCTTTTTACTCAACCTCAAATAACCCAATGTCGGCTGATTACAACCCAAAATGGGGTTGGAAGTAGCCAAGGTGATGGGTGAGATAGGAGAATCAATAGGAATTCACACCTTTTCTAGATCTGAGCACCATTAATTTAAAATAGCTTGCAGACAGCTGAAAACTTCTAAAATTCATAACTCTCTTGATACTCAGTCTTTTAGCATGAAACAAAGTGCACAATAAACTTGGGATTTTTCCATTTCCAATCAACTAGAGATCTGATTTTTTTGAGCACTAAAACCCCTTCAAAATAGCCATAGTTCTAAAAATTGCGATTTATCGAACGATAATCGCGATAAATCATTTTTCACATGCAAAACAATTTATCTTTCCATAAATCGCAATTTATTTAATGGCGATAAATCGCAATTTTTGGCATTGAATAACCTGCAAAAATCGTGGAAAATTGCGAACTTAGGTATAAATGAAAAAAATCCCCAAATCTGACTCGTTTTTTCACTTGCATAACTCAATTTTTCTCCTCCCTTCTCCTGTGTGGGTCGTTTCTCCTTCTGTGACTCATTTCGTGCCATTTCATGGCAGTATTAAAGCATTTCCGTGGCAGTTTATGTGCATTTTGTGGTGGTTTTTGTGCATTTCGTGGCAATATTAAAGCATTTCATGGCAGTTTTTGTGCATTTCGTGGTGGTTTTTGTGCATTTCATGGTGGTTCGTGGCCCTAACCCTGTAGGTAAGACTATTTCTTTTTCTTTTTTTTTTAATATTTTAAATATTAACAATATAGATTTAAAAATGAATTTACATATTAATTCGGAATATGTAAATGAGTTTACATTTAAATGAATAATATAGTTTACATTTAAATGAGTTTAATATAGTTTACGTTTAAATGAGTTTAATATATATACTTATAGTTTACATTTACAACATTTCTAGCTCATTCTAGTTTACATTTTATTTCTCTAAGGCTTGTAAATCTAAGACAATTGTTTTTTTTTTGTTTTGTAGAATGGCATCGGGATCTGGTTCAACTGCTTGTAATAAGCCTAACTCAAATGACCTAGGGTGGAAGCATTGTGAACGAGCAGAAGGCAATAATGTTATATGCAATTATTGTGGCATGAAGATGAGTGGCGGTGTTTATCGCCTTAAGTTCCACATTGCTCAGATACTAGGAAATGAAGTGATAGTGTGCAATCAAGCACCACCTGAGGCTCAACGAGAATTGTCTACTTTCCTTGCGACTTATGCAGAGAAAAAAGAAGAAAAGAAGAGGAAAGTTGATGCACTTGTAGCCCTTGCAAATAGGAGGGCAGCGAGGGAAGATTTTGACATTGGGGCATCTTCTATTGCCCAAACTCCACGAGGTCAAACATTGGGACGAGGCTCATCCACTGATAGTAGTTCAACGATGATTTTTGTTCCTCGAAGTAGCCCTGGTTCACAACCTTCACTCAAAGGTACTGCTTGGAATAAAGAAATGCACAATGAAACAAGAATAGTTGCGGAAAAATTTTGGTACTACAACATTCCTTTCAATGTGGCAAAAAGTCCATATTGGGAGAATTTGGTCACTGCTTTGACTGTTGCCGGGAAGGGGTTCAAAACTCCTACTACCCATGATTTCAGTGGCCCATTGTTGGAGGATTCCGTCGCACATATCAAAGCTCTTGTAGAAGAGCAAAAAAAGGTATGGCAAAAAAGAGGATGCACCATTTTGTCTTAAGGGTGGACAGATGTGAAAAACCACACATTGATTAACTTCCTAGTGGCATCAAGTGGGCAGTTGGTCTTCTTGAAATCAATTGATGCCTCCCACCAAGCGAAAACTGCAAGCACTTTGTGTGATATGTTAGATGAGATGGTGAAGGAGGTGGGCGTGGAGAATGTCGTCCAAGTTGTGACAGACAATGCGGCGACATATGTAGCAGCAGGGAGACTTCTTGAGAAGAGGCACCCTACACTGTTTTGGACCCCTTGTGCAGCCCATTGTTTGGATCTCTTATTGGAGGACATAGGAAAACTCTCATGGGTGAAAAATGTGGTTGAAGACACAAGAAATATTACAAAGTTCATATACAATCACACTTGGGTGCTAAACTTGATGAGAGAGCACACCAATGGAAAGGAGCTTGTGCGATCAGGGGTCACATGATTTGCCACAAACTTCATTACATTACAAAGTATTGCAGCCTCATTAACATCCCTTAAGTAGATGTTTGTACGCACGTGATGGATGGAGTCTCCCTATGCCAAGAAGACCGAATGGGAAAGGGTCGTGAAGACCATTTTTGATGATATGTTTGCAAAGAAAATGGAAGAAATCAAGAAGGTAAACTAAACTTGAATATTTGTTTGTTTTATTTTTTTTAATTAATTTTGATTTTAAATTTATATGTTATTTTGTTTTAGGTGTCAGAGCCTTTGGTTCGAGTTCTACGGATGGTGGATGGGGAGAAAACCCAATGGGTTATTTGTATGAGGCTATGGATGTGGCCAAGGAGGCCATAGCTAAATATTATGGGCACAATCAGCGAAAATATGAACCCATTTGGTGCATAATCAATCGGAGATGGAACAAGACACTCCATCGACATATACATGCAACGGCGTACTACCTAAACCCAAAGTTTTTCTTTTCCCCATCATTTAAGGCTGATGAGGAGATTATGGATGGCATTAATACATGCATAGAGAGAATGGTACCTAACAAAGATATTAGAGATGCAATTGTTGACGAGCTGCAGATTTACAAGACTGCTAAGGGGAGGCTCTTTTCTTCGGCTCTATGTGTGAAAAGAAGAAACACTTCTCAGCCAGGTAAAAACAAATTGAGTCATCTGTATTTAGTCTCTTTACACATAGAACTAGATACTAGAAGTTTAGAATTCTTTTATTTATTCAAGCCTAGTTAACTTACAATTTTATAAATGTTTTATTTGCAGATTTGTGGTGGGAAGATTATGGTGCAAAAACACCAAATCTTCAAAAGCTAGCCATCCGCATTTTGTGTCAGCTATGCAGTGCTTCTGGATGCGACCGTAATTAGAGCATATTTGAAGTTGTTCACACAAAGAAGCGCAACAGGTTGACAACGCAACGCCTCAATGACCTTGTCTTCGTGCGATACAATCTTCGTCTTCGTGTGAGACAAGTGGAGGGGGCACAGAGTTATGATGCAATTGACTTGGCTGACATTGATCCATATGATGATTGGATTGTTGACCCTGATGATGCGGAGCCTATGTTTACTACAGAGGAGATAGCTTCTTTGGAGAGGGAGACTAAAGAAGCAATACCATCAGGGACATTAGAAGTTGGTGATGATCCAGATGATATGTTTGTAGAAGGCAATGTTGGTGTTACAAAAGAGGAATATTTACCTTCCACTTCCACGAGGCAGCCGCAAGTGCAACAGACTTGTTTTAGGCATGCTTGATGAAATAGAATATTATTGATATTTGATAGTGATACTTCAAAAGTCACATGTGACATGACTCTATGAGCATTTTTGTTTGCATACTTTGTAGTTTGTACTCTCTTTTTTGGTCAAAACTTAATCAAAAATATGCATATGGGCCTATGGCATTCTATAGAGTCACTTCTCGCATCATTTAACATTGTTTTTACATTTAATTTAAGTTTATTTTATGAATTTAAATGTTTTTTTAAAGTAGCGATAAAGTTGCCGATAAATTGCCGATTCCCGATTTCCGAGTCAAAATTTGGCCTGCCGATAAATCGCCGATATCAATTTTTTGAACTATGAAAATAGCACTTAAAATTCTAGATTTGGGCAATAGGGTTAGAAGAAATTAATAAAATATTTCTGGTACTTTTCCCAGCCTCCAAACACACCACAAAGTACCTCCCTTGCTCAGAAATAAAAGATAAACAAATCAGATTTGCAGAACATGCCAAATAATTATAGAAATTATTTTTAAAAAACCATGTTTGCGGCATAACTTCAAAAATTCATGTCTTTTACTAGAGAAGTCCAAATGAACTAAAACTTTGGATCTTGGGCCACAAAAATATGAAAAATAATATTTCGAAATTAGTTTTTGCACAACAAACATGAAACCCTAATTTTTCCCTAAACATTAGGTCTCCCAACACATTTAGGGCATCAAATCATATCCAAAAATTATGAAATTAATTGCAAAACACAACAAATCTAAAAACAAACAAATATGCTCCCAATTATGCAACAATAACGAAATTTGCACTATAAATAAATGCGCTAGGGCAAGGAAACTCTCCTAGTGCAATTCGCCACACAAAAGATGCAACACAATACCGAAGGATCCTTATCAAATTAGATTTACTTCAATTCCAAATCGAATGAGAGAGAGAGAGAGCACAATGAAGTGCTAGACTATACATCACTTGGACATACATCCCATTTCTCCGAGCATGGAGTGATATCAAATGATCGAATCAACATACCCACTAAAGGTCATGCAACCTCCTTTTATAGTATTAAGGGGTGCAACATTCAAAATGACCGACCTTTCCCTTTTTAGGAGGGAAAACCACTAAAACTTAAATTAAAAATATAAAAAAAAACCACTTAAGTGCACTTTATTATTTTTAATTAAATAATAAAGAAGTAACTAGCCTATGTGCACTTTTTTTTAAAACTAACTAAAGACTCCTTGTAGCGTGGGGCATACCGAGGGCTACAATGTAAACGAAAGACACCTTAGGACCATCTTCAAGCTCCCTCCTCGAACCCATGAAGAGAGAAAATGGGTTGAGGGTCTTTAGTTCTTCCATTTTAAAAATGTCCCGAGAATGGGACATTACATTTTTTCTATGTAGAGGGGGACAGTAGAGGAACTTCTCCTCCCTGTCCCCTCATCCCTGAAACATCTTAGACATCCGGGACAGGATTAAACTTAGATAAGGGCTTCTATCCTATCGAATCAATACATGGAAACATTACTTTCGATAGTGAGGATCAAAGAACTAGTTCGAGATTAGATAGAACAACTTATGTCATTTATACATTTTAAATTTGTGTCATCAACAATAATAAGTTAGCATTCTACACTCACGTTCAGCAAAAATATATCTTTCAGAGTTTCAATAGCTAGGAAGCTCTCCATATTTGCTGATAAACTCATTCCTGCTCCATATCAACCCATTCGTGATAAAAAAAAGTCATTTATACATTTGAAATTTGTATCAACAATAATAAATTAGCATTCTACTTTCACATTCAACAAAAAACTATCTTTCTGAGTTTCAATACGTTGGAAGTTCTCCATATTTAACTCATTCCTGTTTCTATCTAGTTATTACTCTCCAAAGGCAATAACTCGCGCGCGTGCGAGAGCGAGAGAGAGAGAGAGAGAGAAAGATTAAATTTTTCACACCAAGGTCAACTCAGTTTCTAGCAGCCAGCCCATTTCAAATCACAGTTACTGAATACTGTTGTTTGAAAAAAAAAAAATCTGTTTTTTTTCACTTTTTTGAAGCTGTCGCAGGAAAACATGAATAAGCGATGCTTTTATTTTTACTTAATGAAAAAATATACTTTAATTTAATTAAAAACAGTTAAACAAGAGTGGTACGTAAAAGACATAATTTATTACTAGTTTTTATTGAATTTACATTCAATTTGTCTTCGGCTGCAGCAGTTTAAGATAATATATATTTTGGATTTGCATATTATGTGGCTTTTTAGAAGGGGTTTTTAATCTTCTTTTTTGATAATTTATCTATAGTTAATGTCACTTGACTTTTATGATAGCATTAATTGTGGTTGCTGTAAACTTATCTTTGAATCATTATTGAAATATATTATTTATCATATTTTTTTCCGCATTTGTAATTTTTAATAGATTGTTTTTTCCATATTTTAGGACCACCGTATTATACACTCCGTACGAAAGTTGCTACCTTGTTTCAAATCATGAACAGAGGCAAACTACTAGATGACACCTTCTAAGAAAGAAATACTGACTGTCGGTATATATCATTGCAAATAACAAGTATAATATTACTTTTTCTCAAGCATCAATTGAAGAATCTCAGACCTCACAGAGCAGTTAAAATGTCATTTATTGTTTTGAATTTGCTGAACCTTGTTCTGTGTTCTCTTATTTCTGTAGGAGAGGCGTGACCTATTTTTGTATGGCACATCACGCATCATAAAGGAAGATGATAAAATCTTGCAACATGAAAGTAAAACATAGATATAACTTACAGTGTTTGAGCTACTCTCTGGTTTTTGTAAGCTAAGACCTTGCAAAAACCTTGGTGAACCCGGCAGTGAAGTGCGTGGAGAGAATGATAATTTTGGTGTTGGCCCAGGTGTGTGACGATGAGGAGAAATGGGCGAATTCAAAATAGGAGTATGCTGGAACGAGGACAATGGTGATGCCAATAGAGATGTTGGCTGAAGTGAAGATGATGATACAGGCGACCTTCTTGACGCAAGCATATTAACCTTTATCCTGAATCATCATATAACACCCATCAACTTGTGCTTCCTACATTTATGCAATACGACTAGAAAGTAAAAGAATTTTATTAGAACATTCATCCACTTACTTATTGTGAACATCAATGTACTCATCCGTTTCATCTAATATTTCTTCCTGGAATCACATGAAAATCCATAAATGCATTAGTGGTTAAAAGTTTAAACATAAACGAGTATTTAAACTTTAATGTCAAATAAGGCATTCAACCAGAGTATCAAACAGAATTACATAGAAATTTCAAAGCAATGGTTGTTAATGTTCTATTCCACAATCATAACCTCGGATAAGAAGGAATCAATAGTTGGTCATTTTACAATGAAACACGTGACAAATCTGTGCTGCATAGAACTCGGGTCATTTTACCTGTTAATGCTTATCCAAAAATGCAAACCAAAAATGAGGAGCATTATTTTTTTTAAGGGCACTTAGTGCCTTACATATTGTACAATAATGGCGTGACCTAAATATTGAACATTTGGTGTTATGAGGTTAATAACTTTAAGACGATCATAGGCATTCAAAGATACCTAAAAGAATAAAGGTGCTCAACTTTCGACTCATATCTTTGCTCAACAAAAAATATTGTAAACATAATTGCAAGAAGTTATATGCAAATGGTTGTTTCTGACTTAGAAAGTGTTTTAGTTAAAACCCACTTGGAAACCCTCCTGAAATACCTTCGAACTTGTCCTTTACACATTATGTTGGCCCCTTTTGAGCTTTGGAAGAGCTTAAATAAATCTTTAAGGAATACCTGAAGCTCCTTTGCAAAATACATACAAGAAAAGAAGGAAAACGCATGCAATCCTCTGTAAACAATTTCATTGACAGAAACATTACAGACCTCCTTGCCTGCCTTGGAACAAACGCACGAAGACAAAGATACTCAGTAATACTCAGGAGTGTTTAGACCCTGTTTTTGCATCCCTTGGAAGAATGGGTCTTGACACATTTTTTGTTGTCCTTTGGAAACAAGTGGGTTGATCACCCATTTGTATTCCTTTGGATACAAATGGGTCTCCACAGGCAGAGTCTCCTTAAAAATGATAACATGCACGGTGCATTTAACATAGACAAGAAGGTTCCAGGCTTACAACAAGATCGGCCTAACAGTATGTGCCTCATTCATGCCTCGTAATCAAAAGTATGTAATTTTTTCCAACTTGTCCCATGGTTAAATAAATAATCCCGTGCAATGTTTTAAAATTTATTTGCATCACTTGGGTGTAGATGTATTCTCCAATAGCATATAAGTGACACATAAGAGAAAGACCACCCTTTCTTACTACTAACTTTTATAAATTTTTATAGAACACAATGTTATACTTTCTTATTGTGCATCTACTTGACTTACATTTATGACCATCATAGTTAATATTCTAACAACACACATGCATAGTATACAATATAATCTAAATAATTTTTGGGGGCACGTGCAAATATAATATGCACTGGTCTAGAGTCTCCATAATAGCACAAGAAGATGTTATGTATTTTAGTGGTATGTCCTAGGTCCTTGGAATATTATGAGATAATTCTATCTCATAAAGTGTATGAGCATAAATGATACAAAACTCAAATGAGAACATGAGTTTAAGTGATAAGAGTGTCCCTTAAAAAATAATTTATTATGCAAAGAGCAAATATTAATCCGTGAAAAGAAAAGGACTCAAATGTATCAAAAGAGAAAAAGAGAGTTGGTTAATTGTGTAACTACAACTTAAAAGTGAGCTAGTATAAATAGATGTGAAATGAAGGAAAAAAGTTCTTTCCTTGAGCCCTTTTTGGGTATCTGCAAATTACATTCTTTCAATAGTTTTTACAATTTATTTTTGATAAATGTAAATGTTGCACTTGAATGCATGTCAAACTACATGTCAGGATTGGATGGTACTCTCAAATGCTCCGCATCCATGAATTGTAAGGTGGGTATGAATTTATTTATGAATGGAATAATGTTTGTGCATCTCCCGACCTTTTTCCATGCAATTTCCTTTTGCACAACTGTCTTCCAACTAAATAACATATTATGGGCATGAAAACTGATTTTTTTATTGAAAATTGAGTTTAGACAATAGAGAGTTCCACAAGAATTGGGCATCATGCATGTTGAGTTTATGTTGTTTGTGAAGAACTTCGTGTGATTCTTCAGACTTCTGGTCAAACCATTGTCATAAGAAAGAAGGATTTTAATCATCTTTTGGTGTGATGTCATTTTCTCACATTTTTTGTTTTACTAGTACCTAGAAGGAAACATAATTCAATCTCTGTTTTACCATTTTTCCTTTGGCATTTTTCAGCTAATCTATTGGGTTTAGCAAACTTTCTTTCTAGCCCTATCCAAAAAAAAAAAACCTCTCTCGTTTTCCCATAACATAGAGCAAAAACCCCAAAAAACATCAAATCATGAAAGAGTGTCATCCATGTCAACTATGGAGGGAAACCATCAATCCCAATTGCTGACAAGTTAGTGCAGCTTCTTGTCACTTTCCACTGGGCAAGAGTCATACATTCACATAGATTTTGAAATGGAAAATCCCATATTAACAAATTGACAAGTAGGAAATATCAATAGCTCCTCAAGGTGCCAAAAGAGGATAAATACTTGATCAGAACAATTGTGCGAGTCAAGAGAAGAAAATGAAGGCACAGAAGCATATTGTCCCATCTGGGGACACCGCCATTTCAGTTTGTGATAAATGCCCTTCAAAGGAACTGGCGTGTGCCAAATATTAGGTCAACTTTGAAGTTTGACCCTACGGTCAAACAAATGGTCCTCCACATGATGCAACTCAAGGAAGGTGTGAGCAAAGAGAATGCTCGAGTCGAGGATTGTGCTTTCAGCAAGCAGAATCTGCCTGATGTTCTACCTGAAGAAGTTGCTGATGAATTAGCTCTCTCCAATCATGGGAAATGAAATAAAATGAGAGACTTCAAGAAGAAGACCAAGGCACAGCACGGTGCTTTGCTTGAATACATTCAGGATATTACTTGGACACCAACACCCAAACCAGTCTGCATGATCCAAGGCCCGGGACAAGACTTGGGGGACAACACATGCAATCAAATTTAAATATGGTATGGCAGAAAACCTATGTGAATGATCGACAGCTAGATTGTAAATCGATGCTTATAGACAGAAACACGAGGGCAATAAGACACCATATCTGAAATGTAAATGCAAGGTTGTATTATGCAAAGTTCTGTACAATAATCTGAGAGGTCAGATGTATGCCAAGAATCTTTCTAAAATCGCTACTTAAAGAAAGAATATAATATATTATTAAACAATTGTGGAAGATGAAAAGGCGATTGTGGCTTTACAAGAAATAAAACCCTTCACCATTGTAATTTTTCAATTTCTCTATTTAGTCGTTTACTGCAACCATTGCAGTACAGCTGCGTAAAACAAAATGGCATTGTTGAAGCTGCAAGGCATGATTGGAGAAACGTTAAGACATTGTAGTATGACCATGTGTGCTTGAGTTTCTCAAAGTTGATGGTGTAGTTGCATTACGGCGCAAAGTAAAAATGCTATACCTCGAGTCAATCAAGATGCCAAATCCTTCTGGATTAATCTTCCCTCCTCAAGAGACAACAATACCCATTGTATTAACTATTAAGTAGCGAAGGACGCTGTGGAAATTAGTTGGCAACTTGAGCGTCTGCAAAACATTTCCCCGAGGAAGGTACTTGACCCGCTTTGGTGATCTCATCTCAGCCCCTGGTGTTTGTGTCCGTGTTTGTGCTTGTTTTTGTGTTCGGTCAATTGCTAGCTCCATCTTTTCACCCCTCTAGATGTATGGGGGTTTGTCTACTAGTGGTTCAATCAAAAGATACAGTTCATCATTGAGACCAATGGCCAACCCTATATCCCCATCTCCCCTATATTATATGGAACTAGGAGATGGGGTGTGGGTACCCCTATAGATCCATAGGGAATGAAAGAAGGGGATGTCATGTGGTTTGACTCCGGTGTTGATCCCTTGATCTGTTTCTGCTGAAATGATGCAATTAGGATTAACCTCTTCTTGTTGACGTGTCTTTGTAACAACAAGTGAATCCAACAAAGGTAGAAATTAATGGCGCAAGAGTTTTCCATCGAAGATTGGCTGAAAACCAAGGTAGGAAGGTAGATTGAGCTCGAATGTGCATCTCCAACCTTCATAGTAATTGTGTGTGGGCCATAATGATGGAAATAGAGTTTGCATAAAGGTCGAGTCTTTTTTCTGTAAATGAAGCCATATTAAATCACCAACCTGAAAGTTGTGTGGTGCTCGATGTTGGTCACAACACTGCTCATATTTTGTAATATCCTTTTGTAGAATGGTGTGCACTTGTTGTTTACTGTGCTCAATGAATTTGACAGATTTTTCAACTTCCCTTTGACCTGAAGAGTCGATATTGTTACTGATGGTGACATAGGATATGCGACATCAATGGTTTGCCATAACTAAAAACCCGATCAAACCTAAAAATGATTGTGTGGGGTTGATTTGTGCAAATATCTAGCATAGGAAGACTCTCATCATCTTATACCAAATATTTGATTCTATTTTTTTTATGTAGTAGCAGCCATATTAAATAGTACAACTATTCACACAAAAAGTTGGCATTATGGAAACATGTCACAGAACCGCCACAGTAGGCTAGTGATGTGGCCTAGGAGCAAAGTTTACAAAAAACAATCTTAAACCAACAATTACAAAACAGTTTATCAAGCAGCATCAACAGCAAAGAGGCTAGTGGGAGGAGGGTCCCTGTCATCAGGCTCACTCCATCCACCATCTGGAAGGCCGGTCTCATCTATAATGGGCTCCTTGCCAATGGATGTGTTCTCAATTGTTTTTGCAAACTCCTCGTTGTGGCGTTAATCACACATTGGTGAGATAGCTAATGCCATTTGGAAAACCTTGTTTGAAGAAGGTAGAGGAGCCCAATTGTCACGGCACAATGGTGGAGAGCCCAACCACCCATGCTATAGAAGTGGACGAGAGTGGCGGCAAGGCAAAGAACCCTACCCAGAGCGACTGCAAGACCGGATGCAACGAAAACCCTTGACTCTTGGAGAGTAATCCCAAGATGTGAAAGGTGGCAAAACTCGAGCCACAATGCAGGGAACATTTCCTAATGATATGAAAAGGAATCAAGATGGGCTTGCCTCTAGTGCCACCTTCTAGGCTTGAACTTGAATCTGCAAAAAGACATTAGAAACAATCATAGCTTTATTAAAAGCTAAGAGATTTCAATCAACAACACCATAAGTAAAAATAACTGCATTCCTCTCTTTCCAAATAAAAACAGAATTTCCTCTCTGAAAGCATGCCAAATCTGGGTGAAATCCATTGGGAGAAAAGGCCAATCCCCTAAGAGGATATACTGCAACAAATAGTTTTCGTCTAAAGGGTTTGAAGAAATCATGAATACAAGATCAAGCTATTTTAAATTTTTGGGAAAACTAGAAAAGGTGCATAAGAGTCTTTATATGACCACAAAAAGGGCATAGTGGCTATGGAACCCTTGAATGGAGAAGTCTACGGCCAACGGAAAGGTCCAAGTAAATCAAACACCATGTAAAGTGAGATAGTTTGGGCTCAAGTATGGCATTCCATGTTGTTTTAAACATGCGGCTCCAACAATGAGTAGAATAATGAATGGACCAAGGAACATTGAGTTTAACCACCATACACAATTTTGGGGAAAGAAATTCATAGTCCTTGTTGAGCGAGTTGATTTTAAATGGTGTTTCAACTTTCAGGAAACCATTTCCAATCTTTCCACCATGGGCAGGATGATAGCACCCCAATTTTATGGAGCATCTCCACAGCGATAGGATTCAAGATTTCCTTATAGGATTCTTGATCATTATTTGTTAACAAAATTTTGGCTTTGGCCTTTGGCCAAGAAAGTAATCTCCTAGTTTGCTTGCAAAACACATCCTACACATTGCGAGTCCCTTATCACAAAAGCTTGAGGGAATGAACCCAATGGCACCTCAACAAGAGGGGCATTGAGAAAAGTGATAGCAAGTGACCAACAATATCGAATGGTGATTGATGGAGAGCCCATCTTTGAATCTGTTTCCATCCCACAAAAGCCATGGTTTGATTGTTTCCCATGCCTTCTAGATGCTCTTAATGATAAAAGAGGCGATCACTTTCACCATGGTTTTGATAACGAGAATATTTTGAAAATCAAGCCCTTGC
Organism: Taxus chinensis; assembly: GCA_019776745.2. Classification (NCBI taxonomy): domain Eukaryota; kingdom Viridiplantae; phylum Streptophyta; class Pinopsida; order Cupressales; family Taxaceae; genus Taxus; species Taxus chinensis. The sequence goes on from CM034149.1 coordinate 11,623,824, forward strand.
CAAGTTTTGCGCCCTTATGGTGTTCCTTCTATGATGCAATTTCGCAAAAGAAACTTTCAGGCTTCTTGTCCTTCACTAGCCTGAATGATCCATTTGGCACAAGGAACCATGCCTTGATATCTAATCTCCAACAACCCTAATCCTCTAGAATCCTTAGGGAGACAACAGAATTCCCAAGCAACATGATGAAATACTTTACCAAACTCAGAACTCACCAACATGAAATCTCTGTAACTTTTCGAGCTTCTTATAATAAGCCTTAGAAGGAGCCTAGCAAGATGAATAATAGACGTGGGTGGCAGTAAGAACTTTGGAGCACATTTTATTATTGCTAGCTAAAGAGAGGAGCTTGGTCATCTAGTAGGAAAGCTTTATCTATGGTCTATAGATAACATACTACCATAGGCAAGAAGGAATTGCTTAGAAGGCAAAAGAAATTCCCCAAAAATGGAAGACTTACCATGTTGAATCCACTTCCATTAAAAATTACTTACCCAAGGAGGAGGCAGAAAGGATTGCCTGTAACACTGAGTTTTTGGCCATTGCATGTTTGAGTCGGAAGCTAAGGAATAAATGTCGAAGGAAAGCATAGCATTTTTTATGTTTTGCTTATCTTCAATAAAAGTTAGGAATGAATCATCAACAAAATGGCCATTACCTAGTTTTGTAGGTATTGTTCCAAGTAATAAAATGCCCTTGACTAGGCCTTGGCTTATGGCATTCAAAAGAAGATATCCAAACCCTTTTGTGGCTAAGACATGCACAGCGGGGGCTAGCAGCAACCTTGGTGAATAGATCAGAAAATACCAAAATGCTCAGAGTTGACTCCATTGACGAAGAGGTAAGTAGAAAAATCTACAAAAAGCCTTTGAACAGTTTGAACAAAGGTAGGACCAAAGCCTAGAGCTTTAAGCATAGCCAGAATAAAATGCCATTCTATACAGTCATAGACTTTTTCAAATTCAATTTTAATGAACATGGCTTTCTGTCAAAGGCAATGAGCCCACTCCATAGCTTCCCAAACCACAATAATATATGCTTTGAATAAACCCAATTTGTTCTAGACTAACAATTGCAAGTAGAATGTGGCAAATACGTGCAAAGCCAAAGCTTTGGCAATGATCTTGTAGGAGACATTAAGCAAAGTAATTGGCCCCAATTACAAATAAGCTTCAGGTCCCCCATTTTTAGTACGAACTTAATGTGGCCTTTGTTAATGAATTAACCAAGAGAATTGGTTCGGTAAGCCTCAATATAAACCTGATAAAGGTCCAGACCAATCGTTTCCCATAAAGTTTTATAGAATTCACATGACAGACCATCATGACCATCTGCGATACTGGTCCATGGAGATCATTGATGGTAAGAGGCCAGTCACATGCAATCCTTTAAGCTTGCAAAAGCTTGCAACGGACAACTGCAATGCATTGATCAAGAGTTGTTTGTTTCTCAAACAAATGACGTTTAGCTTTGAAAACTTTTTTATAGTGGTAGATAAAAGCTTCCACCATATTAGGGATTGTGGTGAGCCTTTGATTGTCATTCCAAATGGCCTTGGTCTATTAATGTGATTTTTTGGATTTCAGCATATGGAAACATAATCTTAAGACTACCTTGTTCACCCACTTTGGGCCAATGAAGTATGGATTTGAATTTGAGCACCCCAGGAATTGTAAGCATCTGTAATTTAGAGGTGACTTCCTAATCTCCACCACCTATCTTTGCACATGTTCATAAAACGACACTTGTTCAAGTGTAATTAATGAAGCAACTCAACTCTAAAGTATTAGCAGAATAGGCTTGATGGTGAATGCAAACAAACTAACACCCAAAAGTACAAAGGAAACAAGTAACATGAGTGATGGCATCTTTCCACCATGAAATCTAGCCAAAATTACCAAATGGCCTAGGCTACAATATTTCAAATTTACTTGATGTGGTACACAATGGGCCATGGAAAAAGAAGGGGGGTGTATTAGAAAAACAAGGATGTTTTTTTGTACTTTATGCCTCTTGAGAAAGCCACTCAATTCTAGAAACGAATAAGAAGATGGTCGAAAAGGAAAACATCCAACAAGACTTCTACTAGATAACTAAAAACAACTGACAATAGAAAAATATGGGTGAGTGGAGAGCATGACACCATTTAATCACTTAAAGACTTTGTCAAATCCTTGGCAGAAATTAAACCAAGTGTGTCTATACAATTGGGTCATCATGACACAGTGTATTAGGCTCATAAAATCCAAATTTAGTGCGCATGTACATCCATGGGTTTCTCTTTCGTACCAACTATCCATCGTATGGGTAGATGAGGGGTCTTATCGATTTCCATCTCCAGCCATATTTAAGTCACCACACATAACCCAATGCACATTTGGCAACTCATCTACAATTCATTACCAAAGTGTCGTTCTTTCAATCACACTGTTGGTTGCATAAACATTCACTACACTCCAAAGAGAAGTTGTCAATGTTGAATAACACCCAAAGAATACAATTTGTCAGGTCACTTCTATAAATAACATAATGAGGCCACAATTTAAGAGAGACAAAAGTGGAAATTCCTCCACGGACTAGGCTCATGATTGCTAGTCAGAGCTAAAATATCTAGTCCAAATAACTTTAGTGATGGTTAAAAGTAAAAAACCTGCCATCTTTAATCCTTTTTGTAAAGAAAGAATGTCCATCTCTAGAAAATGCTCATGAAAGTCTTGCACAGTATATTTGCAAGTGAATTCAGTTAGACCCCTAGCATTCATGACAAGCAATTCATGAGGTACCCCTCTGGTGAAAATTCGCTAATTAAGTTTTTTAGTGATAATTCTAAATCAAAATGAGTTTGATCCTAGCCTTGTGGGGAAAGCAAAGTTTCATTACAAACTTTACGTGTTGCAAAATCCCGTGAATCCTACTATCTCACCTTGTTTTAGTCCTCCTTTGTTGTTAAGTGTAGAAGCAAATTGTCTTCTTGTACTACATGTCTCAAAGTTCCACTCTTCTAAAATATTTGGTAGAGCTTTCAAAATTTAAACAAATAAAATACTCTGATTGCAAATAATAACACACAATAATAATGCATTGCTTCACTTCTATTTTTGTGTGAGAGACATTACATTCATACGATCAAATCTTTGCACCATAATCTCCTACAATTACTCTCAACTTTAGACCATTATGAGAGTTATTACAACAACTCTCGTAACATCCATTAATAATATATACTAACACATATTATTTCTAACTATGAGTTGTTACGAACTACTCATTACATTATTCTTCACATGTACAACTATTTTTATTAACTCACTCACCTTCATGTAAGTACGGACACAATATTCCTAACATTTCCCCCCTTAGTGCGAAAATGTGGAGTAATCCCACAAAAATGGAAACAAAAACACATGTCCATATATGCTTTAGGTTTGCAATCTACTACTTAGGATATTTGTTGCACGTGATCACCTACATACGTAAGCACAATTGCTCCAACTTTCACTTCTAGTGAATGTTGGGCTTTTCACCGGCCAACCACGTACTTTCAATGATCAACTACATACGAGAATTGTTCCCTCTTTCACTTCCAATGAGTGTTGACCTTCTCACTGGCCAATCACTGAAGAAGTACCTAATAGAAAAGCATTGTATTCATCTGCTTTCCTATTCTTCTGTTTACACTAGTCTTATTTTCAACCAACTACGCACTTTCACATACACACAGTTTCAGTACAAATAGTCTTCATCTTTGAACAAGACAAATGTTCAACACTCGACTGAGCAGTGTATTCTTCCCAATCACTTCCCTCGTCCATGAGGGCCTTTTCATCCAGTTTATCATCTATAAGATCTTGTGCTCTCTTCTTACAATTCAAGATTACATGTCTCAGTTCCTTTTAGTAGAAACATGTGTATTTTTCTTTTGGAGGTTTAGGCTTTGACATATATTTGTTTTTCTAAAAAGTTCTTGCTTTATTTTGTACATACATACAGATTCAGAATTTTCAATCTGATTTCCTTCATCAAGGAAAGTAGAGATTACCCCTGCCAAGCTGATATTCACTTTGCTTGAAGTAAAAAACCATACTAGAATTTTTTTTCAGCATGCCTTTCAGAATTTGCATCATCATCTTTTACTTTTTAGTTAATGCCAGCGAATTGAATTATCAGAGAACAAAATTGATGTGATCAACCATTTTTCACCTTCTTTCATCTTCACCTTGTAAAGTCGTTGCTTCAATGTTGTCTTTGCACTATCAGCATCAAATCCGAAAATTTTATTCAGTGCATCCCAAATGTCTTTGGAAGATTTTGTAAAATCCACATGGTGGAGGTAAGCTTTTGATAAATCGAGACCAATAGTTCCCAATGCTTTCTAATTGTTGATGGTCCACTTGGCTAGATCATTTGCATTTGTTGGTGTGACAGCAATTGGTTTGACAACATCCCATAGATCCTTTTCGATCAGTTGTAACTGCATTTGTACCTACTAGGTATGAAAATCCTTTCCTTCAAATTTCTTGACTAGAATTGACTTCTCCATTTTGAAGATGATTGGGGCGTTTGTTTCAACTAATAATGCACCCGCTTACAAAACATTTTTTTAACACTTTTACAAAGTATGACTCATGACACCAACTCTAAAATAACACGACCATGGACCTTGACATTGGATAATGCCTTTTAAAGATACTTGATAAATTGTCTACAAACAAAAATAAATTTTACATTGGTACTTAAAAAAACTTAAAACCATGACAAAACTCTATTAATAAAAGAAACCATATTTGCATTCTAAATATCCTTTTATTGACTCACCCATTAAGATGATCTCGACTAGGTCATAAACAATATAAAACTGACACTAAAAGGTCTAGAATCTCATTAAATTTGACATCTATACTACCTATTATCCATAACTTTGAATGGCACAAGGATCTATGCTTTCACTAAAACCTCCTAGGCACCAATATGGCAGCCTTCTTATTGCCACTCTACCACTTTGACACCCCAGCCTCCCCCAGGTTACCAGTTTGAATCTCCTCCATCAAATTGGTATTTAAGCTTCTACCGCCGCCATCTTGGTGTGCACATGTATTTGCAATGTATGTTGGGATTTTCCTTGTTACACTCTCATCCAAGTTCTGCCATGTTTCAGCTATGAAACCACAAGAGGTGCGGATAGAGCAGCAGATCTGGTACAAGCCAACAAAGAATGGTCCAAGGAGAATGCTCTAGTAATAGCATGAGTGTCAAAGGAAAAATTTAAACAAAAGAGCGGTTGGGAAAGAGAAATACGCAGAGAAGAGGATGAAGTTGATGAAATCTCAAGCACAAATAATTGAATTTAATACATGAAGCTTTGATTAACTGGGCAACAAAGAGCAAATGAAGTTGCCCCTTGAAAACTCATTACGCTGCCATCACAAGCAAGGTCATAAACTGCCATGATACCAAATGAAGTATTTCGTAAAGCTTTCAAACGTTAACAAACAAAATACTCTAATTGCAATTAATATCACACAATAATAATGTAGTGCTTCACTTCTATTCTTGTGTGAGAGACGTTACATTTAAGGATCAAATCTTTGTAACGTAATCTCCTACGATTATCATTACTCTCACCTCTAGACCATTATAAGAGTTATTACAACTTTTGTAACGAACATTATTAATATATTCTAACTCACACACATACTATTTCTAAGTATGGGTTGTTACAACTCATTACATTATGTTTCACACATACAAATATTTTACTAACTCACTTTCATGAGAGTACTAACACAATATTCCTAAGATTGTCTCCTTTATCGTGCAACAGAGCAAGCGAACTTTTTTATAGTCAAGCTCATGAGTCTTAGTGTCTAAAACTTCCTACTTCTCCCCCTTGCTTTTTTATCAATTATTATAAAAGTAGACTTATTGGACTTTCTACCAAACATGTAACAAAGTCCCTCTAGTCTTGCTTTACCTTAACAATAGTTTACTTGCACTAATCCTCAAGCTCATGAGCTCAAAGTATTATATTTTGCACTTCTCCATCCAAATTCAAAACTAATCCTATTGATGCTAAAGAGGTGGAACCCGCGGACCTTCAATACAACTTCGCTTGTTGTAGCATGCGTAGCAAAGATTTGTCGTTCCCACCTATTAATTTCTCATCAAACCCTGCTTGCTTCTCATGCACACTTTTATTGCTTCTCCTACTCTTTTTCACTGACATGAGGCCAAAAGTACCCCTTCATTTCATTTCACCCTTGCCATTGTTACTCTCGTCTCCTTTGCAACTCTTGCTTGTTCTACTCTTTTTTCATGCTTATCATTTGAGAATGAGTGCATAAACCAAATATTCTTTAATCGAGAGAAAATGCGTGTAGGTGTTGCCGAGATTGTTGTTTGATCGTCTGAAGGAAAATACTTTCTCAAATTTTGTTGATTTACTCACTTCATATTCATGCGGAGATATTCTTCAAGAGGCACCTAGGGTTTCTATTGCAAACGTCTTGGAGGAATTTCGAGTTGTCCTTTCTTCTTGCGGGTGTGTATTTGTGGAGTCATGCTCTCCCCTCAATGGGTTTTAAGGATTGGTCAAGAGAATTTGCTTTGTTAAATTCTTTGCTCATATGCCATCTTCCTCTTCAAATGCAAATATGAAATTCAAGTTTAAGGGATTTGAAGAACCCTCTGCCATCGAATCTATTGTTGCAAACATTTATGACACTGACCTAAGACATGTGGACTTGCAAGATCTTCAAACAAGGTTGCAAAGTAGATGTAGAATGATTTTTGCTACTAGGCTCTCTAATAGCGGACTTGAGATTCGAGAAGCAGCAAGATTTCTCATTTCTATCCATTATCATGATCTCACTATTACTTGTGCCAAAAATTACAACTTGGCAACTAAGGGGGTTTGAACCCCTAATGGTGATAATTGATAACATAGCGTGCTTGGGCCCTAAATATATCCGTGAATTTCTGATATTTATCAATGATAACATAGCATGCTTTGACAATTGAATGCCACACTTTCTGAGACAAGGACCCTACTCACCATTTCAATGCCATTAACTGAGTTTGGTTAGGAATGAGAAGACAAAGGTATCCTAAAGCTACCAAAAACCCTTCTCCATAGTGACTTTCATGATAAATTGGCTAACATAATTACATTGCTCAACTGCATCCTTGGGAGCTGCGAGGCTCAGCAATTTCACCGATGGAGGTACCAGGTGAAGGTCATCATTTGTGTAGGGAAACAACATTGCGAATGGACCACAATAATCAATGATGCAATACACAAACATTTGTGTCAATTGGATACAATGGGCAGTTTCTACATGACTTTCTACTTGGTCTATGTTGTGGCCCGAAGAAAACTTTTCTCTAGATTGAAAACGAATGGTAATTTAAGCATGACTAATTGAGTCTACAAACTCTACACTCAGCTTGAAAGAAAGGTGCAAAAATTTCAAACGTGTAAAAGATGCCTTCATATTCTGCATTTTCAAAATGTTGGAATGTGATTTCAATAACAGAATTTCCAAAGTCGAAATATAATTGGTAACAAAATTGGGCAATTAGTTTACTCAATTTCCTACCTTTTCATATATGCGAGTTTTTGGTTTCAGGGGTCGTTCCTTTCGGCTTCCTCGCTATGTCAGCTCCAAAGTTCTATTAATGGAGTTTTGCACACAACTAGCTGAAGTTCATCAATTTTGTTATCTTCAAGACACGAGAAAGGTGTACATTTTTTTCCCATCACATGTGGAAATTACACCTCAAGAATATCGTTGCTACTAAAACATTGGAAAGAGAAATGGCTGTATTCGCATGAGAAAAGATCGTCTTTCAACAGTCATGAAATCATTGAAGGTATTCTCAGAGGTACCCACCAACATGTTCCTTTGAAGATTTATGAGCTGATTGTGATGATGAATATGAAGCCCGCAAAAGGGATTACAGTAGAATGACATTAGAACAACTTATCGCTTTCCATTTGAAACAGGTCCCAATCAAAGTCACTGATGATGATAAAGATTTGAAATTGCCTCAATCTCCAGAAGAAAATCTTTCTTGATCCCCTTCCAAAAATTAATTAGTTAAAGATAGAGGAATCTTAAGTTGAAATAAGAATTGAAATTTTGGTTGATTGTACTTTGTTTTGGTTGAGTAAAACGAATCGAGTGTTGTGAAAAGAAGACTACATCTGGAGGTACATCATCCAAGGTACTAAGATCAACATCGCAGTCTTCCTCCTCTACACAGAGTTGTTGCAGATCAAGTTACTTCAACAACAACCAAAGCTAGTCAAATGGTGGATGCCATGGGTGGAGGTGATGATGCTGATCCCAATCAGCGTAAAAAGTTAGATTCTACTTGTGGTGGAGAAATCCTCGAAACAAATCAAGATATCATTCAAAACGCAGAAAGGCCTGCAGAAACCTCGTCTGCCCCCTAGTATTGTGAATCCTCCCCATTCTTCTTCTAAGGCATTTGATATGTCAAACTTATTTGAGAACACCATCCAGACGTTATTGTCCTCTGATCATGATCATAGCCATTTATTGAGTACTTCTCTATCCTTTGTCTTCTAAGCCATCTACTCATACTCCGTTGCCAACTCCAAATGTTAACCCATTAAGTAAGAATGTTCAAACTCAAGTATAATGCCGGCATACACAGAAACTTCATCCTCATCCTCATTAATTTGATGCTTCCACAGACACCAGGATGAAAACTGATAACATTGTTGCTGATGCTCTCACATGGATTGAAGATATGTTTAAAAAGAGAGAGGGTGGTCAAGGCTACTGTTCCTGACTTTGACGTGGTGTCTTCACTGATTCAACAACGGCCGGCTAAGAAAGCCAAAGCAAAGTCCTTGATAAACAATGATAAACAAGGGATGAGATACACTCAAGTGGCCACTCCGCTTGGTGATAAGAATAGGGAGGATGTGACTGTGAGTAACTATCAAGTTCAGAACATCCCAATAGGTAAGCCTTAAACACAAGGAGAGATCAGGCAATTGAAGGATGTCATGATCCCTGCAAATGAACGGATTGAGAAGGATGGAAAATCAAAATCTGATCTAAGGGCATAGGTTCATCAATTGGGACTCTATATTCATTATTTGACTAGAACCTCAGTAGCCGAAACGGCACCCCAGGGCAACGGGAGCGGCTTGGGAGCAGGCAGGGAGCGGCGAGGGTACTGCAGAAACGGACGGGTATGGCACAGACCATACCCGGGCGTTTCCGCATTCCCCTCGCCGCTTCTTTGCCACTCCCAAACCGCTCCCAAGCCTAAACACGTTTTTTTTTCCATAAATTTCAAGGGCATAATTTATTTTTATACATAATTTGTTTTTTTATTTTTTATATAAATTTATATATTTGTTATATATAAATGTATTATAGCTTGTTTGTTGTGGTTATTCACTTATTTAGCTTATAACTTGTCTTTCATATGCTTAATATGTGGTTAATGAATTAAATTCCTATTTAGAAGGCACAAATTTATATATTGTTTAATTTTTATATAGTTTTTGTACTGCCGTATCCTACGCCGTGTCCGGGGTCAAAAAAAATTTGCCGTTTCCGCGTATCGGATACTCTGTACCCACTCCCATATCCAAAACGTTTCAGCTACTTAGACTAGAACCATAGATGCCACACAGGTTCCTTCTTTATTTATTCCAATTTTGGTCTTCATAAAGATGCTTTCCCACTTACTAGTGAATTGGGAAATTCTGGCTGAGCCACTGAGGCTGGGATCGAGAATTTTATAAGACATGTGTTGAGAATAATTGCTGGAGCCTTGAAGATTCAGTAAACATTATGTGTCGAAAATTGATGGAGAAAAGAAGAAATTTGAAGATGAAATTGTATCATGGAAAGGCATAATTCCTGATTTGAACAAAATGATAGGATCTAATGTTGATGTGCTTGTTTTTAAGGGTGTTGTTAAGGACTCTAATGAGGACACTCCATATGAATGGATTGAAGCTGCAAAATGGAAGATGGAAATGGTACATTCTGGTTGAAATCTTTTAGTGATATTCAAGGGAAAAACTCTTATGTGATCCCCACAGTACAAGGGTTCATTAAGAAACTTCGTTGTGATTTCCTTGATGATCAATCTCAAGTGAGATTTCCAAAGATAATGGATAAACTTACTAAATTTGCAAAAAAAAGTACTTGACCAATCCACCAATTTTGATGCAAGAGCATCCCTGGATCTCTAAGTTATCCTACACAGCTTAAGTTGAGCTTCACAAACCCCTTCAGATCTTTGCAAGCTCAGCAATTCATATTGGAGTTGCACAAAATTCAAAGAGCTTCGCAAGCTTACAAGGGCTTCGCAATGGTAACATGGGTTTTGCATAACCAAGGGAATTCCTTAGGGCCCAGAAAGGCTCTGGTTGGCTTCACAAGCCACCAAGGCCATGATGCCAAAAACCCATTCTTGTAACCTGAGATTAGGGTAGTTTTGATCAATGATTTGAGGGACTCTAGAACCACAGAAAGAGGGTCATGGTATTTCCAAGATCATCAATCCATCTTAAACCAAAAATGCACACATATCTACAATGGCACAACACAATTTGTTTAGTACAGAAATGGTGTCATCTATGTGCGCGCCCTAACATATGTGGTCTTGTCTAAGGCTTTATTAGGGTCCCTGACACTTGCAATCCATCTTGCAAGGGTCAAGTCATATTGTGTGGTCCCTCTAAGTATCAACATCAATCCTACACTCCACACAGGGTGAAGAGCTCATAAAAAACCAAGTGTCTATGCCAAAAGATATGTCAGCTGTGTATCTCGTATCATATGTAGTCAGGGAAGTGATGCTATCAACTACTTCCTGAATGTGTTATCTGCAAGAAGGTGAGATCAACCGCTTGTCATAAATGGCAGACCTGTAGCCCTAGAGCATGTCAAAACCTTCAAAAATAGTAGGAATCTAATGTCTTGCAACGTGGTTCGCTGCAATTAATCGATTGCTCCCACATTGCCTTGTAATGTGGGCTTTCAATGTTAGAGAGGCAATATGGACTCCTTGATATAAACGGTTTCTTGTAGCTCCTCTTAGCCAATATATGGCAAAGCCAAGATCATGTAGAGGGGATCGCGAATAGAGATAGTCATAGGCACGCAGAAAAGTTTTCTCACCACCGCACGAGAGGGATTGGACTAGAAGATACTTCTAATAGCATTGTGGGTTCCAATAGAGTTAAGAGTAGCTAGAATTAGGGCAATGTAGCTCGTAGTGAGTAGGGGAATGAGTGTTAGTGTGCATAGGAGTGCATGGAGAACAAGAATGAGTTGGCCAAGTGTGTTGTAAGTGTGTTTGTGAGCTTCACAGAACATAATGTATTATCAAGTGAATGTATTGTCTTCATTGTTTCATGTTTGAATAGCAAATTGATGTGTAGTTCTTGTTCTGCCATCGCATTGCTGCATATTTTGATATGGTTGTGAGTTGTCTTACATTCATTCAAACCAATTCTACATCATTTGGTATCAAAGTAGGTTGTGACTTGCATAGTTGAGTGTGTCTAGTTTTAGAATAAGTATCAGTACTTAAATCATGTAATAAAGGCTATAATGACTTAGTGGGTTGTTAGAATTATACTAACTGATAAATTAGATAGTGATAATCAAAGCACATTAGTTTACAGGTTGTTGAGGTTGTTTCCTTGTTGATAGGAAGTTAGCCCAATCTCATAGCTTGATTGTAGGCTAAGATTTGGTAATTTAATGAGCCACTAATAATGTAATCATTCAACAGCTTGCACAATAATCTAATATGGTATCAAAGCCATTATTGAAGATCCGGTGGTTTGCATGAAGGTAGTTGAGGTGGTTGTTTTCCATGTAAGCCTAGAGGGTGAGAGGAAGCAAGTTGAAAATTTAGTACGGAAAAAGAAAGCAAGTTTTGAGAAGCTGAGGGAAATGCTTGATATTTATTTCATCTTTGTCTTTTTTTACCTTTATGCTGAAGCAGAGCACTGCCCAAAATGGCATGTTTAGGCTAAGAGAAGCATGAGAATAGTATTGATTATAATGAATATATTTATAAACATACATGTTGGCAGTTTTCTAACTATAATCAGTTATGCAGTGTCTCATAACCATTCCAACTACATTATAGCTACTCCCAACATAATAAAATGGAGGACACGTTCATTTGGTGTGCAGTCCAATTCCTCTTCATTTCTTTCCTTGTTTACATTTTCTAACATTGGTATCAAAGCCTCTAAGTGCTCAAAAGCATTTGGAACTTGAGGAAGCTTGGCAATGAAGTACATATTTCGAAGTATAGGTCAAGGAAACCCTACATTAGGACACGAATTGAGGAGGATGTGAATGAGATTTTGGGCATTATACACCAGAAATCAGTCCAGTCGCAATTTGAGGAGAGAAACGTTAGTCTGGTCACACTTTAAAGGAGATTAATGACAATACAGTCGCCATTTGAAAGATCGATCGCAATAACTGTTATCCAAAATACCCACCCCCCCCCCCCCCCCCGAGTTATTTTGGCTCTAACAAGCTTGAAACAGACTTAGCCATTTTTAACAGCTCCAGGACAGTTAAACAGTTGTCAAATTCCCCTTTCCAAATGTATCGGACGTTGGCATTTGAAAACCCATGGGAAGCAAGTAAAAGCCTCAATACAAAGAGTTAAAGCCACAATGTTGTGCGCAAAATTGGAAAGCCGCAAGACAAAGACAAGTCAAAAACTGACAGACGTTCATTTGGCCGTCAAAAGAGCTACACCGCCAAGCAGCCCGAGCGCTTGCAATGCGAAGGGCCACGTGGCGGGATTCCGGGTCTCTTCCAAGCATTTGCATTTCGCGGACTTCAAGTCCGTGGAAAAAACCTAAGTTCATGCAGTTTTGGGTCCGGGAAGAGCACAAAGCAAAGTCAACAAGGTCAAAAGGGCTACATGGCAACATTTTTCTTTGAAGCCAAAAGTTTCTAAGTCCAAGCAAGTAAAAAGTTGCGACACGAAGCCAGCTAATGAGCCTAACAACTGCGAAATCCAAAACTACATGGAGCCTTCTTATTGGCTCACCTTTCGCAGTCTGACAAAGCCAAAGGAAAACGAAACTCTGACAAGTTCTGACACTGCGAAGGGCGTTGAGCTTTTCTATTGGCTCACGTTTTGCGATTGTTAGTCAAGAGCTAAGAAGGGTCTGACATTGGGAAAGGCGTGGGGCTTCCCCATTGGCTAATGTTTCGCAGCAGGCAAAAGAAGGTAAAGAAAGACTAACATTGCGAAGTTTGTGGAGTATTCTCATTGGCTCATACTTCGCAATTGTCAGATGAGACTATCAAAGATTCTAACAGCCTGAGGTGCATGCGATGATTTCATTGGTTGGGATTTCGTAGAGGACAGAAGAGCTAATCAAAAGGACTAACACTGCCAGAAGCATGGAGCCTTCTTATTGGTTCATGCTTTGCGGTTTAACAAAGCTCCTATAGATAATCTGACACTGCGAAGGAACGTGGCAATTTTCTAGTGGCTCATATTTCTTAATACAACAAACCTTTATAAAGCTAAAGGCAGGCAAAGGAAAAGAATAGCAAGGAAGTAAAGCTCGATCCCGTGACCCAGCCAAAGACCGACACATGGCAAAGGACAAAACAATGCACACGTTGGCAGAGGCCAATCCCAAAACTAATCAAAGGCTGCCATGTCTCAAGTTCTTGTTGATCCCGACATGCAAAACTTCCAGTGGCCATATCTTTCGATCCAAAGCTCTAAATCTTGCAAACTTTATATCGTTGGAAAGGTCTCCTCGAGCCCTTTAATTTGGCACCAAGAAAATCAAAAATTGATGGAGTTTGGTGGGTCAAAATAGCAAACACGGCTTCAGTGGGAGAGAAGACAATCTTGAGCATGCAAACGATCAAATGAGATGGCTCAACCACCAGAATTGATGAAGTATGGCTCCATTTCCTTTTGCATGACGGAATAAACATAGTAATGGCCTTACAAAGTGCCCATGTGCTTTGCAAGTGAATTCAATGCAAACTATTGGTGTTTGAAAGTTCAAAAGTCATGCCCCTTCTCTTTTCCCTCTTCTCTTCTCTCTCTTTCTCTAAGCTATATATTGTAAAATATTTCATTATTGAAAGGAGGATGTTCCAAAACTGCAAAGGAACCTTTGTCAAAATGGTTTCTGAGCAACCATGAGTCGTTGAACCTTCGTTTTGGGCTTGGCAATGTGTTCTTGTGCCTTCCTTTGTAATTGCAATGGACTATGCATATTTCTATTGCAATAAAGCTTATTTTGTGACACATTTATCTGTCCTAGCTTGTTTTATCTGCAACCTTGCCTCTCTTTTACTTCCAGCATTGTGTTGTGCATGTATTTCTCCTTTACAAGCTTATTTTGTTGTATTTCATGGAGAACAAGTCGTGAATGAAGCTTTGGGTCTGTGTCACTTATGTCTGGCCTCTCCCTTCTCCATATCCTTCTCCATTCTCCCTCACTGGAGCATCTCCACCCTTTTCTGGTGCTATCACCACCTTTTATCTTAGGATTTCCCTTCCATGCATCTTTCTAACCCTTTCTCTCTCCCTGGTCCCTTGGAATGGCTAGTTTAGGATTATTTAGTTGCATTTCCTTTCTTAGGATTAGTTTTAGCATTAGATTAGGTAGAGGAAGCCGACCTTCTCAAGAGGTCCACCTCAAGTAGCAAGTCTCACAACTTGAGAGATGGTCCCATCTTAGCATAAAGTAGGGATCTACAATGCATAATCCTACAGTGCTACTTTTTTGGCATAACAATCACCATTTTCGAAGCAATTTCGAAGGGCTATCAATGGGATTTTTTGTGCCTTGGCTGGTGCAATACTCTGTTACGGGCATCCAAGGGCACGTGAGGGCATTGACGCCATTGAAGGAAAGAGCAAACACAACAAACACAATTTTTTCTTTTGCAGAACTCAACACAGTTGTGAGAGAGGTCAATGCAGGACTTCTGACAGAAATACAGTCAGAACAAAAGCCATGTTATTATTTCAGATGAGAAATACAATCGGAGTCAAAAATTTGAGAGCCCTATTATTAGCATCTATCTAGATTGATTTCCAAGCAAACATCATAATACAAAGTGTTCCTTTTTCTATTATATTTATTTCCGCTTCATTGTTCGTACATTAATTAATGGGTCAGAAATTAAAATTGGTGTGAAAAATGGCGAATATTCAAAACCTCGCTCTGTCGAAGGCACAAAAGTTAACTGGACAAAATTATAACATTTGGAGCCATAAAATTTTGAACATCGCGATTGTGATAAAATTAATTATTATACTAGGCAAAGAAAGTAGACCCGCTGCTACTTTTGCGAATTATGACAAACGTCATAAGGAAGCCTTGTTGATGTTGAAGTTGTTGGTATCTGATTAATAGATACCAGAAGGTTGCAATGCCACTATGGCAGGTGATATATGGATCAGTCTAAAGGACAAATCTATGACTTCAAAGAAGAGTTAAGTGTTATACCTAAAGAATTTGTTGTTTACAACAAGGTTGCAAGAGGGTGGGTCGTTGTCAAAGCACCTACTTCGGATGAAAGACCTCCCATATCAACTCGTCTCCATTAACAAAAAGGTGGATGATTATGATATGCTGGCATTGGTGTTGAACAGTTTGTCGTCATCGTATGATTCCTTTGTTGAAGCCCTCCATCTAATGGTTGAAAGTTAGACTTTGAATTTTGATAAAGTCAATTCCTATTTGTTACAAAAGGAATGGAGACAAACTCAGACACTTGAGTCCACTTCTAAACAAACCAAGAGTGCTCTTGTTGTTCAATCCAAAGGGAAATGGAAATGTCAACCTAAAAAATCATCTCCTAAATATCAAGTAAAGTGTTTCTACAGTCATAAACTTGGTCATGTGAAGGATTGTCAAAAGAGGCAATATGATCTTGCCAACAAAAAGTAGAAGGGACAAGCAAATGTGGCAACAGTTGAAAGAGAGATTATAAAAGAATATGCCCTTATGGCATCATTCATAGATGACAACCCTATAAGGTGTTAGATCTTTGATTCTGGAGGATCAAGACACTTCACGTGTCAAAAAGATTGGTATATACATTTTGACACAAATTTAAGTTCTTTTGATTCAGTTTCATTAGGGGATGGAAGATCTCATGCATTAGAAGAGTTAGAGGACATCCGAATCATATTGAATGATAATGTCAAATTCATAGTTAAAAATGTTAGATATGTTCCTAACATGAATACGAATCTTTTATCTGAAGTTTTGGTATGAGCTTCACAGAAATAATACTATAATATTCTTCATATTAATTCATCCGGCAACATACACATATATAGAAAATGAATTCCTATATTTATGGAAATATAATATCCTCCAAAATCTCCCCAAATCCCTATGAATACGCAATCTCCTATATGTGATATATTGTTGTTACATACAACAATATAACTCTTAAACTATTATATTCTAAAACTAAAATAACCATATAACCATAAGTATTCTTTTACTATACGGTAACTCACTAATTACCATGGAGCAATAACAATAATATTCCGAACATTATCTATAAGTTAGCTAACAGAAAACCTCAACATTTATGTAAACTTCTCTGGCAAGAAATGCATTGTGTTCGATGTAAATCTAAACAAAGTTGTTGCCCTAGGAATTGGGGAAGGAGGCTTGTATAGGCTTGATGACCCTGCCATGGTCAACTTACATGCCTTAGTTGTGGAGGGCAATACCAACATTTTGTGGCATGAAGGATATGAACATCTCAACCTTCAATATCCCACCAAACTTAGTAGAGGTAGCACGGTTCTTAGTTTGCCTATTATCCAAGAGAAACAAGATATGTGAGCAAGGTGTTTGGCTGGAAAATGACAAAGGAAGCCATTTCCAACTGAAGTTGTTTGTCGTGCCAAGGGGCTTTTAGATCTTGTTCATGGATGATGTTCTTCGTGCAAGGTACTTTCTTTTGCAGGTGGATAATTATTCTAGGAAGATGTGGGTCTACTTGAAAAAGAAATTTGATTGTTTTGCTTCTTTTGAGAAGTTCAATGCATTGGTGGAAAATCGGGCCAACCAACGGATCAAAGACATTGAGATCCAAAAATGGGGTGGAATTCACTTCCAAGCAGTTCAAGGATTATTGTAGTAAAGAAGGAATTCATCATCAATTAACAACCCCATATACCCCAGAGCAGAATGGGGTGGTTGAAAGGCAAAATAGAGGTGTACCATTCAAATACTAGGGAGAAGCAATAAACACAGTGCTATATGTTCTCAATTGGAGTCCTTGCAAAGCTTTACAGGACATCACACCTGAAGAAGCTTGGTTCAGAACCAAACTTGAGGTTATCAACTCATGATGATTCACCACTGGTCGATGAATCACTCTATAGGCAGTTGGTGGACAGCCTAATATATCTTACGTCCACCCTATTGGACATATGTTTTGTTATTAGCTATCTTTCTCAATTTTTGTTTAAACCGACACTCACACACTAGGGAGCACCAAAACGAGTTCTTTGATATGTCAAAGGTACTCTTGACTTTGGCATTCTCTATCAAAGAGTCACAGATTTCAAACTATTTGGCTATACAAACTCAGTTCAGGAGTCGTTTCCTCTTTCGGTTCAGGAGTCGTTTCCTAGCAAAGTGAGCTTCAACCCACTGTGACTATCTCTTCCACTGAAGTAAAATATAAGGCCGCTGTCACTGCCAGTTGTGAAGCAGTTTGGTTATGTCAGATTCTCCTTGATCTTCACCATTCTCGGACTGCACCTACTCCACTTTCCAGTTTTTGTGACAATCAAGGTGTATCAAAGATGGTCAAGAATCTTGTATATCATGCTCGCACCAAGCATATTGAGATTCATTGAAATATCCCTAGTTGGGATCTTACCACAAAATTGACAACACACAGAAATTTGCAGCAAAAATACTAAATCTGATTTTTGCAGATTTTATGCAGAAAAAGTACAGCTAGGGCAGCGAACAGAAAAATATGAATAACTCTCAAAATACCCGTCCAAAATACTTGAAATTTTAACTAGAACAAGATAATAATATGAAGAACACAAGGGAAATATTTTTGGAATTTTTCAGTCAATATAACGCTGCCAGAAAATTACAGCGTGCCTAAAATAGCCGGGAAACTTCGAAAATTAATATCTTTCCGAATACAAATGCAATAATGATGAAACTTTGGAAATAACACATATAAATATAGTAGATGATTTTCCAACCTTCAGATCTGAAAACGGCCAGCTGGAAACCCTAGAAATTAGGGCTGCAATTTCCCAAACAAGTCGCCCCCTTTGGAAAATGGTCAAAACCCTTGTGAAACCCTCTGTAGATGATGCCGAATCCTTCCTCTATGGCTGCGGTAGGTCTGATCCGAAAACCAGCTGAAAATCTCCACAAAAACTCTCAAAAATCGTCAAACCCTAATTCTGAAAATTCTGAAAATATCTCTGTAAAACCAGCCCTGAAATCTGCTCCAAATGACAAGCTAGGGTAGATCTTTCACTACCGAAGAATGCCCTGCTAGCTAGGGATGGATCTCTCACCACCGAAGCTAGGGTTCCCGTGGGATCTTACTCCACAAGCTAAAAGTTTGCAAACAGCAGTTGCACCATGAAAAGAAATATAAGTGTATGCATGAATGATTATCCTTTCACCCCTCACCTCCTTTTATAACCTTTTCATGTCAAAGAAACCCTAAAACACTCAAGGCGCACTTTCTCATAAAGAGGGCCTAATTAAAAATAACTTAAAATTGCTTTTCCCTTCCTAGGCGCCTAAGCCCATAAAGTGACCTCAATGAAGAAATATAACATTTAATGCCATGCATGTCCCCTCAAGTCGCCAAAAAGGTACTTTAAGTGGCCCCAATGATGAAACATAACATCTAGTTCCTTTTTAAAAGTACTTTATGACCCAATCAATAAAAAATAATAACTGGACTAGATGCCCATACCCAATAGCAAAATAATGTCCGTAACCCCTTGGGCATGACTAGGGTTAGGGCACGCATTGGCCCTTAGGCCATGGGCGAAGGAAAGGGGACATTACAGTCCTCCCTTCCCAAAATTTGCTTGTCCCCAAGCAAATGCAAACTAGGATGCCGTAGAATCTGTTCTCCTTCCCAAGTAGCATCTTCAAGAGGCAAACCCTTCCATCGTACCAAATATTCTGTGATATCTCTGTTCTTGAGCTTCCTCTGTCTGACCTCAATAATAGAGTCCGGTTCTAAAACCAGCTTCCCCTCCTCATCCAGTCGTGGTAACTTTGTAGAAGGTACAATGTGCTGTCCTAAGGCCTTCTTAAGGCATGATACATGGAAAACATTATGTATCTTGCTGTGCTCTGGAAGATCCAACTCATATGCAACCGCACCCACTCGCCTGACTATCCTGTATGGACCATAAAACCGGGGTTTCAACTTTTCCGCCCCCCCTTTGTTTGAGTGACGACTATCTGTATGGCTGTAGACGTAAGAACACCAAGTCTCCTGCCTCGAAGGACCTCTCTATCCTATGTCGATCCGCATAAACCTTCTGCTGATTCTGTGCCTTCTGGAGATTCTCCTTAAGAGCTCGTAGGATATCTTGGTTCTCCTGTAACCAATCCCGAGCTTTGGGAGCTCGACTATCTGATAATACTAAATCAGCAAATGACATGGCATCGTATCCATACAAAGCTCTGAAAGGCGTCATGCCGATACTCATCTGATATGTGGTATTGTAGCAATACTCACCCATATGCAACCATCTGATCCATGCCTGCTGATGTCCGGTCACATAACTCCGCAAATAGCCTTCTATCCATTTGTTGACAATCTCTGTTTGCCCGTCAGTCTGAGGGTGGTAGCTCGTGCTAGGAGTCAACTTGGTACCCCGAGCAAGTCTGAAAATCTCCTGCCAAAAGGTGCTCATGAAGATCTTGTCCCTGTCACTAATAATATTTTTAGGCAACCCATGTAGCCTAAAAATCCCTGTATAAAATATCTGAGCCACGTCAGCTGCCTCATGCTTCTTAGGTAGAGAAAAGAAATGTGCATACTTGGTCAACCGATCAACTACCACATAAATGCAATTGTGCCCGTGCACCATAGGGAGTCCTGTGATGGAGTCCATCGATATGCTCTCCCACTTCTGCTCAGGGATGGGAAGAGGCTGAAGTAACCCTGCAGGAAAAGAATGCTCCGATTTGGTTTGCTGGCAAACCATACACTCTTTGACATGATTAAGGATATCGTCCTTCATCCCCTTCCAAGTGAATCTCTCCCTGATGTACTTGTATGTTTTGAAGTATTCGGGGTGTCCATCCAGTGGTGTGTCATGTACGGCACGAAGGATCTTGTCCTTCATCTTAGACCCCGGTACAAGGAAAATCCGATCCTTGTAGAAAATGAGATCATCTACCACCTTATATCGGTCATCTTTGATAATACCATCCATGATCTCACATGCGAACTGATTCTTGGAGTACTCAACAAGTATGTGAGCCTTCCAATCTGCTGAAATTTCGGACATAGAACTCAACATAGTAGTAAGGTGAGGTCTCCTAGATAAAGCATCTGCAACAACGTTATTCTTACCTCTAGTGTATTCTATGTCAAAGTCATATGTTTGTACCTTGTTCACCCATCTCTGCTGGCGGTCGTTGAGATCCTTTTGCCACAAAAAGAACCTCACACTCTTGTGATCTGTGAGTACCACGAACCTGCTGCCCACAAGGTACTGTCTGAATTTGGCCAAAGCATGGATGATGGCCAACATCTCCTTGTTGTAAATCGAATACCCCCTCTCCACGGGGCTCAATTTCCGACTCTCGTAAGCAATGGGGTGCCTATCCTGCATAAGCACTGCTCCAACCCCCTCACCTGATGCATCACACTCTAGAACAAATGGACGAGCAAAATCTGGTAATGCCAAGACGGGGCATGAACTCATCACCTCCTTGAGATGATCAAAAATCTGTTGTGACGCTTCTGACCAAGCGAAAGCTCCCTTCTTGGTCAAGTCTGTCAGTGGGGCAGTCAATCGTGAGAAATTCTTCACGAACCTCCTGTAATAGGTGCATAGTCCTAAGAATCCCCTCAAATGTGTCAACGTCCTGGGTGGAGGCCAATCCAAAATTGCCTGTATCTTTTCTCTGTCCACCTTGCCTCCCCCTCCACCAATCACATATCCCAAGTATAACAACTCTGTCATGCCAAACTCACATTTAGAAGCTTTTGCATATAGCAAATTAGCTTCTAGTATTCCCAATATCTCGTCAAGGTGGCTGATATGGCTCTCCCAAGTCCTGCTGTAAACCAATATATCATCAAAGAAGACCAAAACAAACTTCCGCAAGTGGCGGTTGAACACGTGGTTCATGCAAGACTGGAATGTGGCTGGTGCATTAGACAGTCCGAAGGGAATCACTAAAAACTCAAAATGTCCATAATGACATCTGAAAGCGGTCTTATGCACATCCTGCTCCCTAACCTTGATCTGGTGATATCCAGATCGCAAATCTATTTTAGAAAAATAGATTGCTCCTTGTAGCTCATCTAGTAGCTCATCAATACGCGGCACTGGATACTTGTTCTTGATTGTCCTCTTATTCAATGCCCGGTAATCAATGCACATCCACATGGTTCCATCCTTCTTTTCACCAACACTACTGAAAAAGCAAAAGGACTAGAACTCGGCCTAATGTGTCCCATGTCAATAAGCTCGTGGATGGTCCTCTCAATCTCATCCTTAAACCGTTTGGGGTGACGGTAAGGAGTAGTAACTACTGGCCTAGTGTCCTCGAGCTCAATCACATGCTCAAATCCCCTCTCTGGCGATACACCAGGTGGTATGTCGCTAAAAACTGTACTGTGCTTGTCCAATAGCCCCTGTATATCTACATGATACTCTGGCTGTCCATCCTCTGAGTTCTTGGTAGAAACCAAGCACTGTACTGCCCAATCAACCCCATTGTGTCTGTGAATCCTCTCGATCCTCTTTGCTGAAACGACTCTGGGTGCCTCTGAAGATAAACCTCTTAAGGTTACATTCTTTCCTTCGGACTTGAACTTGAGTTCCATTGTCTGAAAGTTAGTCCGAAATTCTCCAAGAGAATGGAGCCACTGTACACCGAGCACAAGGTTGGTATCTCCAATACCAACCACATAGAAGTCATCGGCGACTGTATGGTTACCCATGGTGATACTCAACTGCGGAACTCACTGCATGCATCTCATGGACTCACCATTGGCTACCACTACATTGAAACCCTCAAAGTCTTCTGCCTGCAGTCCCCGCTTCTCTACTAAAGATGCATCAATGAAATTGTGGGTTGCCCCACTATCAATGAGCACTACAACTCTCTGGCCCTGTAATGTTCCCCTTACTTTGAATGCCTTGTACCTCGGGGTACTCGACAAAGTAGCAATAGTCTCCTGGGGAAAAGTCTCCTCCTCCTGTTCAATCCCTGCACTATCCAACGCCTCCTCATCTTCATCTTCTAACTCCTGATGGTACCGCTCCTCGTTCTCACTCTCCTCAAAGACCTCTATGAATTGGGCCCTTCCTTTTCCTCTACAATCATGTCCTGGAACCCATAGTGTGCGGCAATCGAAACAGAGTTTCTTTCGCCTCAACTCCTCCCTGTCCTCTCTCGATACAAATGGTCTCCTTGTGGTATCCTGCCTGGGTGGGGGCCCGTTTGGCTGTGAACCCTCAGTTTTCGAAGGAAAACCCTTAGGCTGATTTCGAGGGGGAAACCTCAATTTTGGAGCGGACAACTCCAAATCTCGTGCTCGCCTAATCGCCTCATGTAGGGAGGAAGGCTCAAATGCCTTCACAAATCCTGCTAAAGCGTCCGTCAAACCTACCATGAAGAGTGAAGTCAACCTCATCTCTGAAACATCAGATACCATCACTGACAACCTCTGAAAATCTGCAATGTATTGATCCAAAGAACTTGTCTGCCTCAAGTGGGTCAATTCCCTGAAGTGCCTATCTGGGTCCCTCCTGTCAAACCTGCTCATCAATCTCTATGTAAAATCTGCATATGTAGTGATATGCATGTGCCCCTGTGTGATCAATCCATGATGCCACTAGTCATGGGCATCTCCCTCGAGGTGTAGGATAGCAAACTTAATTGCATCTTCTTCGCGCATGGGATTCAATTCGAAGTAAGTCTTCAACTTCTGAATCCAAGACTAGGCGGTACACTTCCTAGAGCCATCGAAGTGTGGAATAGAGATCTGCCCTAATCTTTTCTGAAACTCAGGTACCTGTGGCTGGTAATCTCTCCTCGTCCTGCTACCAATCTTCATTTTGTAATACTCCTGGAATGGCATGTTGTCTCGGAAACCCTCGCTCAAAGTCCAGTACTTCTCCCAGCAAGATTCTTCATCCACAATGTCTGCGGGCTGTCGTGTCTGCGAAACTTCCGGATCCTTTAAGAATGAAGGCTCGTGGAGTCCCAAGGGCCTAGTAGATGCATGAGGGGACCCTTGTCCCGAATGTCGACTCTCACTTCTATTACCATGTTGACCCATATTGTTGGCCTCTGCTTTCTCCGCATGAGTCTCGATCCTACCCTGTGCTAACCTCTCAGTAAGCTGGCTCAAATAGAGGTTGGTAGTCTCCTGCTGCTTCACCATGTTGGTGAACAGTTGTCTCATCAAATCTACTCCCATCTCTTCGCTATCTCTGTCTCTGTCTCCCATCCTTTAACCCTAACAGTCTGGTGGAACAACTGCTCTGATACCACTGAAATATCCCTAGTTGGGATCTTACCACAAAATTGACAACACAGAAATTTGCAGCAAAAATACTAAATCTGATTTTTGCAGATTTTATGCAGAAAAAGTACAGCTAGGGCACGAACAGAAAAATATGAATAACTCTCAAAATACCCGTCCAAAATACTTGAAATTTTAACTGGAACAAGATAATAATATGAAGAACACAAGGGAAATATTTTTGGAATTTTTCAGTCAATATAACGCTGCCAGAAAATTACAGCGTGCCTAAAATAGCCGGGAAACTTCGAAAATTAATATCTTTCCGAATACAAATGCAATGATGATGAAACTTTGGAAATAACATATATAAATATAGTAGATGATTTTCCAACCTTCAGATCTGAAAACGGCCAGCTGGAAACCCTAGAAATTAGGGCTGCAATTTCCCAAACAAGTCACCCCCTTTGGAAAATGGTCAAACCCTTGTGAAACCCTCTGTAGATGATGCCGAATCCTTCCTCTATGGCTGCCATAGGTCTGATCCGAAAACCAGCTGAAAATCTCCACAAAAACTCTCAAAAATCCGCAAACCCTAATTCTAAAAATTCTGAAAATATCTTTGTAAAACCAGCCCTGAAATCTGCTCCAAATGACAAGCTAGGGTAGATCTTTCACTACCGAAGAATGCCCTGCTAGCTAGGGATGGATCTCTCACGACCGAAGCTAGGGTTCCCGTAGAATCTTACTCCACAAGCTAAAAGTTTGCAAACAGCAGTTGCACCATGAAAAGAAATATAAGTGTATGCATGAATGATTATCCTTTCACCCCTCACCTCCTTTTATAACCTTTTCATGTCAAAGAAACCCTAAAACACTCAAGGTGCACTTTCTCATAAAGAGGGCCTAATTAAAAATAACTTAAAATTGCTTTTCCCCTCCTAGGCGCCTAGGCCCATAAAGTGACCTCAATGAAGAAATATAACATTTAATGCCATGCATGTCCCCTCAAGTCGCCAAAAAGGTACTTTAAGTGGCCCCAATGATGAAACATAACATCTAGTCCCTTTTTAAAAGTACTTTATGACCCAGTCAATAAAAAATAATTACGACTGGACTAGATGCCCATACCCAATAGCAAAATAGTGTCCGTAACCCCTTGGGCATGACTAGGGTTAGGGCACGCATTGGCACTTAGGCCATGGGCGAAGGAAAGGGGACATTACATTCATCATCACTATATTCGACAATTAGTTGATTCTAATGATCTCTCTCTTTATTTCTATCCTTCTAAGGAGTAACCTGCAGATATAATGACTACACCTCTTGGTCCTATCTTGTTTGCAAAATTTCGGGACAAACTCGACATTGTTTCCAATTTAGTCATTATGGGGGTGTATTGAATATAATGAATATATTTACAGACATACATGTTAGTTGGTAGTTTGATAGCTGTAATCAGTTACGAATTGTCTCAGAACTGTTCCAACTACATTGTAACTACTCCCAACATAATAAAATGAAGGACACACATTCAGTTTGTGTGCAGTCCAATTCCTCTTCATTTCTTTCATTGTTTACGTTTTCTAACAAATAGAAGAGTATAAGCGCCATTGATGTTGGAAGTTTGTTGCTGGACATCTATTCACTTACTGAAGGTGCATGGAAAGAAACAATATATTTTGCAGAAGAGCGCTACCCTCAAAGCTGGGGTATGAAGCTCAAAGCCGTAATAAAATAATATAAATGTAGTGTCATTCAACAGAAGTGCTATGTTTGCTCTAATTTACAGATAGAAGCTTGCATGTGTGAGTTTTGGGTGTGAATCAAAGACCAGGAGTGTGGAACCATTGCAGAGTATCTGCAGCAAGGTGGGACATGAAGGCAAACAGAAGCGTGCGTGCAGAGCATGGGACCCTGTATCTAAGCACAGGAGGGCACAATATTTAAATATCTTTTTTTTCTTTGCTGCTTACGGAGGCGTTTTAAGTGTGTGAAGTGACTGGGTTTGTTGTTGCATGTTTAGTTTGCAACCTGAAGGGTGTGACCTGTAAGAAGTTGAGTGGAGTCTGGCAATTGATGCAAAGCGCATGAATAATTTTGCTGGGGGCATCAGCCTGAAGGAGCGCCATCCGTTGCTGAGCGTGCTTGCAGAAGTATGAGGCTATGCTGAGCATGGGAATAGTGTGCCCGAAGCATGGCGCAGATTATCAAAGAAAGGTGCAACTGCCAATAAATATATTGATGGTCTTGTTTGCTGTGTGCAGCCATTAAAGGAAGGCATTGGCAGAAGAAGAGAAACAATGACATCTTCTCTGGGCTCTCTATAAAACCCCATGCAAAGTTTTTGTTGCAGGCAAAAGATTTCATTGTTTTCAAGATAAAGTTTTTAGTTTTGTGATAATCTAGAGTAAAGACATAACAAAATAGTATTTTATGTTTGAATGTTTATTACATTAAAGTTTAAACTTTAGAAAAAAATTAAATATTTTCCTTAAGGAGCCGAAAAGTGAATTTAATTCAGTATCTGACAAATGGTTAAGAGCCATGAACTGAAAACTGGCAGCACTGTCCAGTTTCGCAAGATACTGTTTAGAAAAAGAATTTTTGTAAAGGCTTTATAATTTTCCCAAAACAATTGTTTTAGTGAAAAACTGGGGGAAAATGGCTAGTTTGCGAAATTTGGTTCTGCCCAAGTCGCAAAAAATTGACTGATAAAAACTTCAGTTTGTTTTGGAGTCATAAGATACATGCAATATGTAAGTATTGGAACATTGACCGAATTGTATTGAAACAAGAAACGAGATCCAAATATTACCCTAATGATTTTGATAACAGACGTAGGGAGGCATTAATGTTGCTGATTATTTGATTCCAGAAGTTACAAATGCAACTGTAGCAGCTCATTTGTGGAAAGACCTAAGAGCTAAATACTAGGCTTTGGAAGCCAAAAGGATATTTTTGAATTTTTTATTGTTTTCCGCTAAAATGTAGGACAATGCGGATCAACTGACGGACATATTCGTTTTCCGCTAGGGTGGTTTTGTTTCTATATTTTTGTTGCTGCTGAAGGACATCGTTGATCAACTGACAGCAGTTGAAAACGTTTTAGATGAGCAAGACCTAGTTGTGTTGGTGTCACAAAATTTTCCACCATCATTTGATGCCTTTGTTGAGTCCCTACACCTGATTGTGGAGACTCAAGAGCTCAAATTTGAGTAGTTTCCTGGGCTTCTATTACAAGAGGACAAAAGGAAAGATCAGTAAGAAGCAACGTCAGCTTATACAGAGAGTGCATTCAATGCATGTCAATTCAAGGGAAGTGGAAAACAATGCAATGACAGCAGTTAATCAAGTGACAAGGCTTACAAAAGCGGTAACAAGTTATAATGAAAATGTCATTATTGCAAGCAGCCAGAGCATTTAGTCAGAAAAAGTCATGGTATGCAAATGTGGCTTAGGAAGATGAACAAGGATCAGCGGGTGATTTTGCATTTGTGGAGTCTTAAAAGTTAAAACCAGTCAGCAGGGTCAAGAATGTGGTACTTCGAATCAGGTGCATTGAAAAAGATAGGAGTAATGAATTTGTTTCCTTAGGTGATGGTAGGATTCACTATGTTAAAAGGATGTGGGGACGTTCAGGTTACATTCAACAATGCTCTTAGCTATACTTTTAAGAACATAAGATATGCTCCTGACATGAACAAAAACCTATAGTTTATTAATAAAATCACTGCAAATCCTAATCTTTGAGTAAAGTTTCAAGGAAACCAGTGCATGGTAACTATTTTTCAAGATAAGAAAGTGATTGTTGTAGGAATGGGTGGAAAGGGGTTGTATAAACTAGAATGTCCCAAAACAATAATATAACATGCACTAGCAGCAGTAGAAAGCAAGTATACTTCGACTTGAGAGGTGTGGCCACCTCAATTATCATTGCTTGCATACATTAAGTAAGACAAACATGGGGAATGGACTTCCATTTAGGAAAGTCAAATTGTATGTATAGAGTGTTAGATGGGCAAGCAAATTCAATATCCATTTATATTACTAAGACATGGAGACCCAAAGGAACATTAGATTTGGTACATGTGGATTTGCATGGTCCAATGAGGACACCAACAGTATTTGGAGATCAGTATTTCTTGTTAATTATTAATGAATTTTCTATGAAAATGTGGGTGTATTTACTGAATAGAAAGTTAGAATGTTTCTCTAACTTTGTTTCATGAAAAGTTGTAGTTGAGAAACAAGGTGGGAAACAGGCAAAAGCTTTCAGAGCGGGTAACGGACGCAAGCTCATCTCTAAACAGTTCAAAGTGTTATGCAAGAAAAAAAGGTATACGTGGTCAACATACCACTCCACAACAAAATGGAGTCGTGAAAAGGCGGAATAGGACAGCCACGAGGATGTCACGATGTATGGTGCATAGCCAAATTCTACCTTATCAATACAAGGCAGAAGTTGTAAATACAATTGCATACATTCTAAACCGAAGTCCAACTAAAGCCTTGCAAAACATTATACCAGAAGAAGCGTGGAATCATAACACACTTGATGTAAGTGAGTTTCGTGTTTTTCAATGCATTCCTTCTTTATTGGGAAAAGCATATATGTTTGTTGGCTATAGTGAGCAATCTTAGGCACACATATTACTAAATGTCTCTACAAACAAGATTGTGGTAAGCGAGGATGTTGTTGTCGATGAGAAATTACCATTCTTTTTTTTTAAAATAGTAATCTACTAAAATTATTGTATTGATACCTGTTGACAATATTTCTAGGACAAGTTCTAGTACTAAAGTTGAACAGGGTATAGAGTTGGAAGCACCAGAGGAGCCAAGTTTTAGTGGTGAAGAGTGTTTCTCTGTCTTCACATCTGGATCAAGAAAGCCAACACAAACAGCTGTAGTCTTATTAAACCACAATCAAAGATGTGAAAAAAGATAAATTGGCTAAGTCAATAGAAGGGCAATCTACAATGTCAAGAAGATAGAGGGTGCAAGGTGATGAGCAGAAAAATTTTGCTCTTACTGCTGTTTTGTAAGTATTGAAGCATAACACAATTTCAGAGACAAATTCAAACCTAAATGGAAGACTTCCATGAAGGTTGGTGAAAGAGGAAGGAGCATACAGAGAGGGCACAAGAGAGTTGTGCACAGTAGATGTTCCAAAATTATTCAACAATGGAGAAGAGTAGGCAACAGACATTCAGAATCTCGATGCAGGAATATCCCTTAAGGGATATATTGTGTTGTTTAGTCTTGATATATTATAAGTTTTTGTCAGAACTGATCACTTTAATAGAAAATGAGTGAAACATGACATATTCAATACAAGACAACACTTCAAGGTACAACAGAATCTAGTGAACCCAATATTTAGCGCCATTTCCTACTTTACTTGGGAATTACACCAGCTAATTACGCATGTACTCTGGTGAGATGGATTGGCGACAATAGGGACTTGAAGACGTGTTGCATTGGCAGCGCAACTTCATTTTTCTTAAGTTCGAGTATGGACATATTCGTATTATTGTAATAATGACTAAAACATTTGGTTGAGTCATTAAGGAAGGGTATTAAAATAAGTCACATGGGAATAAGTAATAGTCCTTAATCACATGATAAAATCTATAATGACTTAGTGGGTTGTTAGGTTTATTCTAAGTCATAGATTAGATAGTGCTAATCGAAACACATTAGTTTATAAGTTGTTTTGTTTCCTTGTTGATTGGAAGTTAGCCCAATCTCATATCTTGATTGTAGGCTTAAACTTGGCTATTTAATTAGCCACTAATAATGTAATTATTCAACAGATTGCACAATAATTTAAGATCATGCTCAAGTTGAGTTTGTTGCATGTTGAAATCCTGTAAGTGGAAGTGCTGAAAGTACAAAACTGCGAAATAGAGGAATACTTCTTGGAAGAGGAGGACGAACACCAAGAGTTGTAAATCTGGTAGAAATGTTGAAATTCGAGAGGAATGCAAGCCAGATTAGAAGCTATGGAGAATGTGTAATTCAAGGAGTTGTTGCTGATATCGGTGTAGATGAAATAAATCTGGAAATTCATTTGAAAGAGTAGAACGAAAAACCAAAGCATAGATTCCGGAATGCTATTGCCAAGATGGGAGATGAGCCAAAGTTGGACACCCCTAACTATTCAATAATTAAGAACCCTTAAGAGTTGATCAATTTGAAAACCAAGCAGGAAAAATAGTTTGATTATGAACAAATTGAGGACCCTAAGAGAGTGAAGTTTTTTGGCAAAAAGTTGGAAGGACATGCATCCTTATGGTGGGATCACATGCAGCTAGAAAGAGTAAGAAGAGGTAAAGATAAGATCAAGACTTGGGATAGAATTACTGCTAAGTTGGAAGTCATGGTTTTTCCTTCAGATTATCAGCAAATGTTTTTCTAGAAGATGCAGAACTTGAAGCAGAAAGATATGAGTGCAACAGATTACACTAAGGAGCTCTACAAACTAACCATCCAAGCAAGTCATGTAGAAGATGATGAAGAAAAGATCTCAAGGTATGTAAATGGTCTCTGTATCATAAATGAGTTTGGAATGATAAGATTAAGTTCTGTAGAAGAAGCCTATCAATGTGCTTTGAAGGTTAAGAGATGTCCAAAAGACAATACCAAGGGCATGGAAAAGGTAGAGGATGTGGAAGGAAAACCTATGGAAGGGACCAGATTTATACAAAGAAAGAAGAGGATGAAGCTAATTCATTACAGCAGAACCAAAGAGCTGGCTATTATTCAGAAGAGCATATGGTAATAGAGGACAAGGTAGAGGATATTATAAGGCTTATAAATTAGTGTTATGTTAATATTAGTTAAATGTTAACTAATAAACAGTTGTAACCACTTCGACCATTTTGTAACCATCTCGCACATAATAAATTGATGGACACACAATGAATAATGTGTACATACCGGTTACTATTAATTCATTCTTTGTACATTTTATTCTTTCTTTATTCTCTCTCCACATTTTCTAACATTGGTATCAGAGTGAGGCAAGCAAGGAGAAAGAGAAGGGAAGAAGTTCAAACTAGTCCCATTGGGGCACGAAAGAGAAAGAGACCAGTTTGAATGCTAAAGGCAAGAGCAATATCATAGGCAGCGAGCAGAACGTAAGGTAGAAAAAAGCCATCAAAAAGGGCAAAAAACAACCCAGATTCAGTTTGAGGGCACTTATAGTGAATATAACAACAAAACACAGTTGATGCCATTGCAAAGGTGCGAATTAAAAAAATATAAAAAACACTATTTGAGGGCAAAATTTTGGCTGTGTTTTCAGACAAATTTTAGGACATTTCGAAGTGCTAGGGCACAAAAATAGGAATTTTCCATTTTTGAAGAAATTTTGAGGTTGTTTGTGCAGTCAAGGCACGAAAATAAGTCATGTCTTATTGGGTAGACCATGGCAATATGATAGAGGTACAATACACAGTGGGAGGAATAATACTTTCCAGATTACCAAGGATAGTAATATATTTGAGTTATAGGTGCCAGAAATTCAGTGATGTTGCTTTCAGCAGAAGAATTTCTGAAAGTAATGAAGAAGACAAATTTCTTTTCACATGTTCCATATTGTGAATTAAGTCTTTTGTTACTCATTTAACTTGTGTTTCAGTACTTACTGCTGGTTATAGCATGATCTTCTCCACATTAGCTTCCAAAAGCACCTCGTGTTTTTAAGGTTGTAGTGGTGTTCTTCCACTTCATGTCTGAACAATTTTCAAATATGTCCTTAAAGCAGTTCTACTTTGTATGACCTTCCATCAGCATTTGTGCACCAGACAATCCAACACTTTGCAAATATGTACTTTAGACAGCTCTCTGCTTTCTCTCATTTTCTGTGTGTTCTTATCAATTTTTTCAGCATCCTCATTATATCTCCTCTCAAGGTTTCCAATTTAGAATGTTTCTTCATCACATTCATCTAAAGCTTGATATATGCACATGCAACAAAACATAGATATACAAAATAGTGAGGAGAGAGACATTAGAATCAATGATAAAATAGGACACTTAGGCATGAAAACCTTATGACGGAGTAAGAAGGTGCCAGAAGTTCAGTGATGTTGCTTTCAGCAGAAGAATTTCTAAAAGTAATGAAGAAGACAAATTTCTTTTCACATCTTCCATATTGTGAATTAAGTCTTTTGATCCCCATTTAACTTGTGTTTCAGTACTTACTGCTGGTTATAGCATGATCTTCTCCACACTAGCTTCCAAAGGCACCTCATGTTTTCAAGGTTGTAGGGGTGTTCTTCCACTTCATGTCCGAACAATTTTCAAACATGTCCTTAACACAGTTCTACTTTGTATGACCTTCCATCAGCATTTGTGCACCAGACAATCCAATACTTTGCAAATATGTGCTTTAGACAGCTCTCCCCTTTCTCTCATTTTCTGTGTGTTCTTATCAATTTTTTCAGCATCCTCATTATATCTCCTCTCAAGGTTTCCAATTTAGAATGTTTCTTCATCACATTCATCTAAAGCTTGATATATGCAAGTGCAACAAAAAATAGATGTACAAAATACTGAGGAGAGAAATGTTAGAATCAATGATAAAATAGGACACTTAGGCGTGAAAACCTTAGAACTTAGAATTTGACCTGGAGAGCTCTTCCAAGATAATAGATAATAGATAGCTGTGAACTAAATATCATACACACTAGGGCATTATAAGGTATATCACAAGGTACACCGAATTTTATGGAAAAATTAGAACTTTATCCTTGTCGAACATGAACTCAAATTTTAATTTTTATCCATTATTTTTACATGAAAGTTTTTGACACTTTTGCATTATTTTATAAATGTGTGTGTATATACATATACCAATTGAAAGCCGAGGAAGGGAAGCTCTCTCCACTCTATCACTCTGAGATATTTATGCATTTTAAGAAAACTAAATTATAAAAAAATCTTTTGTTCCAAACTCAAAAGGCTTTTTTTCCAAATTTTATCAATTGACTAATTTGAACCGAGCTTTATCCTCGTTGAACATGAACTCAAACTCGAATCTTGTGACTTAGATTATAAGAGGCAAAATAAGGGGTATAGAAGACATGCTTATAGATGATACAGACTTCAATCAATTGAGTAAATAAAACTTCTGAAGTTGGAATGTTATCACATGTTTATACTCAAACTAGAAGCTACTTAAGCAACGAATTTTCTGGAAAAAAGAGCATGTAGCACACAACTCTTTGTTGAAGACCAATATTTGTGAGACAAGTTGAAATGTTCAAACCCGGCATAGGTTCTATTCTGCTGCAAGCATGAAAATAAATCGAGCTAAATGTTAGTCATTTGCTCACTAATTAGTACTTAAGGTTAACACTTTGTTTCATTCTTGATATTATAAAAATCGAAGGATTCCCTTCCTAATTAATTGAATATTTAGAATAATGCCTTTTTCACATGTGGACAGAGCACATTTTTTCAGTATCTTGTTTGAATGTCCGTTGTTGATCTAACAACACAATTAGGGTCTTGGGATGACCACAGCAACATGCACATTTATTATTGCATCACTTCAGAGGCAAGGATAACTCACTCAAAAGTCCTAGAAAAATCATAATCGTAAAAAGCATGATGCAAGAAATAAGAAATTAAGAGAAAAGACTAAGAAATTGAGCTAAATGGAGAATATTTGTGTTATAGTGATAAACTGAAATCCAATCTGTGCCATTTGTTTATTTCCTTCTATTCTCCAAAGAGAAAAACAACAAATCAAATCCCTGATATGAGCCACTAAGATTTTATCATGAAAATTGACAATCAGATGTTCCAAAGTAACCTGTAAAAGTTCCTCGATCACATCTTCCATTGTTATAATACCCACAACCTCCTCATCATCAGGGAATCTTGGAAGCGAGCCTGCACCAACATCTAGAATATCTTCAAAGCCAATTCTCTCTCGCTTCTTATTTCTTGGGGTAATAGGGCTATACGCTACTCCTTGTACATCTCCTTCCGTCCTTAATCCTTGAGCATTGACTGTCAAAGCCTCCTGTCTAAAACCATCAGATATATCTATGGTAGTGGACTTTGAATCATGGCGGCCTGCAAAATTAATCAAATTCATTAAATGCATAAAATCTTTTACCACCTCAGGGGGGAAACTGAATGAACAGACCAAGAATGATTGCTATTTTGGGGCTTTTACAATAGACAACACTAGAAAAGTTGCTCCTAAAAAGCTTTCATGTATTCCTGTTAATAATCAGCACCAGTTTTACCCAAAACCAGAATATATTGAAGCATGGAGCAAGATGCAACTCAATAAGATAAAGTGTGACTAATGTATCAAAAGTATCCGTTTTCAATGACAAATTCCATAGCTAGAAGGAACTATTCTACCATCTCTTCTGACAGCATTGATGCCCCAGGGCCTCTTGCTTACATTGATCTACCAGCAATTGTGGTGAAATCCGTGAGAATCCCAATAAGGAGATGGATTAAAATCTTAGTATATCATACTCAAAAAAGCTGTCTCAATTCTATAGCAACTGAAAGAGACACGAAGTCTTGCAAGTTTGCAACTGTAGTATCTAAAAGTGTCAATATACATCCCAACAGAATAAAATATATTGAAGTTGCAACAAAATTGGTTACGATGACATAACGAAGGAAGAACAATACAAATGTGACCTATCAATAAAATGTTACAGCAAGATGATGCAAATGATGAAAGACACCAATATCAGCACGGTAGACTTGACATGAAGTGCTTTATAAGTTCCTTGTCCAATAGTGTTCAAAATCATTTTCATTGCACATGAAAGTGTGAAATATAGCAAATTGCCATGGTAATGATATTTAAAACAAATGTCAGGAGGATCGATTCGCAGCAAGGGAACACATAACTGCCTTCATCTCGCTCCAGATCCAGATCAGGTATTCAAATCGCTCCAGATCCGTTTGCTCAACCGCTCCAGATCAGGTATTTAAATCGCTCCAGATCCGTTTGCAGTCAACAACCCCAAACCATCGCTACAGATCCATTTGCTACAGACAACTATTCGTAGTTCTTTCTCCTTCTCCTCAACCATTGCTCCAGACCCGTTTGCTGTCAACAACCCCAATCACAAGTGCGAGGGAAGCAAGGCCGCCATTGAAGCAAGACTAAGTCGTTGACAACGATTTGTTGAAGGGAGTCTTTCAGATTATCATTGGAACCCTCCGCAGTCTCAGTCTCACGAAATCATTGGAACCCTCTGCAATCTCACGGGGAGATTATCAGGATCCCGTCTCGTCTGCAGATTATCAGATTATCAGGCCATCTCTTGTGACTGCGCCAGCACCTCAAAGGTAAGTGGGGCTAGTGTGACTGCTCCTGCGCCGATGAGTGGATTCTTTTCCAAGCATTCTTGCGCCTGCGCCTCAGAGGCAGAGAGGTTTGATCAGTGGCAGATAGGGAGGGCAGTGGTGGGCAGTGGGCTCAAACCAACACGCACATAGGTGAGGGCAGAGACAACGATCACGAGGGAAGGCAGAGACAGCGAGGGCAGATAGCGGGTTGGCGAGTAGGGTTGATTATCGCGTGGAGACAACACAGACAAGGTGCAGACAGTGGGGTCAGCACAGACAGAAGGGCAGACAGGTGGGCCCGGGTCAAAGAGGCAACCGGGAGTGGATTCTTCTTCGAGGGCTCAAACCGACACGCTCAGTCTAAATAAGTCAAGCAAACCATGGTTAAACACGAGTTTCCCAACGACAACCCAAACAAAGAGATACAGAAGTACAATGGTCCAGTCACATATTTAGCAGAAGCACACAGAAATGTAGGAAATACAGGAAACTCTCAAAAGCATACACTGGGGATAGGGAACAAGCTAGTTTTTGTGAATGCAAAGCAATATAAGGGGATTTTGCGGCGCAGACAAGCCAAAAAGTTAAGGCAAACCCAGAAGAAAAATCTAACTTTGATTCTACCTAAAACGATAAACAACTAAGGTACTTTTGTCTTCAAGGATCAACTTATTCAAGGAAAGCAAATAGTGTATAAGGAAGGGAGAGAAGCTACAAAGCTGAACAAATCAGAAAATTTTGCAAAAACCAGCGAGGAACGAGAGGAGGTGATGCAAGACCCCAAACAACTATATAGTCCTTCATCTACGCCTCTGCTTTGGTCTTCTGCACTGTATGTAACTAAACTCATGAGCATGAAAGAGAGAATGGGACTCTTAGAAAATCAGATGTTACAAGCAGACATTGAAAGAAGAAAATGTGCAGAACATAGACCACAAGCTAGAAGGGGAAAATAAAGCTCTCAAAGAGTAGGTTTCTAACTCTACAGCACCTCATGGAAAGAGGACAACAAGAGTTAGTTGCTTTAAAACACGACATAGGTCAGCTGAAAGCAGCGGGAGAAAAAAACACTAAAAACGGCAAAAGGAAAGGAAAACAACACAAGAAAGGAATTTCAAGAAACAATCAAAAACTTGGAAATAAAAGAAAATCAACTAAAAGATCAGATAGAGGAGGGCCAAAACATGGTCACAATTGGTAAGCAGATCAACAAGCAAACAAAGGCAAGCCTTAGAGAAACATGTCAAATTTCAAATAAAAGAAGAAAAAGATCAAACAGGACAAAGCGTTAAATTTTATTATCAAAGGTTTGAGAGATTTTGGTGAAAGAGAGAGAACTGACATATTGACAAGAGGATTTTCTTAAAGATCAGTTGAAATGGAACAGGATATATACAACAAGCTAATAGGATTGGCAAGGGAATATAAGGAGGAAGAGATCGACATGTGTGAGTGGTCATGAGAAATATAGAAGACAAGCAAGCTATTCTAAAAAGTAGGGGGCTTCTTCGAGGCACACATATATATCTAGACGAGGATTTGACATTCGCACAACAAGAAGATCGTAAGAAGGAATGGGAGAAAGTGAAAAAGGCAAGAGAGGCAAGAAAATGGGCACAATTAAGGAATGGCAAAGCTCAAATCAGCGAGTATTCAACAAACAAGAAATAGGAATTCGAGGCCCCATGGGATCCTATGCATATAGTAAGTTGGAATTGCAGGGGGTACCCGTGGAGAAGAGGCCCTGGTTTGGGGCCTGTAGCAGAGGGGAAAGATATTATAATCCTTATGGAAACGCATGAACATGATGGTTGCAGAGTTCCAGATTTTGAAGGATACAAGAAAATTTCAGTTTGGAATGAAGGGAATGAGACAGGGAAAGGGCATGGAGGAATCAAAATTCTAATCAAGGATACATGGCTTGGGGTCGCTAAAGTGGAAAAAGAAGATGCAAATAAGCAATATATATGGCTGAAAATAACGGATAACAAGACAACTATCAGATTGGTTGCTTGCTACTTTGCTCCGCAAAGATCAAAGACATATAAGAAAAGAAATTTAGATAGTGAGGACCCTTATGCTTCAATAAAAAAAGACATTTCTTTGTTTAGTGCCGATGGAGAAATTATTATGATGGGAGATTTTAATGCAAGAATGGAAAATAATCAATCTCTTCAGCTAGACAACACCAAAGGTGACGATGGAAATCCACTTTGGCTTGATGAGGCAAATGACAAGTTTTGGGAAAGAATATCCCAAGATGGGAATGGAGGGGTGATGCTCTTCGGGGTTGAGCTCCTAGGTCTATGTAGCCTACACGATATGGTTATTTGTAATGGCATGAAGACTTGGCCTAGATTCGGAAATATCACTTGCAAAACGTACAATGGTCAAAGTGTTGTGGACTATGTTATCTGCACTCAAAGTTCTATTTGTAGACTGCTCGAGTTCGAAATTGGGGATTCTCCTATTGAGTTCAAATCTGATCATAAACCTCTCTTAATCAAACTTGCCACTAGTACAAATCAACAAGAAGGAAACCAAGGCCATCACTTGCCAGAGTCATATCCAAAACAAGGCAAAATCATTTTGAATAAAGAAAATCAGGAAATCTTTTTGGCTGCCCTTGAGCAACAATTTCAATCGGCAAAAAATTGATTTAAAGTGCAATACGATCAAGGGGGCAAGGGGGTGTGTTGGCAGTAATCTAATGATACCTTTAATTCACAAGGCTTTAGGTGCTTGCAAAAGATCTAAGCCCAGAAAGGGAGCTACAAATACTTTTCCCACTAATCGATGGTATGATGAGGATTGTAAGGCTGCCAAGAGAGCTATGAGAGAAAGTGGAGGGAATAAAATAAATAAAAAGAATTATAAGAGACTGGTTCAATACAAAAAAGAAACCTATGTGAATAGAAGGAGGTCGGAATTAATTGCTCTCGGAAAACACAATCCCAAAGGATTTTGGAGGGATTTGCAACAAAATAAAACACACATAGAAAACAATATCACAGAAGCACATTGGTTAGAATATGCGAAGCTTTTATATGAGCGGTCTCTTCAACAGGATAGCCCTCCCATCCTCCAGACTTCAGTCAAGCTATTCTTAGAAGATGACATCAAATACGGCAATTCAAAAGCTAGCAAATGGAAAAGCACAAGATGTTGATGGGTTACAAGCTGAATTTTTAAAATGGGGGGTCGAGGTGCTTGCTCCACATATAAGAACAATCTTCAATAATGTAAATCAAGTAGGGTTCCCAATAGAATGGACGACCAATGTGGTTATTACTCTTTTTAAAAGTGGGGATGCCAATAACCCTTCTAACTACCACACCATTATGATCAATCCTCTGTTTGGTAAGTTGTTTGGAGGCATGATAGAGCACCGAATCAGCAGTTGGGCAGAAAGAGAGGGTAAAAGAGCAAAAGGACAGGCAGGATTCCAACCTAAACATTCAACCATTGATCATTGCATAACTCTTAGGCATTTGATTGAAAAGGTTTGGGATTCTCAAGGTGAGGAAGCTTTTTGCTGTTTTGTTGACTTTAAAAAAGCATTTGATACGGTCCCTCGTGACAAACTTTGGAACAGGATGGAAGAACTTGGGATTCCAGACGAGTTTAGCGTTGCAGTGCATAGGATTTATGAGCAGGTCAGAGCTAAAATCAGAACTAGAGAAGGCATGTCAGAATGTTTTGGTAGTGACATTGGTGTCAAACAAGGCTGCCCTCTTTCTCCCACTTTGTTTGGTTTATACATTGACAAGCTTGAAGAATGGTTACACAATACCGAGGGAGGGGGTGTTCAGTTGGCAGAATATGTGGTGAAGCTGCTCTTATATGCTTATGACCTTATCTTAATATCAACAACAGCTCAAGGTTTGAGAGAGCATCTAAAAGCTTTAGAACTCTTTTGCCAGGAAGTCGGGATGCAAGTGAACATCGACAAAACAAAAATCATGATTTTTTCTCTAAAAAGGAAAGGGACGCATACTAACTTTCTTTTTGAAGGGAGGCCATTCGAAATTGTTACAGAATATAAATATCTGGGGATTGATTTTCACCACAAATTGAGCTGGGAAACATGTAGAGAAAAAAGAATTCAAGGAGGTTGGAAAGCATCATACTTGCTCCAAAATAGATGTAGGAAAGCTGAGCTTTGGGACTGGAATACTAAGAAAACCCTCTTTGGTCTGTTGGTCACTCCGGTGGCCCTTTATGGGTGTGAAGTCTGGGGAAGTAATATGTCAAAGCATGGGTGGAGACAGGTAGAAAGAATCCAAAAACATTTAATCACAAGCACTCTCAAGGTTAAATCAACGGTTCCTTATGAGATTTTACTGGCTGAAGCAGGTATCTTACCAATGGAAGCTTCGGCAATCACTCGGCTAATAAGCTATTTGAAAAAAGTGGAAAGCATGGACAATCATCGTTGGCCCAAAATGGTTATAGAGGATAACCTAGAGCGCAGAAAGAAAACTTGGATGAAGCAGAACACCAATTGGATGGAGAAGTGGGGCATCCACTTCCAGGAGTGCCCTAACAACAATAGGGAAATAAAAAATTATGTGGCGGAGAAGTTTAGGAACATCATGTGGATAGAAAATATTGGTCGTAAGAAAGCACAGTATATCAAATATTTCAACCCCACTTGGGCTCACGATAACAAAGCTTATTTAAGGGCGGATATCAAAGGTAAGGCTAGGATTATTTTGGCTCAGTTGAGGACCGGGTCACATCATCTTCGCTGTGAAACGGGCAGATGGACTATTCCCAAAGTAGAGTGGGAAAGGAGAACTTGTCTTTTCTGCAGTACAGGGGTTGTTGAAACAGAATGTCACTTCATCATGGAATGCTCAGCATATGATGACATCCGCTTCCAGTACGAAAATGACTTACAAGTGGACAACCTAGATGAGTTATTTGAGGAAGCAAAGCTTCAAAGGATTGCTGGTTTTGTGCTCAAGATTCACAGTAGGCGAGAGGCTTTGGAAAAGAACTTGGTTTCAGCTTAATGTTTCTGCTTTTCTTGGTCCCTTTGACTCTTCAGTCACGTGGACGTCATTAAAATCTTTCATTTCATTTCATTTCACTAGAGCAACACTGGTCTTGTGACCAAAGTTGCAGATAGCAAGATAATGGGAAATATTTCCTATAACAATAACATTGAGAAGAGAAGATTACACAAACACAGTCTAACAGTGTAATTTATGAGAGCATAATGAACAGGTTATTGTTGCACAAGAAAATAAGTGATAAGAAGTATGAATACTTACATTTGCATGTAAAACAAATTTAAAATTTATGTATAAATGTGTATGTATTTGTCTACCTATCCACGTATCTCGAGTCTATATATCTAACAATACACACTCTATAATTTAGTTTTCCATATGTACTATATTTGATTCAAAGGGGAAGCATTCAATCTCAGTTCCAGTATGATATCGATGTGTGTAATTGTTTTTAAGTTATATTTTTTCTTCTCTTGCTTTTTTTCAAGGGCGTTACTATTAGCTGCAGGTTGAGGACACCTAGGATTGTCGAGGGGTGTTGTGTGTGCATTCCCATTGTACTGGAGGCATAGATAGACAATCCCAACCCTATTTTGAGGATGTCATATTTTTTATCTAATCCATAATGATTAGGAAACTATAAACCTCAGCAAACAACTAATAGTTCCATTAAATTCAGAGAAGGAACAAGGTCCTGTCTTTACAATGACAAAACTACCAGGGTAGTTTTGTCCTAGCAAACCAAATGTTTGTGATAGGATGGTTACGCTTGTGACAGCAGTAAGTAGTTTTGCCACTGTCAAACAACAGGTCCATTTGGGACAGGGTGGTAATGTTTATGATGGCAGTTTGTCCTGCAAGGCAAACATTTTGCTCCTTTGGTGCATGAAAAGACAACTCCAATAATCCTATTTGTACGAGGCCTAGACCTAATTTTAACATGAGAGTGTAAAAGTAAGAATTGGAGAGTTCATTTAGGAGCTGAAATTTTCGATGCAACGAGCAGCACCAAAAATTTTCAGTGAATTGGAGAGTTCTTTCAAATTCTGCCATCTGCAACTTCACTGTTTCTTCAGGAAGAGGTGTTGAACGGAATGGCTGAGGAGAAAAGACAAATGTTGCCGGATTCAACGGAGGAATGGCAGTATCATGCTGAAGTGCAATAGTCGGTGAAGTACTTGATGC
The DNA here is from genome assembly GCA_019776745.2 of Taxus chinensis. NCBI lineage: Eukaryota > Viridiplantae > Streptophyta > Pinopsida > Cupressales > Taxaceae > Taxus > Taxus chinensis. The sequence goes on from CM034149.1 coordinate 11,665,132, forward strand.
TGGAGAAGCCGGAACTAACACCATAGCTGTGGAAGTGATCCTTTCCTTTGAATGAGACCTTCTGTGCACTTTAATCTTTTTAGGCCTTCTGCTACTTTCTCCTTCATGCTTCCTTTTGAGGGAATCTCCTGTGCCGAAGTTGCATGTGATCTAATTCATCAATGCTTCATCAAGGCAATATCCCTTCGTCAACAACCAGTTTGAAGTATTGACCAAAACAGTGGTAGACCTTTCCTCGATCGTATGGCAGCCACATATGCTCTTCTAAAGTACAACTCTATCTCCTCGCATCCGATGGTATGCATCAAGTAACACAGGCCCATCAACTTTAAGATCCGTAGGTATCTGTGCTAATCCAAAGTCAAACACTTGCTACGCTGAAAACCTGCTAAAATCTTTCTTTCTAACTTCTTACTCGCTTCTACACTTCATCCAGAAATCTTCCAATGAAGGCACATGCGTGTACTCCTGGGAGATTGTCTTACTTGCCACTCCAAATGGATCGAAGTTCAGCCATGCAGGGAAGAACTCTTGCTCATACTTGAAGAACATCTCATCTCCGCTTCAATTCCTCGGGCTTTATGAATACTCTGGCAGCTATAATAGCTCACTGTGATCGGGAAGAAGCCTGTAGACTTGTGTCGTTTCGACTGTAGGTCATGCATCTCCACGAGTTGTCTGCTCAACTCCATGATGACCAATCTGTCACTCGGATATCTGGGCAACTTAACTGGTTCTCCTGAAAAGCCGGTGACCCTGAGGTATGTAAAGTCCGCAAATTGGATGAAGATACTGCCAATCTTGGACATAGCTTCCCCAGCTTCCTTACTTACCCTGTTGGCCTTTAGGTCGTCGTTCAGCCTACAAATGAATCTGTAGAAGAATCCATTGTTGACCACCTGGTAATCTTTATTGCATGCGGGCACAGTAAGCTGTGGATAGCACTCTAAAATAGGATCCTTGGAAAGCACACCACGTCTATCCAACTTAGAGAAGACACCTTGTGAAGCTGCTGCATATACCAAATACGAAGCCATTTTGAAGTTGTAAGTACACCTCACATTCCTGAGTTGCTCACCAATGTTGTCACTAATGATTTCCGACCAATTGATTATTGAAACTGCTTTGTTGATTTCAATGGTTCTGATGAAAGCATACATCCATGTGCGGAAGTTGTGAGCGTTAGCTTCGCCATTTATCTTGCATAACAACTTGGTAATATCTTCCACCTCCTGCACCAGATTGAATCGTGGAAGAGTTCTCCGGAACTTGGATGGAGATCTGGGCTTCTTCATGTATCTGTTGTTCATTATACCCACACAGTCAACTTTATGCTTTTCCCATTTGTTGCTGGCATCCAATATGTTAATAGTAGTCACCACCTGTCGCGCTAAAATCTTCAGACAATAATTGATGAACTATGCGTCCAGCAAGATTATTGTCTTCCCCGCAGCATCTCAAACTGATCTAGATAGTGGGTAGTAAGACCTAGCACACTCCATGACGAATTCTGGCAACTAAGCTGTGGATGGGAATGTTGAAGCTTGAATGATTCCACTGCTTTTGACTACACGCATGAGAGAAGTCTTTCCAGCTCTGGATTTGTCAATCAATTCGGAAAGAGGTTCTGGACCTAGATCTGTATCTCCAATGTCAGCAAATCTGGAAGTAATGCATGACTCTGCTGAGCTTTCTTTTTCATCCTGCTTTGCCATGGCCGTATCTGTCTTTGTTTGAGCAATTATTTTTCTCTTTATTCGGCCGAAATTCTTTACAACTGGTGCAAATCTGGAGATTTCTTCAAATTCGGAGGATATGTTCAATGTATTGGACATTGATTTAAGCTCCCTTTCTCTTATATAAGCACCTGTAATGAATACCTACAATTAATTCAGACAAAGACAGCAACCAGAACATGAATACTTGATTTTAATCATAAAAATCTGCATATATCAAGTCTGCTGCCCCAAAATTTGAGGTTTTGTTTGTGTGCAAAGCAAACATGAATTTTGTCAACTTGACCTAAGCACCTGTACCACTATGCAGACAATTAATCAGACCTAAATCAAGCTCCTCAAACCTAGGCGCGAAACTTTGAAGCTTTCCAGCATTGAAAACACCTTCTTCTGAGCAAAATTCCTCCTTAATTGGGCACCAAAATTGTCTGGGCTGCACTTCCTTGCTAAAGAATCAATTAATTCATCATTATGGCAGCCCATCCTTATATAACCTTCACCATTCTATAATTAATAATTGCATCTCTTATTCCTGGCAATTAATTAATTAAAAATCAGCTTTTCTCTTTAAACTTGGGCGCCTATTTTGTGCATGTTCATGGCTGCCATTAAATAAATTAAATTTATTTAATTTTAGCTTTCTACTTCCAGTCCACTTTGACTTCACAGTGTGCTTTGACCTCATGCGCCAAAAATAAGAATGAATTCCATCAATAAATACTTTAAAAAGTATTATTTCTCCTCTAGGTGGGTCGCACTTTTTTGCATGAGAGAGGGCTGCATTAAATAAATTTAATTTATTTAATTTTAGAATTCTATTTCTAATTTCTTTTATCCTCTTCTCCCTTGTTGACTTTTCCTCATGCTTGCACGCCCATTTTGGAAATAGAATTAATTAATAAATGCAATTAAAGTTGTCTTTCTATTCCAAAAGGGGTCACACTTTTTGACATAGCCAATTTCTATTTTTAAAAGTCAATTTTCAATGGGATTATTCACCCTGCACCGTAGCTCCAAAAATCCCATGATCCACTTAAGTTGTTTGACTTTCATAATGGGATTTTTTAACCTGCAAGGTAGGTAAGAAATTCCCATCAATGCCTTAAGTGATTTTCTTTTATTTCACAATGGGAATTTTCACCCTGCAAGACAGGTAAGCAATTCCCGCCTGCCTGCTGCCTCTAATTTTCCCATTATGACTTAAGTGACTTTGCTTCCATAGGAAAAAGTACCCTGCCAAGCAAGTACAAAATTCTCACCTACCTGCTGCTACCAAAAATCCCATTGTTGCTTAAAACCTTCTTTTCTCAAAAATGTGACCTGCCCAGAAGAAGTTTTTTTGTGCATGACTTCGTCTTTCAGAGAGAACCAGACCTCCTGTGGCAAATTTCTTCTGGCATAACGTCCATAGATGATCTCCAGATACTCCAGGCAAGAAAACAAACTAAACCAGCAAAGGAATTGACCTAGAGAAATTTCACAAAAAACAAAACGAGAAAACAACAAAAACGCAAAACGTTGCCAAAAGTCACAGATAAAGTCCAGGATTCGTTCCTGGTGGAAACCCCACTGGTATATGAGAATATTGACATGTAAGACCACAACAAGGTTAAACCGGAGCACAATTTGCCTCAAACGGGGCTCAGAATAATTAAATAAAAATTTCCCGCAAGCAATCCCCAGCAACAGAATATAACGATTTCGGGCATCTGGGTATTTGTCGAAATTGGCTAATATGACTATCTGGGAATATCTTGACACAATATAGACACTTTTTGGCAATTAACACACAAAACAACCCATTATTTTAAAAGAACGAAAATTTTTACATGGGGTAGTCTTAGATTGCCGGGTGAAATCTGGGGACACCACTTTCTTTGCTATAAAACCAAAAAATAAAAATCTATTTGTAAACCCCTGTTTGCATAGATTCTCGTGTCTAAAACAAAAAAATCGAGTATTCATATTGTACTTCCCTTGCTGCATTAATTTACAGGTCATTCTTTTTTTTGAGAAAGGGTTATTTTCTGAGTTATTTTGTTTGAGAATGGAAATTCCATTAGACAAATATACTAGTCTCAAATTTCACACTTGGAAAGAAAAAATCCAAATGAAAGACAAGCCAAATGAAGTTAATATAGCCATTGTTGAAGATCCACTAGATGTTGATAGCGGTGAAGGATTCGTTGATGAAAACTATGTATTTTAAGGAAGTCTCACACTTTTAAGACACGAAGAGATCTAGCGTAGTCAAAGCTCATCATGGATGGCTACCTAGTTAGTTCAAGAGTTTTTGGATGCTATTAATTATACCCTTATGAGGGTCATAAGACAACTTGATGGAGCACTATGGATGTACCTCAACATGGATGATTGTCCAATAATTATGGAGGTTCATAATTCAGGAGTTTAGGGAGGTGGAATATGAGAACTCGATAATTCAACTCGAGAGCTACACCTTTACGAAGGTTATGAGGCAACTTGATGGAGTTCCTGGTCCAAAAACTATCTTCTACCTGGTCCACACACTGTCATCTCTCTCCTCTTCGTTCCTAGTCTCTCGGCATCTGTTGTTTCCTTCTCCTCCTCTCCTTCTCTCATTGTATTTCGAATGACCCGTTTGGGTCCTCTCGCTGGGTTTGTTTGCTTTGTACTCTACAGTCCCATTGACCTACTTTTGTGGTCATTTGTTGGACATTAATAACATTATCTTATCTTATCTCATCTTATCTTATCTTCAAAGAGAAATCTTCTAAAGAATGCATGGTTCTATTTGGCTCTATTTTTTTAATTTTTTGTCAATATGTCTGTTTTTTATTTCTGTACAGTAAGTCTTTAGAGGGGGCATTAGAATATAAGGCTTGCCTTTTATTACTAAGTCACTATTAGTTATGTATTAACTAATGTTTGGTTGTAACCTTCTCAACCATTTTGTAACTATCTCTTCCATTATAAAATGACGGACAAGCAGTCTACGATGTGTGCATTTTGGTTTCTCTTCATTCTTCCTCTGTTCACATCTTCTAACATTTCATTCAAGCAACTTGTGATCACAAATTCTAGCACTAAATTACAATCTATTAGATATATTGTCAACTATTATTCAATATTGTTAGTACGTTGTTAGGTGGGAGCACTAGTATTACAAACACTAGGTTATTTTAAGAGTTGGAAGAATATTGTGATATTAGAAAGATATATTCCATTCTGTTTTCTAGATTATTAAAACCAGGCTATTGCAAATTCACTGCCCATGAATAAATTCTTGTATGGTATCCCTGTAGACTTTAAAGGGCTATGACTATGTATATATTTTGCACAGATAATTTTCTTTGCAGAAATATTTTACCGGTGCAAGAATTTATGGTTGGCGCAAAATTTCACTTGTGAAGATATAAGAAGCATTAAGGATTTCATAGTGCGCTGGCGCAAAATGAGCCAGCGCACGATTGTGTAGGGCAATGCCTTCCCATCAAGCACACAGCTGGAAGAGTTTCTCTTTCACTTGGCCCCTGTCCTTCGGGACTGGGGAGATTAGCCGCAAGGCCTCCTTAAGGCTGGGTGGAAGAAATACAGTGTTCACCAAGAGCATTCCCTGGAGACTCCCACCTGCATGGTGGGGTCGGTATCGCTAATTGCATACAACAGACGATGTATGTTACTCATCAGGGAGGTAACAGAGATCAGGTTTCACTGTTGTGTGCAAGATCAAAGTCGTAATCTGAAGTCGAGGGGTGATTCCCGAAGATTGCGCTTGCCCCTGACCGTCCTGAGCAAGGAGCTCTTCCAGTTCAGGAAAATTAGGAAATTTGTTATCATCTTGCTCGGGTTGCATCTAGTTACCTCAACAATTCTGAGTGATACATCCTAGAGAATCATTATTTACAAGCCTTTTAGTATGGTTAATTCATTTCCTGGCTAACACCTTACATCCTATATTATCATTACAGGCTTGTTAGTTCAGTTGGTTCTTTTCTCAACTAACACCTTGCATCTTAAATTGTCATTACAGGTTTGTTAATTCAGTTGATCCCTTTCCCGTCTAACACCTTACATCTTACATCTTATACTATCATTACATGCCTATTATTTCCAATGATTCCTGTCCCAGCTAACACCTTACATCCTATATTATCATGACAGGCCTGTTAGATCAATTGATTTATTTCCCCACTATCACTTTTTTTCGACATCCTTTTAAGTTCCCCGAATCTACTCGTCTTCCCTTATAAGACTATCCAAACTTCACGTAGACCTTTATCACCCTAGATATCTTATTACCTCCGCGCCCACTTGATTGGGTGATTAGTTTCCCTAATATCACCTTATTACCTCCTATATACTACCTAGCCCTATCCTAGCATTCTCCTATGAGCTTTATTCCCCTATTTTTGGATACCTACCTATTGACTACATGCATACATTTGTATTGTTATCCTCTCCGTGTTAGTCTTGTATCATCAAGGTTCCTCGAGAGATTTGCACCCACCACACTCAAGATAAGAGATGACATGTATCCCCTAGTTGTGAAAAGGTAAGTATGAGGTAAGTATATTTCATTTGGATCAAGTTCATATATTTATCACTTATGTTGCTATTTCATTTCAGTCATTTTGATTTCAATGTTCCATTGCAATTTCTTTTCCCGAAGACCATTTCATGTTGCAATATTGTGACACACGATTATCTTCTGTTGGGGCATATGTATACACCTTATTTTTCACTCTTATCAACTTATCTCTTCGCAGGCACCATTGGTGCATTAACCCCCCAAAAGTGATGTCTTACGAGACATTACTAGGATCTGGATGATCAAAAATGGTCGGGCTCATTGGCAGTACCAGTGAGAGATCTTTGATGTGTAGTCTTTGATACCATAGATATCCTATCATTTAAATCTCCTATTCGTCCTTTTACAACCTCCTATGATATCGCTTTACTATGCTCTTATGATCACCTGCATATCTACTTATACCTCCATCAAATCACCTTTTTATCAACTCTTGAGTAGTTCCTCCACATCCAAAGCCTTCCCCTAGGACCCCATGATTTGTTATTACCTACAGTTGGCAACATTAATTGTTTGGCTGTATTTTCTCATTGTCAACATCAACCATGATTGATGTCGTTGGCTATAGGAGACTGTTATGACTAATCATAATCCCTATATATAGACGTCATTTAAGAGCATGTAACATACAGAATCGTCATCATCTATCGATTTTCTTGTGCTCACCAAGCTTCTATTAAGGTCTTAATGGTTTAGGAGCTAGTCTTTCTGATCTTTCAATGTCTATCTTTGGAGCATTGGGTATAGGATAGTCAAGAATAGAAGCTGCACCAACAAGGTCTACCAAGTCTTGGGAGTCGCCCATTGTGATTTACTTAGGTTGTCTTATTATCCATCTTGTGGTCCCCTACATGAACCCTCTCATAAGGTGCTACTAACCCTAGGGGAGGGGGGTTAATACACCAATGGTGTGATCCAAAACAAGATTTTTGAATAGCTATTTTTGGAAAGTCCTAAAAATCTATTTTTAGCAGTATCTCAACAACTTTTAGTATTTTGCAATGTTGAGGGTCTCTAGAGTATTTCGGGAGTTTGGATGTTAGCGGCAATAAACGAAGTGCAATTGCCATTGGAACTGTCGTTGCCAAGTTTGTTTCATGCTCTTTCCAACAGCTCTTGCAGTTTACAAATTGGGTAAATGGTCTAGGAGATATGACCCCGACAAGGAGCACTGCATAAAATAATAGTAATAATAGGCTAGATTTCGGATTTTTCCACTTTTTTCTTTTCAAATCCACCCCTAAGGTGGATATGAATGGTGTCCATGTAGGATGACCTTTTAGTTATTATTCGGAACCCTTCATATTCTATTTTTAGCAATTTTTCATATTCTCATTTGTATAGTTATAAAATAGCTTGTTTTGTATAAAGAGATACATCTACAAGCATACCTCTCTTATGGCGTTTGTAAGTTTGTATACATTTTTGAATTGCGATACAATCAGTTTTTATTTACACCTCTTTCACTGTGAATTGATTGTTATAACACATTAATCACCATTGTTAGTGTGTTGTCCACCGGGTTGCACCTCAATCTGGATCAATGGTATTAAAGCAAGATTCATTCAACTCTTGCATGTCAAAACGCACGAGGCCCAAATACCAAAAGAACAATGTCTAGACCCACGATCATTTGGATTACCTTTCTTGTCGCTTCAAACAACCTGATGCAACGCAAGAGAAAATGGGAGATCCCTTCAGAGAGTTACTTGATGAATCCCTTGAAAGACAGAGGAGGGAGACGATGGCACAATTCGTTGATGTCCTCGCTTGGGTTGTCCCTACAACCGGCCCCACCTCTGTAAATGCAACCGCAGCAAGCAGACCCTTTGGCGGTCTGACGCCATTTAAGGTACAAGTAAATTTTGACATTCCCCAGTTTGATGTTGATGAATTGAATAAATGACTCGATCAACTAGAATCATATTTCTTTGTCAATAATTATTCAGACGATGAGAAGATAACGTTTGCACTTTTGAAAGCATCTCTACATGTCAAAAAATGATGGGAATCATACTTCCTGCAAGATGATGATAATGATTATGTAACGGTCAATCTAAAACCTGTTGGAAATATTGTCATTGATGTTAAAGCAGAATGCACAGCAATCAAAGAGAAATAGTACAGTGAACAGATTTATTAAAGGAGAATGCACATCAATCAAAGAGAAATAGTACAGTGATCAAATTTAATAAAGGAGAATGCACAACAATCAAAGAGAAATAGTACAGTGATCAGATTTTTCCAAAAAAGCGAGAGCACGAAATCTGGATTCAATCAATCAAAGTGTGACTGATCTGATACCTTCATTTTCCAGTATCAGCTTCTCCCATATCAAGCATGATGGGAGCCAAGTAGTAGACTGTCTTACAAACATAGGAGTTGATATGATGATTAAGAAAGGCGTCTCCCACATTATTTGGAAGGATGATCTTCCCAATGAGGTATTAAAACTAGTGTCGCAAGATGCCATGAATGGCTGCATGTGGAAATAATTTGGCTTGGGTGCCAGCGGAGGGGAAGTTAATACTTTCTTGTGTGTCAATGCAAGCTTATAAGATAAATGGAATACATGCACTTAGCAATCTCTCCAGTTGCGCAAGGCATGTGAAGGAGGATAAAAGTGGATGTGGGAGAGTTTTGGCACTTCGGCTAGCACAGTTGAGCTTTGGGTGTTAGGAAACTAATGTAGTGTTCACATTATTAATGTGATTATTGTAAAATGAATAATTACGTCAGTAATTATTCATTAATGGTTAGTCATATATATATATATATATATATATATATATATATATATATATATATATATATATATATATATATATATATATATATATATATATATATTGTTATAACCAACAATATATATGCATATATGCGTATTATTAAGTTGGTTGTTAGTAAGATGGTTAAATGTATTATTGTTATAAACAATAATACGTAATTAAGGAATGTTGTTATATTAGTTTCCTATTTTATAGGAATGACCTATTCCTATATATTTGTAAGAGTTCCCGTATGAAAATACTGTGTAAGGAATATATGAAATATATTATTTGTGTAAAATTGTTACTGCTTTGTCATTTGGCATCAGAGCGTGGATAACCATGTTCACATAATGCACTTTTCATATTAGAGAAGGGGATGCCTCTGGTTCATTTCTATTTCCAGCAGCAAAAGTAAAAAAAAGGGAAGAAAAAACGTTTTTGTAACATCATGGCGCAGGTATACTAGAATTGTGATATCTTTCTTATAACTCAATGAAATCAAGTGATTCAAAATGTTCTGGAAAGGGTGGATATAGAGGAACAAAACCCAGAAATGGTTTGTGAATACTATTTTTATTTTATGAGCAGTTCTATGCAGAAGTTTCACAATTTAATGTGGAGCGTGAAGCAATTTTTAAAATCCGCGAAAAGAAAGTCTTAATTTTCATTTTGTGATCTGGGTCGCCGTAATTTTTAATGGGTTTGAAGTTTTATGTGTTTGAAAGATACTGTCAAAATTTCAGCAAAACCCATATTGTGTTTTAGGAGAAATGCTGCTATCAACGTTGCTGCACAAAACCATGGTCGGTTTTACTTGTCTTAGGAATTCGTGGTATTGTTACTCATTCGTGGTATTTTTTTAATAAGTTCATTGTCAATTCTTTTTAAGGTGTGGCCCGATGTTTAGGTGATTAGTGATTATGTTAGTTTTAAGTCATTATTAGTTTCCATGCTATTCAAACCTAGTTTAATAAAAGTTTTTCCTCAAGTATGTTGTGTGAGACATTAAAATATTCTGGTCATTACGTAGTGTTTTCAATATGCGAGTCTTTATTGTATTTATAAAGTCAAAATAGTCAAAATTAAGTTAATAGTCAAGTTTTTAAAAGAGTCGAGATATTGTAAAAGTCCAAAAAAAATTTAAAAAAATTATCTTATGGACACATTATTGCTAGAATGCGATGTCCAATATGTAAACTTGAGCTTCATGTTCACATTCCACTGAGCTAGCAGTGTCACACTGGAGGTTGGAGGAAACGGAGGATGGAGGGCGATCAACGCCTCTCGTCAGTCACCAACGACGGGGTCGCATTAAAATTTGGTGGCAGTATTTTATATTATTTCAGTTGTGTGTATTTTGGGTGCTGAGAACAGTTGTATAGGAGGGCAGCTGAACTGGAGTGATCCTCTGAATGCAGAGATCCTTCGACTGTCGTACTTCTAACATCGATCGGCCGGTGAAATCTAGCGTTCATTGGAAGTGAAAGCGGGAATTGTTGAGTTCGCATATGTAGGTGAATCGGTGGAAGTGTGATCATCCGGTATGGGGTTCACTGTGGTGAAGCGGATTGGTCATGTGCAACAAGATCTAGACAGCAAGATCCAAGCCAACAGTATGCAGACCTAAAACTATGCGGAGGCATACGATTCTGGTTCCAGTTCATTGGTGCATTTTTTTCCGTGTTCACATTAAAGGGGTGAAGATTAGCAATTAATAATGTTCACACTAAGGGGGTGAATGTTAGGAAAATAATGTAGTGTTCACATTATTAATGTGATTATTGTAAAATGAATAATTACGTCAATAATTATTCATTAATGGTTAGTCATATATATATATATATATATATATATATATATATATATATATATTGTTATAACCAACAATATATATGCATATATGCATATTATTAAGTTGGTTGTTAGTAAGATGGTTAAATGTATTATTGTTATAAACAATAATACGTAATTAAGGAATATTGTTATATTAGTTTCCTATTTTATAGGAATGACCTATTCCTATGTATTTGTAAGAGTTCCCGTATGAAAATACTGTGTAAGGAATTTATGAAATATATTATCTGTGTAAAACTGTTACTGCTTTGTCATTGGGGGCTCTACAACTACCTTCTTGATTGCACAGTCCCGATAATGAGCAAAAAATGTAGCCACCAATAGGCAATTATGACAGTATAGGGATTTAGGTTTTTTGTCTGAATGTGATTATAAGGTATGTAATGATGGGATGAGATGGGATGAAGCAAATTCTCTTTGCTCTCCCCCCAACCTATGCACGCTAAAGTGCTTTCCTATGAGAGCCTAGATGAGTGATGTTATCTAAGGCTGGTTCTTAATGTATTTTTTTGCACGCTAGGGCCTTTTCCCTAGGTAATATAAGCAAAAAAAGTACAGTGATCAGATTTAATATAATAAACAGTGAATGTAATGAACAGTAATCACATTGTATACCAGCAATTAATTGATATTATATCATGGTATGGCTACAGGTGGCGCTTGCATTATGGGCAGCGATTTGATGAAGGGGCAGCATTTAATCAATGGGCCAGCCGACCTCCATTGGAATTAATTAATGGGCCAGCTGACTTGATTATAGGAGTTAAATTAATTTAAGAAAGGACGCATCTTTTGGGAACATTGCCCCTCTTGGTGAAGAGATTTGAGTGTATAAAAGATAGATGAAAGAATGAAGAAAAGGGGTATGAGAAATAGATCGATATATCATTAAAGTCTAAGAGAAGTGTGGGAAAGAGCAGAAATGTATTGACAGATATAGTGAAGAGACGAAGAAAAGTGGCATTGCCATCATCCGGTTGAAGAAGCAACTACAGAAGGTGAAGTTTATTTTGTTGAGGTTGGTGCCTCACAATTTGGGGATTGGTGTCTCCAGTGGGTTTCTACTCACGAATTGGCTGAGTTAGTGCTTGGCATTGGGGATCGGTGTCTCCAGTAGGTTGGTGCCTACGAACATTTGTAAAGCATTTAATTTTGGGTTGGATTTGGACAGTAGATCCAAGCAGTCTTATTTTGTGGTTTTTCCCGAGAGAGGGTTTTCCACATAAATTTGTTATCGCTCTATGTTATGTTATTTGAATGTTGTTAAATGCTTTAATTGCGGATATGAGTTTTAATAGGTAAAATTTTATCTTATACTAACTCACTCCCCCTCTCAGTATAAGTGTGTGCTTAACACAACCCCCAGAAACATGGGTTGGCTTTGTAAAGGCCATCAGAGAGGAATATTATCCAGTGAAGAACTATGAGGAGCGGTTCAAGAAACTACACTAGTTGCATCAAGGTCGTGATCAAACAATGCAAAACTACACCAATGAGTTTCATACCCTATCAACAAAAGTGGGTGCACGGGACACCAAGAAGCATCAAATTCTCAAATATTGCAGCGGGTTGAGATATTACATCCAAAAAGAGGAGTTTCAAAACATCAATACTCTTGGGGAAGCCTACTGATATGCAGTCAGGATTGAAGAAAGGTCCGAACACAGGGGAAACAAAGATCCTTCATATTCCAAGAAAGGGAAAGCAAACACCAAGTAGCCAGGAAAGGATGCACCACCACAAAAGCAAGATAAGAAGCAAGCATGGAAACAAGCCACGAAAAGACACATGAACGTGGTGTGAGAAGCACAAGAGCAAGTACCATGACACGATGTAATGTCCCTTTTTCCGAATTAATCAAATATAAAGGATTCCTTGCCTTTCCTCTTTCCGAAGGAAAGCAATGGATGAGCAAGGGAAGATCGTGGATCATATTTCAGTTTTCTTCATTCATATTTATGTTTATTTTTGTACTTTTTCCATTCTATGGAGGCCAGCTAGGTTTGGTGCATTTAAGAAGCCAATTAAAAGATTAAAATAGCTTGAAAAAAATAGATGACTCGATAGTGTAGCTAGATTGTGAAAACTCGATGTTGTTAGGGCTCGTGACACCAAGCTATCAACTCTATGTTGTTGTATTGGATTTTTAGTGCCTTTTTTATGTATCCCTGGCCCTCGTCTCAACCCTTAGGGGTCGAGATTGGGATTTGTATGCATTTGTTTTGGCGCATTTTTGCCTTCCATCGTCTTTTGTCCTTAACCTGCATCTTATCTTTGAGCGCTTATATCGGTTAGTTTTCCCTGCTATCTCTGTCATGGTCTTTTTTATCCTCTCAGCGTGTTCTCTTTGTGAATCGTGTTTGCTTTCTCCTCTGGTGTTTGGCTCTACTATCTATTGTTGTGCCCTCTTCTTTTCTTTTTCCTTCCATCGTTTTCCCTTTGTTGATCGTGTATAGTGTTGTGTTACCCTATGGATTTTTCTAGCCAATATTTCTAGCCATTTGTTTCTTCTTTGGAATAATAAAGTCATCTTTGGTCTTTTCTTCCTCCTGTGCTCTAATATTATTATTTCTTATATAAGAAGATTGGTGGGTAGGGGATTATATTCCTAGAAAAATGATTCTCAATAATAGTGGCTCAGACCATTGGCCGGTATGCTTGGAAATTGGTAGAACTTCCCCATGTAAAGCTCCTTTAGATTTCAACTCATGTGGCTTCGTCATAAGGATATTGATAAATATGTTCAACAATGATGGTTGGAAGGAAAGCCCAGATGTGGAACTCAAATGTTTATGTTTGTCAAAAGATTGTCTTAAAATTCAAACTTAAGATTGGAATTGTAATAAGTTTGGAGATATTAAGGAGAAAAAAAAAGATTTAAGATCAGATGAAAGACATAAATGTTCTTAACTGACATTGAGGTTATTCTATAGATATTTTCAAAAAAGAATCTCCTAAAAGCATAATTACAGGAATGGGAAACTAGAGAGGAAGATTATGTGGAAGCAAAATTCCAGGATTCAATGGTTAAAAGAGGGAGACAAAAATTCAGCTTTCTTCCATAAATCTTTTCTTGCTATGAGGGCCCATAATTATATCCAATCCCTTTCTCAAGGAGACGGATCAAAGGTATATTCGATTCAAGGGGTGAAGTAGATAGCTCAACAGTATTTTCAGCAGTTGTTCACCTCTCAACCCCTGGATATGTACTCACAACAATAACTTCTGAACATAATGCCCAGTAGTATTTCTCAACAAGGTAATGAAAGGTTGATGCAACCCATTACAGAAGTAGAACTCCAAGGTATTTTTTTCAAAATGAAAAAAGGAAAAACTCCTGGACCAGATGGTTTCTCAATTGAGTTCTTCCAGACATGTTGGGATATTATTAAAAGGGACCTTCTACAGGTGGTTGAGGAAGTACGGCCAAAACTATGCTTAAGCAAATAAATAAGAGTTTCATTGCTCTTATTCCTAAAGCTAATGAGGTGGAGGATATCTCTGGTTTCTGTCTTATAGCGTTATGTAATGTATTGTACAAAATAATTACTAAGGTTATAACGGAACGAATTAAACCCCTTCTGCATAAGATTCTCTCTTGAGCAGGGTGGATTTGTTCTTGGACGCCATATTCATGACGAAATTGTGTTAACACGGGAAATTTTGCATTTTATGGACACTCAAAAAAACCGGCAATGTTTATTAGACTGAATTTATCCAAAGCCTATGACAAAGTCGATTGGGGTTTCCTACGCAGAGGTCTAGCCCAATTCGATTTTTCTATGGAATGGATTCAGTGGTCAAAGGCATGTTTCTCATATGTCTCCTTTGTTATTTTAGTTAATGGGTCTCCCTCAGAATTTTTTGGAGCTTCCAGAGATATTCGGCAAGGAGACCCCCTATCACCTTTCTTATTCGTTATTTTGGCGGAATACATGGGGAGACTTATAAAGAAAGCTTGTCATGAAAGAAAAAATGACGGAATTCAGTTGGCTAAAAACAATCTTCCTATATCCCATCTCCAATTTGTTGATGAGCTTAAAAATTCCATAAAGTTCTTCATACCTTTTCACGAGTCATTGGTCAACTAATCAATGAAGCAAAATCCAGCATTTTCTTTTTTAATTGTTCTAGACAACGAGAAGAGCAAATTCTGAATATCTTCCATTTTAAGAAGGGAGAGCTTCCTTTACAATACTTGGGTGTTCCTTTAGCTTCTAAGAAGTTAAAAGATTGGCATTGGTTAATCAACAAGTATGAATTAAAATTACAAAAATGGAATAATAAGTGGCTATCTTCAAGCGGTAGGATGACGCAGATCAAATTTGTCCTTCAAGCTATGCCGATATATATTGCCTCTGTGGTATACATTCGTGGAAATATCTTGAAACAAGTGGATTCTATTTGTCAGAAATTCTTGTGCAGTTGAGTTCAAGATAAGAAAAAATGGTCATTAGTTAAATGAGAAACTCGTTGTCAACCGAAAAATGGTGGTGGTTTGAGATTTAGATCTCCGCTTAGGTAAAATAAAGCTTAGCTGCAAAACTATATTGGAGGTTGTTTGTCTATCCTAATGATCTTTGGGCTGCCACCTTCATAGCAAAGTATGCTGAAAATAATCCCCCGGAGGAAATTATTCGCTCATCCCTTCTTACTAAGGGCTCTCCTACCTTAAAGGTTATCAGAATGGGAAAGGTAATTATTAAAAGCCAGCTCTTCTAGGTAATTAATAATGAGAAATTAGCTAATTTTAGGACTGGTTCGTGATGGACAACCCCCTCTTATCTTCCAATATCCTCAGCTCAACCCTATAATGAGGCAAATGCAAGATACTGTTTGGATTTAGGTAGCCCACTATATGTAAATTGTCAACCAGCCCTTGGGAAAGTGAAAAATAGTGGATTCTGATTTCTAAATGGCCGCTTGTGATTGAACATGAAGCTTAGATATTGTTACATAATGTGTTGAAGACTCGCCCTCTTTCCTCTTCCCCATTTCCTAACAAATTGGAATGGGGAAAAGACCCTTCTGGCAATTATACAGTGGCCAGGTTATGCCTCTTTGGTGATAGATAATCCTCATCCTCTTCAATTTCTCTTTAAGAACTTATGGCACTTGGGTATGTGGCTTAAAGTCATTTTTTTGGTTTGGCTTAGGTCTTAACAGGGGACCAACTTATCAAGAAAGCATTTTATGGCACTTTCAAATGTGCTTTATGCTTACAGGATGATGAATCTTCTACTCATCTTTTTTTCCTTTGCCCCTGGGTTATTCACATATGAGAACAACGTGCGACCCTATTTACTTTGCGGTGGAGTAATTTTGAGTCCCTTGAAAAGGTTATCAAAGAATGGCAGACTACTTCCCAACGGACAACATCTTCTTCAGGTACTTTGGAGTGGTATATCTCTTCTTCTTTGGAATATTTGGAAAGAAAGAAATAATAGAATTTTCCAGCAAAGTGGCAAAGACGGTTCTTATGTTTGGGAGAAAACTAAAATTAATATAGTTGAAACTCTTAAACATAAGATACATTTGCTCAATACTCTTTCTATGGACTGGAAGCATATCTGCAATCAGCTATCTCTTGAGCCAAGTGATGCCACTTTACCCCATGTTGGTATTAATAAGAAAAATGTGAAAGAAAGTCCATCCAAAGCCCCTCCTTTGGGTTATGGACAACTGACTACCAACAAAGCTTCCAGAGGCAATCTAGGCAAAGTTGTTATGGGAGGCATTGGTAGAAACAAGGAGGTTGAGGTGCAGTTCTTCTTTACAGAGCTTTACAGAGAATTCGGGCATTACTACCAATAATATTGCAGAGATGAAAGGGGTCTATAAAGGTATGCAAGAGGTTGTTAAAAGTGAATGTCAAAAAATTCAAATTCACACTCTCAATTCGTTATGAAGATATTATTTGATAATAGGGCTGATCCACCTCCCAATTGGCGAATTGCTAAAGAGGTCTGGAAGATAAAAATATTACAGGAGAAATTTCAAAAAGTGCACTTCATTCACATTCTTCATGAAAGAAATAAAATTACAGATGGATTGGCAAACAAGGCCCTAGATAACAGGGATCTTCTTTGTTATGGCTTGCCTCTTACATGATGGTCTAACCAGCTACAAGAAAACATCAGATATATTCTCAATCTTGATTCTACGTTATGATGATTGCTACTACTTTACTTTTGTATAACGGTCGAGCTTGGACTAATAGTTTTTAGGCTTGGCATAGCCAAATATGTAAATTTGATTTCCATCTAATATATAAGTTTGTTGTTTAAAAAAAAAATTAAAATAGTTTTCTATGGGTCGGCCTTGTCCTTTTGGGCCTTGGCGCCAAAGATAAGATATAAAAGGAGAGTAAAGACTTCATTTGGTGGCATCTACTTTTGGGAATTTTATCTAAATTGGACCTTTGGGCTATTTGCTCATCGTCTTTCCACTTTTGGGCGAAAATCCAATCATGTGGTTTTCCAAGAAGGACCAAAACTCTTCTTGTGGTTGGTTAGAAGACGAAAACGCTCCATCCTTGTTCGAAGCAAATTCATATTGAAAACTTTTTTGCAGATTTGGATAGTGGAGGATCAAAGAAGACATCTACAAACATTTGCTTGCATTTTAGAGTCATTCCTAGTTAGAACAACTAGGGTTTGAGGGTATTTGGGTGCCTTCTAGGGCACAAGTTGCAAGTTCGATTTCATATTCTAATTCGGCATAATTTATAAGGCCGGGATCTCCATTTTGGTGAATTTTGGAAAAGGTTTACTATTTTTCCTAGCCCTCGGTTTTGGCTAGTCTATTGTTCTAAATAATTAATTCCAGTTGTGAAATCAAATATTCCTTCGATCTTTTGATGCATTTATGATTTATAAATATTGTTGGGGCTAGATTAATTGTTTCGCGGCGTTCTTCATTGATTTGCATAGTGAAAAGTGGACTTGAATTCCTTAGACAGTTTGCTACCCTTGGAGATTGCTGATTTTAGATTGGTTTTTATTTATTATCAATTGTTTGTGTGAATAATTAAAGGTGTTTCAAGATCAAATCTGTTCGGGACAGCCAGTTAAACCCTTTTCTCCATTTTCAGTCCCAAAAGGGATAATAAAGTGGTATCAGAGCTCGGATCTTCATATGCCTGAGGGTTTGAAGATTAAAACGAATGGATAGAGTTTTCAACGATGCTAGGGCAAGAAATATTGGCCAATACAATGGTCCGGCTGATCCATACCATGCAAGGCTCCAATGGTGGAAGAATCTCTTCAAGGGAAATCATTCATTCTCTGTCACCCAAAGGAAGCAACGTCGGTACATGGCATGAAGAGTACAGAACTCTTTCGGAGGAGGTCCGTGATGCCCTAGCTTTTTCAGATTTCGTAAAATTGGAAATAGAAAGAGTCGGCATTGGAACTTGGTCCAAGCCTCGAGGCATGCACAAGGGTCATGGGAAGGATATCCCAACCCTAGAGGAAAGGAGCACCTTCATGTTGGCTAAACATGAAGACGGCACGAAGTTTGATGAAGATGGAATCATTGAGGAAGAAGGGTTGGTGATCAAAGGACCTAAGGCCATGACACTTACAACTATTCCGAAGAGTCAACATCATGAGGTAAATATTGCTCCTTTTGTGATTAATACTGAAAATGTTTTGACAAGTGATGAATACAGAGATGAAACAAGGGGTGTGGAGCAAGAAGGGGAAGTGAAAGGGCTGGTTGGAAACCCTTCTCCAAAGAAACATGATGACAATAAGGTTGCTGGTCTGATTATAGCAGCAGTAACTAAAAAGCAAAGTGGTGATGGATTAAACCTTGGTAAGAGCTATGAAGACATTTCAAACACACATAAACAAGGCAACCAAAGGTTCGGAGGTAATTCAGATTTATTTCTTTATGCTATGCCATTTCAGATTTATGACCACGGGAAATTTGTTGAAAGGGATAACCTTGGGGCAAATGTGATGCTCTGAAGCAAACAGCGGAAAATGGATAGTCTTCATGATGCTATGAATGATGAAAAATCTGATTTGCATAGGGTCCATGGACCAAGACTTTTGAGTGACCTTGTTGAGGGTCATATGGATGAAGAAGGTGCTCTTCTGAGTGACTACAATCACTTTCAATTCGCTGGAATTTTCAGAATAGCAGTCAATAAAAGGCAGATTGATGGTGTACATGACTACGGAAAGAGCTATGAAGATGCCTCATGCGAACACCATCAAGATATTGTTGAAGCCAAGGCAGAAAAAACTTCATTTGTTGAATCTGAGGAGAAAAAAGCTGATTCCAACTCAGAAATTCTGAGTCACAAGATTGGGAGTATAGAGGATGTTTCGATCACTCCTCATCTAGCATGGGAAGGTAAACATGTTGAGGAAACCCAAGGTATGATCAGATTTCATATTTGCTAACTTTCCCTATGTCGTTGCAATATGTTTCTTACATTAAGCAGCGTGTTGAAATCAATATGAAGAACTTGTGGGATGGCTCATGGCACTTAAACTTTCCCTTTAAGGGTTGTGTGGGCATAAAGAGTTGGATTCCGGTTGACCTCTTGTATTGTCGAAAGGAAGTCATTGGTATTGTTACTCCATGCACATGGTTAGAAGAGAATTGGATAGAGGATTGTTTTGAAATCATTATGTATGCTAACAAGGTTATGAAGGATTCTACCCTCCATGGACAAGGCTTCACGATCAAGACAACAAATGGTTACTCGAGGCCATGCACAAAGAAATGTTCCCAACTCCATGTTACATTGGGAAAATATGAGTTATGTGTTTAATTCTATTTCATTAACATGGCTGATATGAATAGCGTGTTTTGGGTCCAATGGTTGCTATCATTGGAAGAGCTCACCTTCAATTATCAAAACATGGAAATGAGCTTTTTAGACAAGGGTAAGAAGGTTACATTACAAGGTATGCTTCCAAACACACCTCAAGTTAAGTATTTGGTAGAAGATACTTGGCCATGGGAATCATATTTTTGCTCCTTATCTAAGACAACAGCTGATTGGAAGCCTTTAATTACAGCTAAGCATAAGTTTGCTAATCTTGTTTTAGAGGGAATTGGGAATGAAAGGTTCGAAATAATGGATGGGATCATTCACTACAAGAACGGAGTCTATTTGGCTTCCAAATCAAGGGTGAAGAACATGGTAGTGTGGGCTGTACATGATGCCCCATGGGCTGATCGACCGGGCTCTTTCATGAGTCACAAAAAGAGTGAAGGTAAAGATTTCAGTTTTTTTCTTTGCTTATGGAATGGAAGGAACTTGATGAAAGTGTATAGTAGCATGACATGTTTAACGCAACATAAGCTTGATGAGAAATTTGATTTTTTTCTCTATGAATTGTTAACCCATGGTTCCATGAGAGAACTAAAGGAAGTATGCGAAAAAGGAAGCAATTATAATAAACTTGCAGTTATTCACATGGCCACCAAAGAGGAGAATGATGGTTCTATTTTTCAGTTTTATGACCCCATGATGAGGTATGGATTTAGTTTTGACTACCTTGTTTTCATTTCAGCTGAGTCACACAATGTTTGTGGGCATTGCGAGCTCCAAATTTTAGAGGAACTTAACCTCAAAATTCACACTGAGTTTGAGTTCCACTTGAAAAATGATGAAATCAGAATTCGTCAGAATGATAGGAAGGCTGATTTTCACAAGTTTAAGGCCAAGATACCTGTCGATTTTAATTGTAGGCTTGTTGTTCCTAATTTTTCAGCATATGTAAATCAAATTTCAGTCCCTGCTTTACTAATGGAGTTGCTTTTCATCGTGAGATTTCTGTTTGGTAATTGTTATGCCATGGTCATAGGGCTGAGTTTGCAAAACACAGATTTGGGGCTGCCATTAATAGCCATGAACAGCAGTACATTTCCATTTTTGAAGAGCATTCTGTCATGGAATATTGAGGGAAGAAGATATCAGTTAAAAGGAGGAACAAAACCAGATTATGATGTGTTATTTTCAGACATGAACATTCTGATTTTTGAAAGAAAAACGCATGACTACAGCTGTTTTTCGGACAGCATTACTGAAGTGTTGTGAAGCCATCATTTGAATGGAAATTATGAGGTGGTGTCAAACAACAGAAGAGAGTTAGGTATTATGTCCATAAGGCATGATAAGGGGAACTTAAAAGTGTTGTTAAACACTCTTGTTTTCTTTGATATGTTTGCTTCTTGTGCAGGTACATCAAAGAAGAAGCAATTGAGATTCATTTGGGATCCAAGTACTTACAATTACTTGAAGGCGAGCAATTTCAGGAAGGGAGGATTGTAATGCCCCTTTATTTTTCGAATTAATCCAAAATAAAAGATTCCTTGCCTTTCCTCTTTTTGAAGGCAAGCAATGGATGAGCAAGGGAAGATCATGGAACATATTTCAGTTTTCATCATTCATATTTATGTTTTATTTTTGTACTTTCCATTCTATGGAGGTCAGTTGGGTTTGGTGCATTTAAGAAGCCAAATTAAAAGATTAAAATAGCTTTCTATGGGTCGGCCTTGTCCTTTTGGGCCTTGGCACCAAAGATAAGATATAAAAGGAGAGTAAGGACTTCCTTTGGTGGCATCTAATTTTGGAATTTTATCTAAATTGGGCCTTTGGGATGTTTGCTCATTGTGTTTCCACTTTTGGGTGAAAATCCAATTGTGTGGCTTTCCAAGAAGGACGAAAACCCTTCTTGTGGTTAGTTGGAGGACGAAAACCCTCCATCCTTGGTTGAAGCAAAGTCATATTGAAGACCTTTTTGCAGATTTGGATAGTGGAGGATCAAAGAAGACATCTACAGACATTTGCATGCATTTTAAAGCCATTCCTCGTTGGAGAAACTAGGGTTTGAGGGTATTTGGGGGCCTTATAGGGCACAAGTTGAAAGTTTGATTTCATATTCTGATTCAGCATACTTTATAAGGCCACAATCTCCATTTTGGTGAATTTTGGCAAAGGTTTACTATTTTTCCTAGCCCTCGGTCTTGGCAAGTTTGTTGTTCTAAATAATTAATTCTAGTTGTGAAATCAAATATTCCTTCAATCTTTTGATGTATTTATGATTTATAAATATTTTCATGGCTAGATTAATTGTTTCGTGGCATTCTTCATTGATTTGCATAGTCAAAAGTGGACTTGAATTCCTTAGACAGTTCGCTGCCCTTGGAGATTGCTGATTTTAGATTGGTTTTTTGTTATCAATTTGGTGTGTAAATAATTAAAGGTGTTTCAAGATCAAATCTGTTCGGGACAGCTGGTTAACCCCTTTTCTCCATTTTCAGTCTCAAAAGGGATAATACACACGAAGGACTATCGAACTATCAATAAAACTCTGCTAACAAATTTATGGGAGCCAGATGTAGGAGAAGCCTCAGCAGAGAACTAAGGTGCACATGAAGAAGGGAAGCCAAATGTGGATGCAGATCCATATACCATTGTTGCCACCACACGAATGGTATCCCCACCAAAAGAGGATGCAAAATGACTATTTCACTTGCAGATGTGGGCAAATAGTACGGCTCTTCACTTTATTGTAGATAGTGGTAGTCAAAAGAATCTAATATCTGCAGAAACAGTAAACAGGATAAATCTAGTAACAAATTCACACCCGCAAACATTATTTGTTGGTTGGGTCACTCAAGGAAGAGACGTATGTGTGAATCGACAATGTCGCCGGCCCTATTCAATTAAATCATTCAAGGATATGGTGGTATTTGATGTTGCATCGTTGGATGTCTGTGATGTGCTTCTTGAACAGCCAGACATGTGGGATCGACATGGTGTCTACGAGGCTAGGCCTAGGAGTGCCATTGTCACTCTAGGTCGTAAGCGCTACCACATTCCATAGGTATCCCCTACTAAATTAGTGGCCCTAATTAGTGTAAAACAATGTTGAAGGTTGATCTCTCAAACTAGGACCTTTGTCCTACTCATGATCAAGTATGAGGACAAACAAAAACTTTCAAAAACCACAGGGGCTTATTGCACCATGCCAAACTACGCAGCGGAAGCAGATGGATCAGATGTATTCATGCCACCAACAGGTGTGCCTTTGCATTGTCAAGTGAAGCATACAATTGAATTGGTCCCTAGAACACCACTCCTGAATGGGCCCCTATACAGTTGTTCAGTACTTGAGAATGAAGAGATCAAGCATCAGATTTGGAAGCTGATTCAAAAGGGGCACATTTGACCAAGTGCATAACCTTGTGGGAGCCCAATTGTTCTTGCCTGAAAGAAATATGGGACATGGCAATTTTGTGTTGACTATCGAGCCTTGAAGAAAATCACAGTAAATAATAAATATCCACTTCCATAGATTGATGACCTTTTGGACCAAATTAGGGGAGCTAAGTTTTTTACAAAGATCAATCTGAAATCAAGGTAACACCAATTTCCCATCAATACCAGAGATGTTTGGAAAACTGTATTCAAATCCAAGGAGGGCTTGTTCAAATGGTTGATCATGCCTTTTGGGATGACAAATGCACGTGCCACATTCATGAGGATGATGAACAATATCCTACGACCATTCATTGTTCAGTTGTGGTTGTATACATGGACGACATTCTTGTCTTCATTAAGACACAAGAGGAGCACATTTAACATGTCCAACGGGTTCTTCATATCTTGCGTTAGCAAAAGCTCTATGCCAACATAGAGAAGTGTTCCTTCGGCATGGAGATTATCTAGTACTTGGGATACATTATCAACAAGGATGGTGTGCATGTGGACCCAAAAAAGATCTAGATCATCCGAGACTGGCCGATACCAATGACCATCACCAAACTCCGAAGTTTCTTAGGACTAGCCAGCTCCTATCGTAAGTTTGTACTTGGTTTTTCTCACATTGCATGGCCTTTAAATTAGGTCACACGCGGAGGAGCAAAAGCAAAGTTTGTATGGACAGAGGCACAATAGAAGGCATTTCCGCGGCTGAAGGAGAGACTATGCTCAGCACCAATGCTGGTATTGGCAGATCTATAACTGTTAGGAATTAATTACTTATTGCTCAAATTATATTGTTTATATGTAAGTTAGAATAATAATGTATTTGTTAGTATGGTTGTGAGTTGTTTCCTATTTTCTAGGATATGTAAAATCCTATTTATTTGTAAGAACCTGTATGGCAATACAATCAAGTTTTCTGTGTGATAATCTGTTGCAGCTCTTTTATTTGGTATCAGAGCGAGATGAAAGACGTTTGAGGCTCTGATCATGGCTCATGAATCATGTGTGGATTGGGCTGATAAATCTATTGGTGTGATATTTGGATAAGAGGGCTTCAAAGATCTTCCCAAGCCGTATCAAATTATCTTCAAAACAGTTAGACGCGGGTTGCAAATTCAATACTACATTGGATTGGGTTCAAAGAGACATTCTGTAGATCCATATGCATATTATTAATCCCTGTGCAGAGTAAACGCATTCTCCTATAATAGTGGCATCTAATTTTCATCGCGCATTCAACACAGCCGAAGTAACTGTCAATCACACAGAAAAGAGTGATATTCTTACGATAGGCAATCGAGTTCACTTTTTCATCCCTAGTTGTCATCTATTTTAAGATCAACGTCAGTTCACATGCATCTGGAGCCAAGTAGCAGCAAGGGAATTGTGTGCACCTATAAACGTATTAATTTTGATGTAAGCATGCAATTTTGCATGTATCTGATCCACGCAATATTCTAGTTGTTAACAACTCTCAGCAGAAATCTTTATCATCAGACATCGACTTTTTGGGCAAAAAGGAAAAATAACATAACATTCACAAGAGTATTGATCTCGATGTGATCACGAAGCTAGAAGAAACTAGAATGTTGCATAAGGCTGACATTCAGAAAACATCGATTGATGACATTTATGTGGAAGCTAGGATCAAAGTCACGGTGGATGTATGTTATTCTATGTTTGGTCACATCACATTCATTCTCTGATATTTCTCTCTCACGGAGGATCGACATTCGGTCTATGCTCTTGGTCAATGAGAAAATCAAATACCATATTTCGTTCGACTCCGTTAAGGTATTATATAGCGTCTAATTTTAAGAGTGAGTTGTCAATATTTGATTTTATAGTGCCATCATGTGTCAATTTAGTCTTTGGTATTTTAGTTTGGTGTAAAAATAAGTGGGTTTTATTTTTACAATTACTTCAAATGTCTTTTAGTTTAGTTAAGTGAGTCAAATATTCAAGTGTCGTTAAAAGAGTCAAAAATAAAAGTCAAATGTCTTTTGTTGTCAAGAGTCGGTCATTGTAAAAGATTAAAAAAATTGCATCACTTCTAGCCGGACGCATTTTCGGTGTAACCTGACGTCTGAGTTGAGAGGAGAGTTGTAATTGTGCTTCATGATCAAATCTGGCTAAGCTAGCAGCATGATATTGGAGGACGGAGGCATCGGAGGCTAGAGGTCGATTAGCGACCTCTCCTCAGTCGCCAACGACAGGGTGGCATTAAGGTTTGGTCACATATTTTTCGGAGTGTGTTTGTTTTTAGTATTTTCAGTGTGCTTCAGATTTCAGTGTTCATGTTGTTCCTATTGGGTTTGCGAAATAAGTGGAAATTTCACATTGTGGGGGGGGGAACATGACACCAATGTTCCATTTCCAGTTTCCAATTTTCTGTTTGTAATGTGTGAGCATATTTCCAGAGTAATCCCCTAATGGAAGAATGTGATGAGAGCTGATGATGATACTACAGCATCATGATATTATGGTTGGTTATCCATTTTGAAAACCATCCCGAAGGTTTGTTGGTTATCCTAAAAACAAAACCATCTTTTGTGGTTGTTAGTAATCCAATGGAAAAACTATCCAGAGGTTGTTAGTACTATCCTAAAAACCATCCATTGTGTGGTTCTCAGTTAACCACTTGGAAAACCATCTAGAGGTTGTTGGTATTGTCCTAGAAACCATCCAGATCATGAGCAAGTTTCGAAGTGGCACGTTGCAGTACAAGACATGTTGTCCCCATATTCGCACTAAGAGGGGAATGTTAGGAATTACCTACTTATTGCTCATGTTATATTGTTTATATGTAAGTTAGAATAATAATGTATTTGTCAGTATGGTTGTTAGTATTTAAAAACCACATAAATATGGTTGATTATGTTATGAGTTGTTTTAACAACTTGTCAACATAATTAGTGATTTGTTTCCTATTTTCTAGGATATGTAAAATCCTATTTATTTGTAAGAACCTGTATAGCAATACAATCAAGTTTTATGACTGATAATTTGTTGCATCTCTTTTAATAACAATCATTTCGGATAGAAACAGATGCTTCAAAATATGCACTTGGCGTAGTCCTCACCCAACATGGGCATCTAGTGGCATACCACAATGAGACCTTCTTTGACACACTGCACAGATACCCGACATATGACAAGGAGTTGTATGCCATTGTGCAAGCCTGCAAACAATGGAAGCACTACATTCTAGGGAAAGAGACTATCATACACACAAATCATAATCCTTTGCAGTTCATGCAAACCCAAGGGAAGCAACAAAATGATCGTCACCAGAGTTGGTCCACCTATCTATAGCAGTACCATCTCAACATCGTGCACAAGAAGGGAAGTGCCAACCAAGTTGTTGATTGTTTGAGTCGGCCCCCAATTACCTCCTTGACAACAATCCTTGACTCATGTGGGCATGAGACATCAGAGTGGCTTAAATATATGGACATGACCCTAAATTTTCTAACATATATCAAGAGCTAAGGGCTGGAAAAAGATTTCCATACTATCATTTAAAGGGAGTTCTTGCCACATGGAACACCTCTGTGTTCCTATAGGGGAGCATTGGAAATCGATTTGAGTCTCACTATAGTTAGGTTGTAGGTCACTTTGGAGAAGAGAAAATAGTGGCAGTCTTGCAGAAGTATTTCTACCGGTCAAAGCTCCATTGTGATCTTACCAGATACATCAGATCTTGCACAACCTGTGTGATTGCTAAGCAAGCCAATCAAAATCAACGCCTTTACACCCCTCTGCCAATTCCAGGAACACCGTGGTAGTCTATCTCGATGGACTTCATGTCAGATCTCCCTTCCACCAAGCATGGCCACGACTATGTTTTTATGGTGGTTGATAGGTTCTCAAAAATGGCAATCTTGGCACCTTGCAAGAAGACAATCTCAATAGAAGAGACTACAAAGTTGTTCTTTGAGCACATTTGGGTTCATTTTGGCTTTCCAAAAAGCATAGTGTCTGATAGGGATTCCTGATTGGTGGGGATATTCTGGTTTGCACTATGGTCAATGATGGACACAAAACTGAACAAGTCCACTACATTCCACCCTTAAACAGATGGCCTAACAAAGGTAATCAATCGCATGATCGTGCATCTTCTTCGGTTGTATCACTCCAAACATCCACGCATATGGGATGAAAGTCTTGTGTATGTCCAGCGTAGCTACAACCGAGCTTTTCATAGCTCCACAAAACATAGCCCATTTCAAGTATGTCTTGGATTCCATCCATTGGCTCCCATTGATGTAGCATTGCCCTTTATGTTGGAAGAATAATCTTCCCACACACAGAAGGAAGTGGATAAGGCAACCAAGTTCATAAAACGAATTAGACACATCCAACAACAGCTTCATGAGATTCTAGAATGAACCAGCCATAAATACAAACAAAGTCATGATGCCCATCAGGTTCCTCACCAATTCCAAGTGGGGGACAAGGTTTGGCTACATCTACAAAAAAGAGACTCATGGGACCATACAAAAAACTCAGACCTCCACGATATGGGTCATACAACACCAAACAGACTGGTGAGAATGCATTTGAGCTTAATCTTCCACCATACCTTGGGTTGCATCCAATTTTCAATGTTGAGTTGTTCTGCCCATACTTTTTGCCACTCTTGGATACGGTAGACATTGGAAAACAGTTGCAAAGTACAAAGTTAAACCCAGATTGTGTGACACCAATGAACTCTAATCAAATCATTGATAGGGTGGTCAAGGACATGAAGCATCAACAAATCACACTCTATCAAGTAGTGAAGGCAGGGCAGATGGCACACCAAGGGAAGTGGTTCACCAAGAGCCAAATTGAAAAGTCCTTTCCACACTTGGTCCAAAATTTAGGAGCAATGGGGCCCATTGCTTCTTAAGGAGGAACGAATGATCCAGAACAGGATTTCTAAATAGCTATTTTTGGAAAGTCTCGAAAAATCTATTTTGAGCAGTTTTTTAGCAGCTTTTAGTATTTTGCAATTTTGGGGGTCTCTGGAGCATTTTTGGAGTTTGGATGTTAGTGGCGATAAACGAAATGTGATCACCTACAAAACTATTGTCACCAAGTTCATTTAGTCCTCTTTCCTACGTTGCACGGATACTCCAAAACCCCCCCTGAATCCCCTTGGATATGTATCCAATACGGATACATGGTGGATACGTCCCTGATATGTACGAGGTACGTCAAGGTACGTCACGGATACGTACAGACGTATCCGTGACGTATCCTGATGTACCCCGTATGTATCAGGTACGTATCCAGCATTAAATACGTTTTTTTTTAGTTCTATTTCATTTTTTTTAATGTTTGACTTTTCTACTCCCTAAAACCGAACCCTAAACACTAAATGAATAAAATAATACACCCTCTCCCCCACAAAAAGTTATAAAAAGCACCCACCCCTCTCATTTGAAATCACACAAACAATTTCATTGTCTTTTTGCAAGTGAATGAGCAAAGAGCCAAAGAAGAGTTGTGAAGAGCTTAGTGGAGGCAAAGATTGGAAGGAGGTTTTGCAAAGAGCTTAGAGGAGGCAAAGATTTGAAGGAGGGGCAGCGATTGCTTCTATTGTTTGGAGTCCATCATTGCAAGGAGGGGAACTAAGAAGGAGAAGAAGCCATTGTTGAGACTTGAGAGGAAGAGATTGTTTTAAAATTTTAGAGGCAACCAGGATCTATGATTCTACACTACACTCTACAGGTATACCGTATTTTAATTTTATTTTTATTTTTAATTCATCCTTTCGTTTATTTTTTTACGGTTATTTATTTATTTATTATGTTGCATTTTTTTTAAAGTTTATAATTTAAACACATCCTAAATTTGTGTATGCTCTCACCTCGCGCCTTTATGGCGATCTTGGTGATCAAAAACAGATTAGGATGGCATAGTTTAGGGTTATTTAATTTATTAATTGGTAAAAATCATTTTTATATTTTAAATGCATTGTTCATTGTTAATTTGTTTTTTTTTTTTTAGCTTCCTAAATTTGTGTATGCTCTCACCTCACGCCTTTATGGCGATCTTGGTGATCAAAAACAGATTAGGATGGCATAGTTTATGGTTATTTAATTTATTAATTGGTAAAAAATCATTTTTTAATTTTAAATGCATTGTTCAATGTTAATGTATTTGTTTTTAAATTTTTATTTTTTTAGCTTCCTAAATTTGTGTATGCTCTCACCTCGCGCCTTTATGGCGATCTTGGTGATCAAAAACAGATTAGGATGACATAACTAATTAGGAATTTATTTATGTTAAGGCAAATTGTGTTTTAATCTTTTAAACATCCTAAACCTGTGTATGCTCTCACCTCGCGCCTTTATGGCGATCTTGGTGATCAAAAACAAATTAGGATGACATAACTAATTTATTTATGTTAAGGCAAAATGTTTTTAATTTTTTAAACATCTTAACTCTGTGTATGCTCTCACCTCGTGCCATTATGGTGATCTTGGTGATCAAAAACAGATTAGGATGGCATCAAGTTCTGCTTCGGGTGGAGTGCAAGGCCAAGCTGAAAACACATCAGTTCCTGTGAGACATGATCCTAATTCCCCTCTTTGGAGACATGTGACAGTGGTAGACAACATTGCTGGTGGTGGGTGTCGGGTCTGGATATGTCATGGTTGCCAAGCTCAGTACAGATCCTCATATAGTCAAGTGAAAATCCATTTGACTGGTGTTGGAGGTGTGGGGATAAAGAGGTGCCCAAAAATATCAAATGAAAAAATGGCAGAGTACCTAAGAGAGCAAGAGGAGGCTGATAAACAAGCTGAAGGCCTTCATCACTACCACCCACACCTAGACCTACTTCTCATCCTTTCATTCAAACTCAAAGTCAACCATTTGATGAAGAGAGTCCAGAGAGCTCACGAAAAAGGCCAAAAGGAACATTGGAGAAAGCATTTAATATTGAAAAGAGGGAGGTTGTTGATGAGGTTGTTGCTCGATGCATTTATGCATGTGGGTTGCCCTTTAATGTATTGAGATCTCCATATTGGCATCAAATGGTGAAGGGTATCAATGAAGCTCCACAAGGGTACAAATCCCCAGGGTACGAAAAAGTTCGAACCACACTCTTGGGAAAGGAAGTGGAACACATTCACAAGACTTTGCAACCAATCAGAGACTCATGGAAGGAAACAGGGGTTTCCATCATTTCAGATGGATGGAAAGATGCTAGAAATAGACCCCTCATAAATGTTGTTGTCGTATGCCCTAAAGGGGCAATGTTCCTTAAAGCCATTGACTGTGAAGGGCAAGTCAAGGATGCACAATTTATTGCTAACATTTTAATAGAGGCAATTGAGTCGGTGGGCCCCCATAATGTTGTCCAAGTCATCACGGACAACGCTAAAAATTGTAAAGCAACAGGAATGATCATAGAGGGTAGATATGAGCACATTTTTTGGACCCCTTGTGCTGTCCACTCCCTTAACTTGATGCTCCAAAAGATTGGGAAAATCCCATGGATTGAGCAAATTTATTCCGAGGCAAATGACATTCAAATGTTTATCACAAACCATCATATGTCACAAGCCATTTTTAGGAAATTCTCAAGGTTAGAGTTGTTGAAGGTTGCAGAAACTAGATTTGCCTCCCACACGCTTGTTTTGAGACAGCTTGTGAAGGTGAGAGAGGCTTTAAGCAGTATGGTGATCAGCAGTGTTTGGTCAGTGTGGAGGCAGTCAAATACAGAGAAAGCTACAAGGGTAAAATCATGGGTCCTTGATGAGGATTGGTGGGCCAAGGTTGAGTACTTGTTGAGTTTTACATAACCCATTCTCTCCATGATCCGATATGTAGATACTAATGAAGCATGCTTGGGAGAGATATATGATGGCATAGATTCCATGCTTGAGCGTATCAGAGATATAATACAAAAAAAAGGTCTAGATCCAGAAGAGACCTTCTACGGTGAGGTCAAGACTGTGGTCATGAAGAGGTGGAATAAAATGACCACCTCATTACATCTTCTTGCTTATGCACTGACCCCAAAGTACTATAGCTCTGATGTACTTGGGCTACCAAACAGGCAAGCACCATTTTCTGACTCCGAAGTTGGAAATGGAACCAAGGCAGCATTCAGAAGAATTTTTCCTGATCCATCTATAGCCAGTGTGGTCAGAAGTGAAATGGGCATGTTTACTGGTTCAGAAGGCAACATGGGATCGATTGAGGCTCTTTTCGACAAGAGTAGCTTGACTCCAACCACATGGTGGCGTGTACATGGCCATGATGCCAAGTACTTACGTCTTATTGCTATAAAAGTTCTTTCACAGGTATAACATTTATAAATTTTAAAATTTAGAATCATTTCGAATATTTTAAATTTTATTAAGTTAGAACTTAGGATACTAACTTGTCTTTGAATTTCAATTTTCTAACTTTGTTGTAATAGGTGGCTAGTAATTCTTCCGCAAAGCGGAATTGGAGTACTTATAGCTTTATCCACTCAGCTAAAAGAAACAAGTTGGCATCTAAAAAAGCTGAGGATTTGGTATATGTGCACTCCAATTTGCGCCTCTTGTCACACAAGTCTAAGGAGTATGCTAGAGGGCCTCACAAACTTTGGGATCTTATTCCAGAGACCACAGACTTGGATGCCTCCGTAGCCACGCTTGCCCAACTTTCATTATTTGATGGCGAAGATGACGCTCAAGGGAGTTCGCAAGGAGCGGAGAGTGGAGTTAATGAGAGTGGAGCTAGCGCAAGTGGCACACATGAACTTGATTTTGAGGAAAATCTAGATGATATATTCTAGATTTGTTTGTATTCCTATATCATATGTATGGCAGCCACATGAACAATGAAATGTAAAATCTTAAGTATATTGTTTGTTTTGAAAATTTGAACATGGATCTAGTTACTAGTATATTTTTCAAATTTCAAGTTTTGTTTGTATTCATGTTAACATGATATTCGTATATCATATGTATGGCAGCCACATGGTCAATAAAAATGCAAAGTCTTAAGTATATTGAATGTTTTGAACATTGATTCAAGTTTTGTATTACTATTTCAGTTTTTTATGGACTAAAAAATGAGTAAAATGAGTAGATGTACATAAATATAAATATATATATATGTACAGACGTATCGTATCCAAGGGTTTTTTAAAATTGGCGTATCCGCATATCGTATCCATATCCAAACGGATACTCGTATCCGTATCCTAGCAACGTAGCCTCTTTCCAACGATTTTTGCAGTTCGCAAATCACGTTAATGGCCTAGGAGTTATGACCCTGACAAGGAGCACTAAATAAAATAATAGTAATAATACGATAGATTTTGGATTTTTCCACAGTTGTCTTTTCAAATCCATCCCTAAGGTGGATGCTCTCCATGTAAGATGACCCTTAGTTTCCCATTTGGAACCCTTTATATTCTAATTTTAGCAATTTTTTATACTCCTTTTTATAGCTATAAAGCAATTTGTTTTGAATAACGAGATAGATCTTCGGGCATACATCTCTCTTATGGAGTTTGCCAGTTTGTATACATTTTTGAATTGCAATAAAATCAGTCTTTATTTACAACTCTGTCATTGTGAATTGATTGTTATAACACATTAAGAACCATTATTAGTGTGTTGTCCAACAGGTTGCACCTCAATCTAGATCATGGTGCCTTCATAAAGCTAAGTATTTCTAACTTCTTTTCTTTTATGTTATTTATGATTTAATTGATTGATATATCATCTACTTATATTAGAATAGAGTAGCATATTCTTATTCATTACATTATTCTATATCAGTCTTTGCCTTGCATCCTCCCTCTAGGCATTACAACCTATTGATCTCTTACAATCCATATTTACCACCGTAGCTTAGATGTCTATAAGTGCTTTACAATCTATTTGATCTTCATGCAATCAAGAAAATAATAAAACGTCATCCCCTATCCTAAACTTAGGCTTTGGAACCCTACACCTTTGGTAGATAGTGGACTGTTCTTCAATAAAAAGCAAATGATCCGTGCGCAATCGTGCATCCCCTTCCTTTGCGCACCTGCATAGCCTATGCACTTCTCAACTTAGAGATCTCTTCTCACACCTTACAGCGTGCAGGCATACAGGTCTCGCGACACATTTGTGCACCACCATAATATTGTGGAATACTTCACGCATCTCACACCCCGTGCAAAGCTCGCCTCACACAACATCCATGCATCACCTTTGCAACACACTCTTGTGCAAGGCCCACATTGCAAGCAAGGCCTCTCACATAAACCATGTGGCAACTCCTTGCTGCAACGTGACTTGTAGTGTGGCACTTCCCAAATTTGCAGGCTGTCAGAAAATCTCTTTTGAGCATCTGCCGCGCACTTGGAAGTTCATATGTCACACAAATGGAAGATGAAACAACTCAAAACCATTCTTATTTGTAACTGCCGCAACTTGCATCTGCCTTCCTGCATTTGTAGTATAAATATGCAACATACTCAACCGACTAAGAGTCTACATCCTTGAGAGCCAAGCCAAATAGTAATTATTACTGACATGCCTCGAGTATCCAATATTTCTCATGCAAACCCGTATATACCTGGTTAGCCTAGGAAAATCAGAGGAAGTACTTACCCGTCTGATCACAAGGTCCTGCTCTCTCAGACTTGTTGTACTTATTCCCTATTCCTTCATATAGAATAGAAATTGCATTTTTGCAAATTAGACTTCCACTTATTAAATGTTTGTTTCGATTTACTCCTACAACTTGACTAGAGTGCACTCTCCATAACCTTAGCAACTTATCTGCACAAGGTTGTCTCCCACACAAGGTCCTAGGCCCCTTGATCTGGATCAGAAAATTAAGGAATTCATCGCAAAATACAAACTACAGTTTAATGATGTTGAAATTTCATATAGAATAAATATTTAACCTAAAGTAAAGCAAACAGGAAACAAAAAGGAAATATAATCAAAGATTGAAAAGATTAGCATGGAAATTGGAAACTCCAACAATTAATAGTTAAATGAAAAGATTGTCTTTGGAACAATTATTTTCTCCTTCTAAGAAAACCTTGAGGTTGCCTCTGCCAACAACACTAAAGAAACTTGTGAACATCTATTGAACTTTGAAACATAAGACGGGACCAAACCAAAAATGAAATTTGTCCGATGGTGATGAAGTAGTAAGCACATCAATTGCAATAAAAAAGGACATAGCAAGCGCATTCAAAGAATTAAGAGTGACAAAAACTCAAGAAAAAAACAGCATTTAGTACTCAAGTGGCAAAATGGAAGGTTGTTGCAAGGATGAGTTCCCATTACCAACACCAAAGCATTGTCCATCTATGACAATTCATACACTCACCAATTAATTAACTAATCAACATAAAACATAAGATACATCATGTGGATCAGAGACTTATTAAATTAAATAACATTAACATTCTTTGAGTGAAGTATCCAATAAGTGGTGCAAACAGAAATCCCATGCAAAATTTTAAAAGGCCACCACCTCCCAATTTCAGTCATAAAATACCAAGCATGATGCATTCGGACAACAATGATTTGACATAGAAACTACAATAAATGGGAAAATTTCAGCCTGATTGTCCAAATCCGTCCAAAAAGGAACTGAAGTTGTCATGTGGTGTGGTCTAGGAGACCATAACACTAAAAACTGCCCAAATAAAACAAGACAATAAATATGATTGACTTGAAGAAATACCTACAAAGTAGAAACATTAGTGGTAACACGAAATCAAGTAAAGGATAAGGGTTTCCTAGATGCAAAGTTCAAGCAACAATGTCTATCAAAGAAAATCCATAACGAAGTCACAAAAATGAGCCAATGCTCAATAAGTGAGTCAGAAGTGGGGTTTTCCATCACTTTAAGCTCATAATGAGTCAGTGGCTCATTAAACTATTAGTCAAATCAGTGACCGAGCCATCAAAAGAGGATCAGGGGACAATCAGAACATCCTTGACCACGGAACCAGTCATTCATCTAAAGAAGCAGCACACAAACAGATTATCTGTCACAGCAAGGATGATGGAAGACAGTGAAAAGATTCTACAAAATAAATTGCTCAAGTACTTTTACATCACAGTATCTACTAAAGCAGAAATGCCACTAAACAGTTTACCACAAGGCATAGTATTTTAAGATCCACTGAATAAGTCAACTCAGGTCAAGAGCAAGTAATTACCATAATAGAACAAAACGAATGATTATCAACATAAAACCTATAAATTCACTGATGTCAATGTAGCTTGATGCCTAGGGCTTGACAAACACTCTAGATTGATGCTTAGGGCTCAACAAACCACCTAAAGAAACCTGGAACAAACTTGACACAGCCACGCTATGGAAAACAAAAAGAAAGAAATCAAATTAAAGTACACAAATGACCAAATTAGTACAACAAATAACAAAAGAATTATGTGATGAAAGTCATGGTTGTTTCGTCGACTAATTAAACTGCCAAATATGATGCTTTGTTTGGTGTGTCCCGGTTGAATCAATTGAAATGCATCCATGACCATGGAAGAAATACGATGGTGATCAAGGAAAATAGATGAAGACTAATCACTGATTTATCTGATGAAGCACTTAGAGAAGAAGCCCATGCTTAGAAACCAAGTAAAACAATACAAAATCAAAAATTGTAACCTGATAAAGATGGAATACTCCATTAAATTGTTCAGAGAATGATATTGCCTGAACAAGTGGTCTATTCAATTAGCAGAAAAAGACTACAAAGTTCTTGCAACCTGCTTTATAATTGAAATTGATCCAGAAGGTAAATGCAAATAGAGCTCAAATTGGGTTTTCGACCTCATTTCTATTGGAGAATTGTCCACAGGATCTACTCCGCATACCATAACCGTAGTGAAACATTAGGCCTTGTACACAGCAAGATCGGAATATAACTCGTGTAGATTGTGTATCTCTCAATTGATATTTTAAAACAGGAATCTTGAAATAAATAGCCAAGGTGTGTTTGTTGCACAGCTACAAGTAGTTGGAGGAAATGGCTAATTATGCACAAGAAAACGACTCGTACGTGCACAATAACAAAATGCCACAAATAACTCTCCAACTAATAACTTGAGCTAATTTAATTTAAGATTAGCCTTATTCTAGTGTGAACCTAGACAAAACCAATGTCCCCAAGATTTCACCCTGAAATTTGGGACTACCCCTTTTTAAATTTTTCATTCTTTTTAAATAATGGGTCATGTTTTTGTGTTTTGTATTGCTTGTGGTAGCTTGTGTTGCTCAAAGGTATCCCTAGAAATTCATAAAACCATGTTCGTCAAATACCCATATGCAAAAGCTCACTCAATTCCCTTCCCAGACTTAGTTTGCTTATATAAAAGTGTTTTATTTATTTTTTAAATAAAAATAATTAAAGTTGTTTTAAAAATAAATTGAGCTAAAATTAAGAAATTTGGGTTCTATAAAGCACTTCACCCCATCATTATTACCACAACAATATTACTTTCACCTCAAAGTGGAGCATTCACCTGGGGAAGAGTTTTACAAACTAGCTAATTGGAGAAATTCTTTTTCAGCAATCGCCCATACCTTCTTTCAAGAATTTTCTTTTTATTTATTTCTTTTGTGTTTTGGTTTCAATCTTTCTTCATGTTACATCTGGCAATTCACATAGCCTTTTCTTTCTTCCTACCAAATTTTTTCCTGGGCCTAGGGTTTTGAAAAGCTATCTAGTGTTTTTAAATGCAAACCAATTTGTCTGCCATAGCTTGTTTTTGAAGGTAACCAGATCGACCAAGAGAAGAGATTAGGATTTTTGCCTTGTCTGAGGTTTAATCCAAGTTGAATATCAATCAAATCGTGGATCTAGAAGAGTTTGTCTTACTTTTGAAAAGCAGCCATGGCCAAGGAAGAAAACGCATCAGTCTGGAAGATCATTCAAGACGAAAAATCACTCAATAAATTGCGTTAAAGGTCAAGGTAGAATATTCTAAGTTTGGCATGGATTTCTATAGCTGAGTCTTCTAATTTGCAAGCATCCAACCCCATTCAAATCCACGAAGCTAGCCTCCTCATTATCCACGCAGCTATTCCTTCAAAAGCTTTCACGCAATTCTCCTAGACCAAGTCGTGGTTTTTGGCTGCCTTCTTCCTCCAGTTTCCACGTTGCCTTCCACCTCCAGTTTCCACGCAATTTTAAAAGGGAAAGTCACTTAAGCAAATAGTGGATTTTGAATGCTTTGTCCTCCTTTCCAAGCTGCCTTCCATCTTCAAAATCCATGCAAATTTAAGGCAAGGTGTTTAAGTTAAAATCATGGATTTCCAAGCTGTCTTCCATTCCCAAAATCCACGTTGACCTTCCTCTTCAATTTCCACACAAATATTAAAAGAGAGAAATAACTAAAGCAAGTCGTGGTTTTTGAAGTCATTGTCTTCCTTGACAAGCTACCCTTCCGCTTCAAAATCCACGTAGCGCTTTTATCATGAGTTAAAATTCACTTAAGTTTTGTCGTGAATTTTTAGTAGCATGTCTTCTATAGCCCAAATGCAGCCCATGTGGAAAATATTCATAAATTGCATCCAAAATCCCTCTCAAAGCTCATGCATGTTGTTCCCAATTTCCCAATTTAGCCCAGTTGAGCTCACTTCTCTTTACTTGCATCCGGAGTAATTCTCAGAATTTACGGCTGCCCATATATATAAATAAGAGGGTGATGAGTTGCATATTTGTCTGAATTGTTTACAGGAATATTTCGCTTGTGCACATACTTGTGGAAATTAAGCTGAGGTTGATGTCAAATACATTGGATGTATCTTCAGAATCAGGGGAAGCAATTGCAACTTCTGCACAAATAGATCCAACTCTCACATTTGCAAAAGCTTCCGGAAAAGGGATATCTCAGACACAAGCCGATTCAAGCAGGATGAAGAGTGATGACAAAGGTAATCCAGCAAAATCATGCATAGTGTCCAAGCTTGCTGAAGTGAGTGATAATGACATGGAGCACGTGTCTATCAACGAATTAATTAACAGATCAAGGGCAAGAATGAAGTGTTGCAGCTGGAATAACTTCTTTCTTCTTTCTTCTCCTTATTTTCTCAGACAAAAATTGTAAAACTAAAGTAATTAGTTAAAAGTCATTACTTTAAGTTGTTTGAAAAGGTCCTTTAATTAAGAATAGGTGGCAGACATGCAAGGCATTGATTTAATCTTCAGTTGTAAATCATGCATGTCATGCAAAGAGGAATTCTAGGAGAAAGATTGTCAATTGTTCCCTTTTTATAGCTTACGCATACGGGAGTACATTGACGGTTTCCTATTTGTATTTTCCCTCTATGCACTATAAATAGAAGAAGAGCCTACAGGTTAAAAAGTACCATAACTTGTTCATCAGAACTTGTTTAGCAGAGGCTTTTGTAACTGGAGCATTCTTGAGTTTTCAGACTTTGTGTTGGAACCCTTGATGTGATTTCTGTGAAAGTTGGGGATTGAATAAAAGGTGGATTTCTGGAGAACTTTGTGTCTACAATGTTTTCCTGAGTATTTGTATTCAAAGGTTTTAGATAAACTTTGTGTTCTCTTGGATTTGGGTTAGAAGTTATTCTTTCCCTCTTTGTTGAATGTTGTGATTTATCTGTTTATTCAATTTGTGTTGATGAGACCAACTCTGATAACTATTGGTTGAGTCAGCACATCTTCCTTTCTTCTTTCCCTACTTCTATTTTTCCCCCTTCTTCAAATATTCCCAACATAGTTGCTTACTTGTTGCAAAATTACCTAGTTGTGGTTCACGAGCTGCGGGAATTAAAGTAAAACCCCAGAAAGTAGTTATTAGGATTCACCCCTGCAAATAGATAAACATCTTACACGGGAGCCTCACCGTTAAATGAGGGAGATTTATCTCATGACTGCCTAAGGTTTTACGGTTGTGCATAAAATATAGCCAACAATTTTTGGTGAATCCTCTGGGGATAAACACAAATTAGCAGACCAGAGCTTTCTCTTGCCACTTCCCATTTATATTATAAGTTCAACCTGGAAGAATGTCCATTAACATGGTCTAGCAGAGCTCAAGGAAGGAATGATCATTTTAATAGATTGTAGGAGAAATTCAATTTCAATCATCCTCCTCAAGTTAGAAACTATAGATCTAGTCTTTCACTAGGAAGAAGAGTGAAAACTCCTCCAGATCCATATTGTTTCCAGCACAATCCAGCAGCTGGGATTATTAACCAAGTCTCTTCTCAAAGAATATGTGCTCCTTTCATCATGTCAGAATGCAGCCACTTGCCCCTAAGAACATGTTCCATGGGTGTGCCTTCAGACCTCTGAATTTGACTCCTCCTATGCATGATCTACCTAAAGGGAAGGGAAATAATTTTCCAATATTTTTTGGAAATGGTAAACAGAATCACAGATGATCACCTAACTACATTCCTTATATCCTGTGGGGTGCTTTCGTTGAGCTTCATGAAGATGTGTTGGTCAGACTCTTCATTGAGACTCTACATGACTTGGCCAGAGAATGGTTCTACCGGTTAGCTCCTAGCACCATAGCCAACTGGGATACAATGCGAGATGAATTCCTCAAAAGATTCAAACTAGATGAAGATTC
This sequence comes from Taxus chinensis, assembly GCA_019776745.2. Classification (NCBI taxonomy): domain Eukaryota; kingdom Viridiplantae; phylum Streptophyta; class Pinopsida; order Cupressales; family Taxaceae; genus Taxus; species Taxus chinensis. The sequence continues at coordinate 11,704,884 of CM034149.1, forward strand.
TAGCACATTGATATCTTAGCTGACTCAGTTGAAGAAGGAGCCACATGAACACATGCAGGATTTAATTACAAAATTCTAAAGATTAATTTACAAAATTTTGGATTCTATTCTCTGAATGATGGGAATCAAAAGATATTCTTCATCAATGCATTACTTTTACTTATCAATTGTAAAGAGCATGTCCTACTGACTTGTTAACAGCCCAAAATATGGTGGTTGCAATTGAAGATGACCTCATCATGGCTAGAAAGATAAAGAACAACACTTCTAAAGCTGAAAGTTCATCCTATACTACTACTTCTGATTCACTATTGTAAAATTTGGAAAATGAGATGTCACAAATGTAGAAACAAATGGCTGAAATGGCTCAGGGAAACAACACTGCCCCTGCTCAGAATTTTGACAACAACAACCAGAACCAAATTGTTGGTCCCCAAATATTAGCAATTGAATTTTCTCCCAGAAATAATGTGGAGATGAATGAAGAAGACTAGGAAGTTGTTCACTGATAAACTCAAGAATGATGATTATGTAGATCCTACTGGAAAATCCAAATTAATTACCTAAACTACAAATCTAAACATGACTAGGAGGAACTTCTTGAAGATGATCATGATCATGCATATGTAATATTTACACAATCACAAACTCACCAAGCTGAGGCATTAGCTGATGAACAAATAAGGGTAAGCATTGATTTACCTTCTTCCTTAGCTCCAAGAAATAAGAATGTGATTTCTTCATCTCAACCACAGGAAGGCAACACATCAGGTATCTAAATATATATCTTCCTTTGAACATTGTTGATCATGTCAAAAAAAATAGGATTCAAATGTAGAAGCTGAATACCGTAGAGCTTTCCTAAGAAGCTAAATAGACTAGTTAAGTATGTGCAGTCACCAGGGAAATTCATTACATCAAAATTCCTTTTACTAAACCCAAAGACACCCCTCTCCAGAATAATGCTATATTTTTAACCCCTCATTATCTTTTGAAAGAGTAGAACCTTTCTATGTCTCCTTATTGCTTAATGGTTTCAAGTTAAGCAACTGCATTCTAGATTCGGGTGCTTATGACAATGTCATGCCAACTAAAGTTGTAGATGCTCTTGGGCTTACCTTGACAAAGACCATAAAAAGGTGTTATTCCACGGAGAGACAAGCCCCTTTAATTGGACAAATCAAAGATGCACAAGATGTTCTGGAAATTTTTCCTATTAAAAAATTAAAGATGACAATCTTAGTTACAGATATTCCCGTCTCCTACGAAATGTTGTTGAGTAGAAACTTCTGCAAAGAATTGGGAGAAGTAAAGATGGATTGGTCTTGTGCTCATATTCCTATCAAAGGAATAAATTAGAAGCTAGAGATGGAAAAGAAGTCCAAGTACACGGTTACAAAATGTGAGGATCCTAGATCTCATATTCTTTTTAGGAATTTGATCGTGGGGTCTATTTGTTGGAAAAGGATAAAAAAGGTACTAGAACTGGAACTTTGACCAGAGCTAGAGCCAACAAGAGAAGGAGAAAATGTTTGGACGTTGGAGTTTAAAGGAACGTGTTATTCTTTTGGATTAGGATCATGAAGCATTGACACTGGGTTTAAGCCCATTTTTAGAAGCACAAATTTTTGTCATGGAAAAACATCTTGAAAAAGGATATCTGTGAATTCAGCTCATGAAACATGCAATGGAATTTGGTGCATAGATTGTAAGAAGTGGAGGGACACACAAAGGATAATTTTCCCTAGAAGGTCAGTGTTTGCAATGTCCTTAGATTTTGAAATCAGTCAAGGGGAACATGATCCAAGTAGATACCCTTTGTTACAACTTGATTCTATCCATAAGAATGTGTATTATTATTGTAAGATTTGCACATCCACTACTCACGATATGAAAGGACAATTGATTGATAGACAAAATTACATTATGCCATTGATATTGGTGTGTGTCGACAAAACACAGGCGAAATGATTGAGAGTAGTTATAAGGGAGAAGGTCATCATCTGTGAAGGGCAACACACCTTAGAATAAGACTCGTGAGGAAGAGGATTTCAAGGAGGATTTAGAGATCATATGGTGAGAAGTTCCTCCTTTGGGGTGACTTTCTCCGAGGGACTTGTGTTAGCTAGATTTTCCGCACAGCCAAAAACCTAGGCAGTCATGAGATAAATCTCTCTCATTTACCACTGAGGCTCCCGTGTAAGATTTATGTCAATTATCGATCTTAATAACTGTCTATGGGTTTTACTTTAATTACAAAGCTCATGAACCATAGCTAGGCAATTATGCAATAAGTAAGCAGTTGTTAATGAAGTATTTTCAACCAAGGGGGAAAAATTAAATTTGGGAAAGAAGAATGGAAGATGTGTGATTTGAATAATAGTTTACAGAGTTGGTCTCATACAAAGAAAAAACAAATAGATCTCACAATACATAAGTAAATGAAAAGGAAAGGAAAAGATTCTAATATAAATCTTAGATAACATAAAGTTTATCTAAAAATCCACACAAAAGTAAGAAGCAATGTACCATTGACACAAAGTTCTCTGGAAATCTGTCTATTTAATTCCTCAGCTTTCACAGAAAAGACATCAAAGGTTACAACACAAAGACTGGAACTCAAGAATGTTGATTATAAATTCTGATCGTTTATACCGTAGGCTCTTCCTCTATTTATAGTGTATAGAGGGAAATTACAAATAGGAAGTTTTTAATGAATTTCCACATGTGGAAGCTATGAAAAAGGGAAGCAGCTGACAATATTCCTCCTAGAATTCCTCTTTGCATGATATGCATGATTTATAACTGAAAATAAAACCTTCTATTTTGCATGTCTGCCACCTATTTCCAAGTAATTGACTTCTTCCAGTAACTTGAAGTAACGTCTTTTAAACCAATCACTTAAGTTTTACAATTTAATTGATTACTCAATTACTTTGTCAGAGAAAATAAGAGAAAGAGGAGAAGAAATTAGAAGAAAGTTGTTGCACCACTCTCTGTCTTGTTCTTCTTCCATACTCTGCATGTTGATCCAATTTGTATTGCACCTCTACCTCATGAATGATCTGAATGATATCTCTACCTTGAATCTGAGATGTTTTTTCTTTTTCATATGTTGTAGAATATTTTCCTTTGATTCTCACCAAACTAGATCTAGAAGCAGTTGAGTGTGATTTTCTTACGGGTTTTTGCCTCTGATCTATCTTCCCTCTTATCCTTGAATATTTTGTAGTTATTCTCCAGTACATGCACCAGTGTAATGTTTGCCGTAAATAATTCAGGAAAAACTCATCACATTTTATTTTTTAATTTCTTATGAGTGATTTTAAATTCTGGAAAGCACTTTGGGTGAAGAAAAATACAAGTAAATTCAATGAAGGCTTCAACTGGAATATTGGGAGCACAAGCACAAGCTTTTGAAAGGAAATTTCCATCAATGACTTCCACATGGGCTGCATTAGAAACAAGAGGATGATTTTTTCAGAATCCTTTGCAATTACGAAAGTTGGATCTATTTCTTCCTCTAATTCTAAAGATATATTCAATGTATCAGATATTGACTTCTTCTTTCTTCACCAATATGGGCATAAATGAAGTATTACAACAATTAATTCAGACAAAGTATGCAGTCCATAGCATGAAATATCTAATTTCTTCACCGAGATATGATTATAAAGCATGTTGCCCTCTATTTTTAGACTTGGTTTGGATGCCAAGAAAGCTAAAAATATTATTTTATTCACTTGTGCACTCACATCAACATGTAAATAGCCAAAATAATAAAAGGAAGCCTTTACAACCCTAGGTGCTAAAACTAGATGCTTCCCGGAACAATTAATTAAAAAAGTAGCTTTTAGGCATTTAGCTATGCCAAAATGGGTCACACATTTTGGCTAGAAGTCATGTTAAAAATAAGAAGGCAAAGCAATGGAAATTTTTACCCTACCAGGAAACTCCAAAAATCCCATCCTTAACTTAAGTGATTTGTCTTTAATGATGGGAAAAAAAAACCTTCTAGGTAGGCATAAAATTCCCATTGATAGCTTATTAGTAATGTCCTTCCAAAAAGTTTGAATTGCATAAAAATATATTCTTTCTTAAAAATGTGACTTGCATGGGTGAATAAAACTTTCTTGGTGGGAATTCTTACCCTTCCTGACAACTCTAAAATTGCCATTGGTACTTTAAGTGATTTACCTTTCATAATGGGAAAAAATAACCTTCCAGGAAGGCATACAATTCCCACCTACCTGCTACCACAAAAATTCCCATTGGCTGCTTAAGTGTTTTGACTTTAATGATGGGAAAAATAACCTGCCAGGTAGGCATAAAATTCCCACCTGCCTGCCACCACCAAAATTCTCATTGGCAACTTAAGTGATTTTTAATGATGGGAAAAAACAACCTACCAGGCGGGCATAAAATTCCCACTTGTCTGCCACCACCAAAATTCTCATTGGCAGCTGAAATGATTTTTAATGATGGGAAAAAACAACCTGTCAAGCAGGTATAAAATTCCCATGTGCCTGCCACCACCAAAATTCTCATTGGAAGCTTAAATGATTTTTAATGATGGGAAAAAACAACCTGCCAAACAGGCATAAAATTCTCATCTGTCTTCCAATGCCAAAATTCCCACTGGCACTTAAAAACCATCCTTCCAAAAAATGTGAGTTGCATGGAAGAAAGCTTCTTTCCAAAAGTGTGACTTACATGAAGAAACTGGTCTTCCAAAAAAGTGTGACTTGCATGAATTCTTCTTTTAAATTTGTGTGAAAACTCATCAACAGCATTTTATTTTCATTTTTGTATTTTCATTGAAGAAAACACAAGTATAGAATAGAACTTTCCATTTTTGGAAAGGGTCTGGGATGATGTAGCAGTAAAAAATTTCAAGTGTCATAACTTTCACTCTATGGCTTTGGTTTAGGTGTCATTTTCTCTAAAAGTTCATATTTTTTCAAGCTCTACGAATTGATGGAAATATTTTTATTATTTTCATAAAATCCAATTTTGCACCTTTTTGGACCAAGTGACTTCTTGAAATACTCTTGAAAGAATCCTGACCTCTAATCACCTTTAGACAGATTAGTAATTAAAAATATTGGATAGCTTTTCAAAAACCCTAGCCCTGGGAAAATATCCAACATGAAGAATGAATAGACTATGAGGAACTACCAAAAAAAACAAACCAAAACAAAGAAAAAAAGAAATAAAACAAAACGAAAGAAGTTGCAGGAAATTGCTCAAAAAATTTCTCCAATTAGTTGATCTGCAAAAATTCTTCCCCCTGGGTGAATGTTCTGTGGTAATAATAATGGGGTGAACTGCTTTATATAACCTAAATCCTCTCATTTTAGCTCAATCTATTTTTAAAAGAACTTTATTTATTTAATAAATAAATAAATAAAATTCTCTCAGACAAAACCTGGCGAAGGGATAGAGTGAGTTTTAGCATGTCTGTACTTGGGGAATTTGGCTTTTATGACTCTCTGGGGATACCTCAGAGCAATGCAAACAACTGCAGGCAAAACAAACATAAAATGACCCGCTACTTTGAAAAGAACGAATTTTTTTTAAAAGGGTAGTCCCAGATTTCAAGGTGAAATCTCGGGGACACCAATTGTGAATCTTGGGAAGTGCTGCTCTAAACAAGAATATGTCCTGGACATAAAGCCTACAAAGTGTAATGTCCCCAATCCTACCTCCACGGTCTAGCGATTGGTTTTCCGTCTTAGCCTTGATCATACCCAAGGGGCTAGCGACATAGATGGTTGTTGGGTATAGTTTTCACCTACATTTCACTTATATGTTATGCTTTGGCGTTATGCATGTACTTTATGATGACTTGAGTAAAAAAGGCGGGGTAATGTTCTATTTCTTCATTGGGGTCACTTAAGTGGACCTTTTTTTGGCCTAAAAGAAATAAAGTCACTTTAAGTGACGATTAAAACATGACATTGTTGGACCACGATTGCCGTTAAACCAAAACCCATAGGTGTTAGTCTCCGCTACAATCGCCAGAGTTAGGATCTACGAGAGGCAGTTAGTCCATGTCACGAAACTCATGGGGAGCGTTGGACACACATGCCAACTATCTCCCCCTCAGCGTTACCCGAGTGAGTTTCGAACTCAAGACCTGTCGCTCTGATACCATTTGTTAGACCACGATTGTCGTTAGACCAAAACCCATAGGTGTTAGTCTCCGCTACAATCACCAGAGTTAGAATCTACAAGAGGCGGTTAGTCCATGTCACGAAGCTCACGGGGAGCACTGGACACACATGCCAACAGACATCTCCAAGGGGGTTCGAATTAGGGTTTTATGCGCACTTTTATGATAGAAAAAGTTATAAAGGTGGTGTTTGGGGAGGAAAAAGGATCAGGGATCATTTTGCCATCTTATGTTGGAGCTTTCAGCTTGCTTTCCTTGCTTGTGGAGGTGAAATTCCGCAGGAACCCTAGCTTCGGTAGTGAAAGATCTACCCCTAGCTAGTAGAGCACTCTTCGGTGGTGAAAGATCCAGCCCTAGTTTGCTATTGTGGAGTTTATTCAGATCGGGTTGTCAGATTCAGAGTTTCAGAGGCTTGTTGAAACAGTTTCAAGTCCAGAAAGAGAAGATAACCAAATTCAGTAAGAGAGATCATCTCTTTTATCAGTGGAAACTTCTTGTTATTGCATGTTGATGCATGTCATTGCATGTTGATGCATGTTACTTGCATGTTGTTGCATGTTAGCTTAATTGCAATAAAAGTAAAGATATTGGTTATTTTCTGATTTTATACCTTGCTGCCATAACTGTCCTTTGCTGTCATAGTTTTCTATATACTGCTGTCATAAAAATCAGATTGTTATTTGTGAAAATATGGTTGGAAATCTTGAATATAAAATAAATCCGGAAAAGGGATATTTCACAAAGCTAGTAAGAAACAAAGGTCTATGCCAATTGATGACAGAGATAAGACATGATGATCCACCACAAGATGAAATTGATGAGGACTTGCCCACGGTTCTTTTTGTAAATCTGATTGATGAATGGTACAGTAAAATTCCTTACTTCGTGACATAGGGAATGCCCATATCATCTCACTCGTAAGGAGAAACATACCATCACGTTGAAAGCAAAAGACTTTGTCCTTTGGGATAATGGCTTGTACAAAAAAGGAATTCATGGTGTATTTCTCTGATGTGTGGATAAAGCTCAACAGGATCAACTGCTGAAACAATTCCACGACATGGCCTGTGGTGGTCATTTCTCAGCCAGAGTTACTGCACATAAGATCCTCCGAGCAAGGTATTACTGGCCCACCCTCTTTCAAGATATTGCAAATTGGGTATCTAAATGCCAAGCATGTTAGCAGTTTGTTGGACATGTAAAATTATCAGCATTGCTTTTGAAGCCAATCGTGATTGATGAACCATTTCAGTAATGGGGGATGGATTTCATTGGTATGTTAAATCCTCCTTCCAGTGCCGGTCACCATTACATTCTGACGGCAACTGACTATTTCAGTAAGTGGGTGGAGGCCATTCCTGTTAAGCAAGCTTCTTCCGAGGAGGTATGCAACTTCATCAAACAGAACATAATTGTGAGATTTGGTGTACCTCACAAAATAGTCACAGACAATGCTGCAAATCTATCCTCTAAGGAGCTAACTGACTTTTGCTACACTCACAGTGTCCAGTTAGTGCATTCTTCCAACTATTACCCTCAGGGAAACGGACAAGCGGAATCCAACAAAAAGAATTTGATAGCAATCATCAGAAAGTTGGTAGAAGAAAATCAAAGAACCAAGCACAAGAGACTTTTTGATGCACTCTGGGCGGACAGGATTACACCAAAGAAAGCAATAGGTATGTCTCCTTTTCAACTGTTGTATGGGACAAATGCAAAAATACCTATTACTATTGAATTGCTTGCCCTGCAATTATCCACGGCCATAGAAGATGTTACATACCAAGATGCCATGGATAAAAGAGTTATGTATCTATCTGAATTACAAGTGTGTACCCAAGTGGCAGATAGGTTAGCCGAGCATTAGTCAAAAGTTAAAAAGGTATTCGACAAGAAGGCCAGAGAAAGGAAGTTCGAGATCAATGACTAGGTACTCTTATGAGACAAGAGACATGAACCGAAGGGCATGCACGGCAAATTTGATTCACTATGCAAAGGGCCCTTCATGATCAAAAGAACTGCCGGAATGGATAGTTTCATCCTTGCCTGCCAGGATGGAATTGAATTAACATTTTCCTTTCAACGGGCAGCATTTGAAGCTTTTCAGGAACTAAGATACAAGGTAAAACCTGTGTACATAAATAAAACTTTCAGTTATTTTCTTTTCTTTTCTTTTTGTTTTTGTTTATTTTTGTTGCCCAACCCCGAACCCAATGGACAAGACACGAAACCAAAGATGTTGGGATCTCATCTTCACTTCTTTCATTTTAACAGAAATAAGGATGTCCACAGACAGAGACAACTGATGTCCCCAAGATTTCACCCTGAAATCTGGGAATACCCCTTTTTAAATTTTTCGTTCTTTTTAAATAAAGGGTCATGTTTTTGTGTTTTGTTTTGTCTGCGGTTGCTTGTGTTCCTCAAAGGTATCCCCAAAAAGTCATAAAGCCACGTTCATCAAATACCCATATGCAAAAGCTCACTCAATTCCCTTCCTAGACTTAGTTTGCTTATATTAAAGTGTTTTATTTATTTTTTTAAATAAAAATAAATAAAGTTCTTTTAAAAAAAAATTAAACTAAAATTAAAAAAATTGGGTTATATAAAGCAATTCACCCCATCATTATTACCACACTAGTATTACTTTCACCTCAAAGTGGAGCATTCACCCGGGGAAGAGTTTTACAGACTAGTTAATTGGAGAATTCTTTTTGAGCAATTGCCTGCAGGTTTTTCAAGTATTTTCTTTTTATTTATTTCTTTTGTGTTTAGGTTTCAGTCTTTCTCCATGTTCCATCTAGCAATTCCCATAGCCTTTTCTTTCTTCCTACCAGATTTTTTCCCGGGCCTAGGGTTTTGAAAAGTTATCTAGTGTTTTTAATTACAAATCGATTTGTCTGCCATAGCTTGTTTTTGAAGGTAACCAGATCGACCAAGAGGAGAGATTAGGATTTTTGCCTTGTCTCAGGTTTAATCCAAGTTGAATATCAATCAAATCGTGGATCTAGAAGAGTTTGTCTTACTTTTGAAAAGCAGCCATGGCCAAGGAAGAAAACGCATCAATCTGGAAGATCATTCAAGACGAAAAATCACTCAATAAATTGCGTTAAAGGTCAAGGTAGAATATTCTAAGTTTGGCGTGGATTTCTATAGCTGAGTCTTCTAATTTGCAAGCATCCAGCCCCATTCAAATCCACGAAGCTAGCCTCCTAATTATCCACGCAGCTATTCCTTCAAAAGCTTTCACGCAATTCTCCTAGACCAAGTTGTGGTTTTTGGCTGCCTTCTTCCTCCAATTTCCACGTTGCCTTCCACCTCCAATTTCCATGCAATTTTAAAAGGTAAAGTCACTTAAGTAAATCGTGGATTTTGAATGCTTTGTCCTCCTTTCCAAGCTGCCTTCCATCTTCAAAATCCACGCAAATTTAAGGCAAGGTGTTTAAGTTAAAATCGTGGATTTCCAAGCTGCCTTCCATTCTAGAAATCCACGTTGACCTTCCTCTTCAATTTCCTCACAAATATTAAAAGAGAGAAATAACTAAAGCAAGTCGTGGTTTTTGAAGTCGTTGTCTTCCTTGACAAGCTGCCCTTCCGCTTCAAAATCCACGTAGCGCTTTTATCATGAGTTAAAATTCACTTAAGTTTTGTCGTGAATTTTTAGCAGCATGTCTTTTATAGCCCAAACGCAGCCCATGTGGAAAATATTCATAAATTGCATGCAAAATCCCTCTCAAAGCTCATGCATGTTGTTCCCAATTTCCCAATTTAGCCCAATTTAGCTCACTTCTCTTTACTTGCATCCAAAGTAATTCTCAGAATTTACGGCTGCCCATATATATAAATAAGAGGGTGATGAGTTGCATATTTGTCTGAATTGTTTACAGGAATATTTCGCTTGTGCACATACTTGTGGAAATTAAGCTGAGGTTGATGTCAAATACATTGGATGTATCTTCAGAATCAGGGGAAGCAATTGCAACTTCTGCACAAATAGATCCAGCTCTCACATTTGCAAAAGCTTCCAGAAAAGGGATATCTCAGACAAAAGCCGGTTCAAGCAGGATGAAGAGTGTTGACAAAGGTAGTCCAGCAAAATCATGCAGAGTGTCCAAGCTCGCTGAAGTGAGTGATAATGGCATGGGGCACGTGTCTATCAGCGAATTAATTAACAGATCAAGGGCAAGAATGAAGTGTTGCAGCTGGAATAACTTCTTTCTTCGTTCTTCTCCTTATTTTCTCGGACAAAAATTGTAAAACTAAAGTAATTGGTTAAAAGTCATATTACTTTAAGTTGTTTGAAAAGGTCCTTTAATTAAGAATAGGTGGCAGACATGCAAGGCATTGATTTAATCTTCAATTGTAAATCATGCATGTCATGCAAAGAGGAATTCTAGGAGAAAGATTGTCAATTGTTCCTTTTTTATAGCTTTCGCATGCGGGAGTTCATTGAAGGTTTCCAATTTGTATTTTCTCTCTATGCACTATAAATAGAGGACGAGCCTACAGGTTAAAAAGTACCATTAGTAGAGGCTTTTGTAACTAGAGCATTCTTGAGTTTTCAGACTTTGTGTTGGAACCCTTGATGTGATTTCTGTGAAAGTTGGGGATTGAATAAAAGGTGGATTTCTGGAGAACTTTGTCTCTACAATGCTTTGTTGAGTACTTCTATTCAAAGGTTTTAAATAAAATTTGTATTATCTTAGATCTAGGTTAGAAGTTATTACTTTCCCTCTTTGTTGAATGTTGTGATTTATTTGTTTATTCAATTTGTGTAGATGAGACCAACTCTGATAACTATTTGTTGACTCAGCACATCTTCCTTTCTTCTTTCCCTACTTCTATTTTTCCCCCTTCTGCAAATATTCCCAACACAACTTCTTACTTGCTGCAAAATTACCCAGTTGTGGTTCATGAGCTGAGGGAATTAAAGTAAAACCCCTTAAAGTTGTTATTAGGATTCACCCCTGCAAATAGATAAACATCTTACACGGGACCTTCACGGTTAAATGAAGGAGATTTATCTCATGATAGCCTAGGTTTTACAGTGTGCATAATATCTAGCCAACAAAAACCAAGCTAGATAACTAAAGAGCGTTGTTAACCTAGTATGAACATTCCAACACCCTCCCTTAAGCACAAAAGTAGGGAGAGAGACAAAAGAAAAGCAATGGGATAAATCCTCTAATATGGGTCCCTGCAACTACACTTGATTAGGAACCCAAGTACAATGGAGTGTAATTGGGAAAAATGAGTCACCACAAGGTTTTAAAAAAAACAATGAATCAATATAAGTGTCTAGAGGTGATGAAAATATGTTGCAATCCATCCCAAAATAACACAATAGCACAACAACAATGTTGAAGAAGGTGCATTGGAAGGAGTGAATACCATTACACAAGATGCACTCGATGAACTGAAAGCCATTGAAAACGTATTGGATGGGACGAATTCCATCACTAAAGACGCACAAGATGGGATGAGGGCAATCACTGATGGTGCAAGAAGTGTGTAAAAAAGTTGGTGAAGAACTAAGAGTTGCACTAGTAGTCTGAATCCACTACTCGTCACTGAAGAGCTAACAAATGTTGGGGATGCCAAATAGTAACATTGTCAAGAGAAGTGATGATAGTACAAAAGAGTTCACCAAATTGAATGCCATCAACTGAAGTAGATGATGTGATGTGCCACGGGAAAACAAGAGACATAACAACCAAAGAAGTAGTATCTACACACACCTTTATAACATGGGCGGAGTGACTGAAAGTCTGTATGAGTGGTCAAATCCACTAATCCAACACCAAAGAAGACAAGTTAACACTGCATGCACCAAGATAGCTCAGTACAAAGAGACTATCAACATGTTGAAGAAGCATCGAAAGTACAGAAATAAGATCTTTGAAAGAGGGATGGCCCTGGTGGTGATGGGAGAGCCCAACAACTGAAATGTAGAAAAGAGGGCGCACAGAATAAAGCACACCTGCATGAATGTAGACGAGGTTAAAGCAACAAACCCCGCATGGCACTTTATAATTTAGTGCGAGAACAAAATACACCTCAAAAATCACTAAATGAAAGACAAATAGACACTAGGGACTACAGAGCTATGTCAAACTGTAGAAGAAAGCCATCAATAATTTAAGAGTTGCTCCAAATACAAGGGAGCACTGCCAAATAGAGTTGCACCAAAAACAAGGGTGCATGAGTAGGCAGGAGGAATGGTGTGTGGCTTAAAAATTTGAATGGTGGAGGTACTACACCACTTACAAAGCTGCCACAATTGATTTGAAATCCATCCCAAATGTATATAGATGGTAGAAAAAGATGCTTGCATATAATTTAGTGTCATTTGCAATCTCAGATGGTAGAAGAATAAGCAACCTCAGGAATCTCATGCCTGAGTGACAGTGCAGAAGAACTAATGTGTTGCTCAATGTCCTCGTGAAGATTAGAGCAAACAAAAACTAGAATTGAGCTTGCATCAAGTGGTCCCAATGAAGACAAAACACCTACTTGATAGCCAATGTTGTGGCAAGAAATCCAATGGAAACACTGGATAGAAAAAATAATGCCTTGTGAATGTTTACCATTACTTCCACCAAGGTGACCCATGGAGAAGAGTATGCAAGAACCAAAGGAAGTTGTGTTTCTTACAAGAACCAAGCAAATATGTGGGTAAATCTGAAGTGGGGTGTGCATAAGGTGCAACAGCGAGAGCATCAGACACAATAGGAGGATCAAACACTGATGAATTAGGGTGTGTACATGCAGGAGAAGTAACAATAGGTGGACTGGGCGCACGCAAATGTATGCCCAACACACCAATTTGTTGTTGCAAACTAGTAACTTTGTTTTGCAATGAGCGTATGAGGGTACCTTTGCTGGAAGTTAAGGAGAGGAGAAGAGAATTGTGCTTCTTGATTTTCCTATTTCTTCTATAAATTTGATGTCTTCCTAAAGTGAACAAATATCAGAGAAAAACATTTCATTATGCAACTGTAGAGTGTGGAGGTCTTGGCAGGGAGCTATTACACAAGGCAAAAACAAAGGCCTTGGAATGAATTTCAAACAAAAAATACACTCAATTAAACCCTCCCGAGCAAGAATAAAGTTCATTTGTCGAGGGGTCTGATTGCCCATCAGACTGGGTCCCACCCTCCAATCTTCAACAACACAAGATAGGAAGAAGAAACAAAAAATATATGGCCCCCATGAAAAAATATCTCTCTTGAAAATATGTTTTGCCCTTATAAGTAATTGCCCCCCTTTAAAATATTTTTTGTTGGTAAAGGGAATTGACCCCCAAACCTCTAGTAATGAGTAGGCTTTAGTAAAGTAACTTATGCCATTGCACCATTTTGTACCTTCAACAATATAGATAGACAAATTCATATTTAAAATTGAAAATTAATTAAAATTCAAAATAAAAAGGAGAAGACTTACAACCTTCTATTATAAATATAGGTTTTGAGGGCGGGACGTTATGCTAGTACAACAGATAAACATTGCTGTGAATACTCAATTGCCAAGATGGCCAATAGTGGACTGATTCAGACAGTGGCAGAGCAGAGCAAAGGGGCGCCAAAAACTAATGCAACCAATGTCGATGCCAATTTCAATGCACACAGCAGCAGTGATTGGTCAAGCACAATATCCTTCAAACATTGTGCTACTTGATTGGCGTCCTATTTGGATTTTGAAGATAAGCACGTAACTTCTTCAACAAATCATTAAAGAATAAAGTGCCAATTGCCGAACAAGTCTTTGATACAATGTCTATGAATTTGTGGCCAGTCCAAGGAGACCCACATAAAGTTTATCGTGAATTTTGAAAATGTGCTGAAATCAGTTCTTGTTTGTAACTAGACACCTCGATGACAATCACTAGCAATAGTGAAACAGTCGTTCCCAACCATACCAATGCACTTCCAATTTACTCAAATATCAAAATTTCAAATTTCAAAAACAAACAGCCAATCATGAACCAATCGGTATGGTTCAGAATAAAAAAAATTCAAAAAAAAGTCACTAAGTGATGGCTGCAGAAATTTAGCTCTACTACCATATTGGTGTTGTGAATAGTCTCCAGGATCAATTTTGCATAATATATCCACAGTGAAACATTAGGCCTTGTACACAGCAAGATTGGAATCTAAGTCTCTGTGTATATTGTGTATCTCTTTCAATTGGTTTTTACAACAAGAACCTATAATAAATAGCCAAGTTGTGTTCGTTACACTGCTACAAGTGGTTGGAGGAAATGGCTAACTATGCACAAGAGAATAACTATTATGTGCACACTAACAAAATGCTACAAATAACTCTCTAATCGATAACAACTTGATCTAATTTAAGTTTAACCCTATTCTAGTGTGAACCAAGATAAAACCATGTGATGTCCCCTTTCCCTCGCCACAGGCCTGAGGGCCAGTACGGGTCCTAACCCTAGTCATGCCCAAGGGGTTACGGACGCCATGAGCTATTGGGTGTGAATATCTAGTCCAGTTGTTATAATTTTCCATTGACAGGGTTATAAAGTGCTTTCGAAGGGACTAGATGTTATGTTTTATCGTTGGAGGGGATCACTTAACTCCTAATGTTCTAATTTCGCGTTGGGGTTCACCTTTTTGGGCCATGGCGACTTGAAGGGGAAAAAGTAACTTTAAGTTACTTTATTATTTTGATCTTCCCTAGGGGAACATGCGACTTGGGGGTTTTAGGGTTTCCTTTGCGTGGGAAAAGTTATAAAAGGAGAAGAGGGGTGAAAGGAAATTCATTCTTGCATACATATTTTCTTTGGTGATACTTGATAGTGAGCAACTGTTGTTTGCTTGTTCTACTTGTGGAGTGAATCCCACAAGATCCCTAGCTTCGGTGGTGAGAGATCCACTCCTAGCTAGAAGGGCAGTCTTCGGTGGTAAAAGATCCACCCTAGTTTGCCAGGCTCTTGCACCTTTTCAGATCTGATTTGCAGTCATCTTCAGGCAGGGCTTTCCAAGGGCAGTTTCGGGAAAATCACGATAACTTTCTGAGTTTTTCTCCGTTTGAAGCGAAATTCATTGTGGCAGCTAAGGAGAGGTTCTTTGACGAAACGGCAGGGTTTGTTGAGGGTTTCAGCCATTCCTAAGCAAAAACGACCTGTTTGGAGAATTGCAGGCCCTAAAATTTAGGGTTTCGGGTGGAATTTTCTAGATCTAAAGGTTGGCCTGTTTTTCTCATATTTTTCATAAGTTATTTCTAGAATTTCAGCTTTTTATGTTGGGTATTCGAAAAGATATGAATTTTCCGGAATTCTATCATTTTCGGAGCTTATAAAAAAATTCCTGGCAATTTCCTATGTTATAAAAAAATATAAAAACAGTTTATTATTGTTAGTTATTATTTTTGCCAGCTTCCTGAGAAATTTGAAGTGTTTTGGGCAAGTATTTTTCAAGATATCATATTTTTATTGTTCGCTGCCCTATTTCTGCAAAAATCAAAAAAAAAAAATCAGATTTAATATTTGCTGCAAATTTCTGTATTTTGTCAATTTTTTGTAAGATCCCAACAAGGGATATTTCAGTGGTATCAGAGCCGTTGTTCCTCCAGCCTGTTGGGGTTGAAAGATGGGAGACATAGACAGAGACAGTGAAGAGATGGGAGTAGATCTGATGAAGCAATTGTTCGCCAATATGGTGAAGCAGCAGGAGACTACCAACCTCTATTTGAGCCAGCTCACTGAGAGGTTAGCACAAGGTAGGATTAAGGCTCATGCAGAGAAAGGAGAAGCTAGCAATATGGGACAGCATGGTAATAGAGGTGAGAGTGGACATTCGGGACAAGGGTCCCCTCATGCTTCTACCAGGCCCTTGGGACTCCACAAGCCTTCTTTCTTGAAGGATCCGGAAGTTTCGCAGACACGACAACCCGCAGACATTGTGGATGAGGAATCTTGTTGGGAGAAGTACTGGACATTAAGTGAAGGTTTCCGGGACAACATGCCATTTCAGGAGTATTGTAAAATGAAGATTGGCAGCAGGCCCAAGAGAGATTACCAGACACAAGCACCTGAGTTTCAGAGGAGATTGAGACAAATCTCGATTCCACACTTCTATGGCTCTAAGAAGTGTACCGCGCAATCTTGGATTTAGAAGTTGAAGACTTACTTCGACTTGAATCCCATGCGCGAAGAGGATGCAATTAAGTTTGCTATCCTACACCTCGAGGGAGATGCTCATGACTGGTGGCATCATGGATTGATCACGCAGGGGCACATGCATATCACTACTTATGCAGATTTTACACAGAGGTTGATGAGCAAGTTCGACAGGAGGGACCCAGACAGGTACTTCAGAGAGTTGACTCACTTGAGGCAAACAAGTTCTCTAGATCAGTACATTGCAGATTTTCAGAGGTTATCAGTGATGGTATCTGATGTTTCAGAGATGAGGTTGACTTCACTCTTCATGGCAGGATTGACGGACGCTTTAGCAGGATTTGTGAAGGCATTTGAGCCTTCATCCTTACATGAGGCTATTAGGAGAGCACGCGATTTGGGGTTGTCCACTCCGAAGTCGAGGTTTCCCCCTCGATTTCAGCCTAAGGTATTTCCTTCGAGAGTTGATGGTTCACAGCCGAAGGGGCCCTCACCTAAGTAGGATACAGCGAGGAGACCATTTGTATCAAGAGAGGACAGGGAGGAGTTGAGGCGAAAGAAACTATGTTTCGATTGCCGCACACCATGGGTTCCAGGACATGATTGTAGAGGAAAAGGGAAGGCCCAATTCATAGAGGTCTTCGAGGAGAGTGAGAGCGAGGAGGAGCGAGACGCTCAGGAGTTGGAGAATGAAGATGAAGAGACATTGGATAGTGCAGGGGTCGAACAGGAGGAGGAGACTTTTCCCCATGAGACTATTGCTACTTTGTCGAGTACCCCGAGGTACAAGGCATTCAGGGTCAAGGGAGTATTACAAGGTCAGAGAGTAGTAGTACTCATTGATAGTGGGGCAACCCACAACTTCATCGATGCATCTTTGGTAGAGAAGCAGGGATTACAGGCAGAAGACTTTGAGGGCTTCAATGTAGTAGTAGCCAATGGTGAGTCCATCAGATGCAGGCAGCGAGTTCCGCAGTTAAGTATCACCATGGGTAACCATACAGTGACCAACGACTTCTATGTGGTTGGTATTAGAGAGACCAACCTTGTGCTCGGTGTACAGTGGCTCGATTCTCTTGGAGAATTTCGGACTAACTTTCAGACAATGGAACTCAAGTTCAAGTCCGAGGGGAAGAATGTAACCTTGAGGGGTTTATTTTCAGATGCACCCAGGGTTGTCACAGCAAAGAGAATCAAGAGGATTCACAGGCACAATGGGATTGATTGGGCAGTACAGTGCTTGGTTTCTACCAAGAAATCAGAGGAGGGACAGTCAGAGTATCATGTGGATATACAGGGGCTATTGGATAAGCACAGTGCAGTTTTTAGTGACATACCACCTGGTGTACATCTAGATAGGGGATTTGAGCACGTGATTGAGCTTGAGGACACTAGACCAGTAGTTACTACTCCTTACCGTCACCCCAAACGGTTTAAGGATGAGATTGAGAGGACTATCCATGAGCTTATTGACATGGGACATATTAGGCCGAGTTCTAGTCCTTTTGCTTCTTCGGTGGTGTTGGTGAAGAAGAAGGATGGGACCATGCAGATGTGCATCGACTACCGGGCATTGAACAAGAAGACAATCAAGAACAAATATCCAGTGCCATGTATTGATGAGCTGTTAGATGAGCTACAGGGGGCAATCTATTTTTCTAAAATAGATTTGCGATCTAGATATCACCAAATCAAGGTTAGGGAGCAGGATGTGCATAAGACTGCTTTCAGATGCCATTATGGACACTTTGAGTTTCTAGTGATGCCATTCAGATTGTCCAATGCACCAGCCACATTCCAGTCTTGCATGAACCACGTGTTCAACCGCCATTTGCGGAAGTTTGTATTGGTCTTCTTTGATGATATATTGGTCTACAGCAGGACTTGGGAGAGCCATATCCGCCACCTTGATGAGATATTGGGGATATTAGAAGCTAATTTGCTATATGCAAAAGCTTCTAAATGTGAGTTTGGCATGACAAAGTTGCTGTATTTGGGATATGTGATTGGTGGAGGGGGAGTAAAGGTGGACAGAGAGAAAATATAGGCTATTTTGGATTGGCCGCCACCCAGGACATTGACACATATGAGGGGATTCTTGGGATTGTGCACCTATTACAAGAGGTTCGTGAAGAACTTCTCACGGTTGACTACCCCATTGACAGATTTGACCAAGAACGGATCTTTCACTTGGTCAGAAGCAGCACAACAGGTTTTTTATCATCTCAAGGAGGTGATGAGTTCATGTCTCGTCCTCGCATTACCAGATTTTTCTCTGCCATTTGTTCTAGAGTGTGATGCATCAGGTGAGGGGGTTGGATCGGTGCTTATGCAGGATAGGCACCCCATTGCTTATGAGAGTCAGAAATTGAGCCCAGTGGAGAGAGGGTATTCAATTTACGACAAAGAGATGTTGGCCATCATGCATGCCTTGACCAAATTCAAACAGTACCTTGTGGGCAGCAGATTCGTGGTACATATAGATCACAATAGTTTGAGGTTTCTTTTTGGGGCAGAAGGATCTCAACGACCGCCCACAGAGATGGGTGAACAAGGTCCAAACGTATGACTTTGACATAAGAGTACACAAGAGGTAAGAATAATGTTGTTGTTGATGCTTTACCTAGGAGGCCTTACCTTACTACTATGTTGAGTTCTATGTCTGAGATTTCAGTAGATTGGAAGGCTCACATACTTGTTGAGTAATCCAAGAATAGGTTTGCATGCGAAATCATGGATGGTATTATCAAGGATGACCGATACAGGGTGGTAGATGATCTCATTTTCTACAAGGATCGGATTTTCCTTGTACCGGGGTCTAAGATGAAGGATAAGATCCTTCGTGCAGTACATGATACGCCATTAGCTGGACACCCCGGATATTTCAAAACATATATGTACATCAGGGAGAGATTCACTTGGAAGGGGATGAAAGACGATGTCCTTAATCATGTTAGAGAGTGTATGGTTTGCCAGCAAACCAAATCGGAGCATTCTTTTCCTGCAGGGTTACTTAAGCCTCTTCCCATCCCCGAGCAGCAGTGGAAGAGCATATCCATGGATTTCATCACAAGACTCCCTATGGTGCATGGGCACAATTGCATTTATGTGGTAGTTGATCGATTGACCACTTATGTGCATTTCTTTTCTCTAACTAAGAAGCATGAGGCAGCTGACATGGCTTAGGTATTTTATACAGGAATTTTTAGGCTTCGTGGGTTGCCTAAAAATATTATCAGTGACAGGGATAAGATCTTCATGAGCAGCTTTTGGCAGGAGATATTCAGACTTGCCAGTACTGAGTTGACTCCCAGCACGAGCTACCACCCTCAAATTGACGAGCAAACGGAGATTGTTAACAAATGGATAGAGGACTATTTGAGGAGTTATGTGACCGGACATCAGCAGGCATGGATCAGATGGTTACATATGGGTGAGTATTGCTACAATACCACATATCAAATGAGCATCGGCATGACTCCTTTCAAAGCTTTGTATGGATACGATGCCATGTCATTTGCTGATTTGGTATTACCAAATAGTCGGGCTCCCAAAGCTCGAGATTGGTTACAGGAGAACCAGGATATTCTACGAACTCTTAAGGAGAACCTCCAAAAGGCACAGAATCAACAGAAGGTTTATGCGGATCAGCACAGGATAGAGAGGTCCTTCGAGGTAGGAGACTTGGTGTTCCTATGTCTGCAGCCATACAGGCAGTCGTCACTCAAACGGAAGGGGGCGGAAAAGCTGAAACCACGGTTTTATGGTCCATACAGGGTAGTCCGGCGAGTGGGTGCAGTTGCATATGAGTTGGATCTTCCAGAGCACAGTAAGATACGTAATGTCTTCCATGTGTCATGCCTTAAGAAGGCACTAGGACAGCACATTGTACCTTCTACAGAATTACGACCATTGGACGAGGAGGGGAAGCTGGTTTTAGAACTAGACTCTATTATTGAGGTCAGACAGAGGAAGCTCAAGAGCAGAGATATTACAGAATACTTGGTACGATGGAAGGGTTTGCCTCTTGAGGATGCTACTTGGGAAGGAGAGCAGATTCTACAGCATCCTAGTTTGCATTTGTTTGGGGACAAGCAAATTTTGGGAAGGGAGGACTGTAATGTCCCCTTTCCCTCGCCACAGGCCTGAGGACCAGTACGGGTCCTAACCCTAGTCATGCCCAAGGGGTTATGGACGCCATGAGCTATTAGGTGTGAATATCTAGTCCAGTTGTTATAATTTTCCATTGACAGGGTTATAAAGTGCTTTCGAAGGGACTAGATGTTATGTTTTATTGTTGGAAGGGATCACTTAACTCCTAATGTTCTAATTTCACATTGGGGTCACCTTTTTGGGCCATGGCGACTTGAAGGGGGAAAAATAACTTTAAGTTACTTTATTATTTTGGTCTTCCCTAGGGGAAAATGCGACTTGGGGGTTTTAGGGTTTCCTTTGCGTGGGAAAAGTTATAAAAGGAGAAGAGGGGTGAAAAGAAATTCATTCTTGCATACATATTTTCTTTGGTGATATTTGATAGTGAGCAACTGATGTTTGTTTGTTTTGTTTGTGGAGTGAATCCCACAAGATCCCTAGTTTTGGTGGTGAGAGATTCACTCCTAGATAGAAGGGCACTCTTCGGTGGTGAAAGATCCACCCTAGTTTGCCAGGCTCTTGCACCTTTTCAAATCTGATTTGCAGTCATCTTAGGGAGGGTTTTTCAAGGGTAGTTTCGAGAAAATCACGATAACTTTCTGAGTTTTTCTCCGTTTGAAGCGAAATTTGTTGTGGCAGCTAAGGAGAGGTTCTTTGACGCAACGGCAGGGTTTGTTGAGGGTTTCAGCCATTCCTAAGCAAAAACGACCTGTTTGGAGAATTGCAAGCCCTAAAATTTAGGGTTTCGGGTGGAATTTTTCAAAAGGTTGGCCTGTTTTTCTCATATTTTTCATAAGTTATTTCCAGAATTTCAGCTTTTTATGTTGGGTATTCGAAAATTACACTTTCTTGAAAAATATCCCCTTATACCTGATTATTCGCCAGGTAGAACACTTCTACTTCAGCATTTTTCAATAATATGATATATCCTCGTCTTATAGACACGCGACAAGGGGGAAGTTATTGACGCGCGACAAGGAGGATATGAATTTTCCGGAATTCTATCATTTTCAGAGCTTATAAAAAAATTCCTGGCAGTTTCCTATGTTATAAAAAATACAAAAACAGTTTATTATTGTTAGTTATTATTTTTGCCAGAAAGAAAAATTAAAAGTTCGAATTATTTTTTGACTTCTTGTGAAATTTGAAGTGTTTTGGGCAAGTATTTTTCAAGATATCATATTTTTAATGTTCGCTGCCCTATTTCTACAAAAATCAAAAAAAAAGAATCAGATTTAGTATTTGCTGCAAATTTCTGTAGATATCATATTATTTATTTTGTCAATTTTTTGTAAGATCCCAACAAGGGATATTTCAAACCAAGTTAGATAGCTAAAGACCACTTCTAGCCTTGTGTGAACAGCCAACAATATCAAAAAAAATGCATTGGATGAAATCTGTTCTTTATGCAATTTTCAAAGTTCCTATACCGTCAATCTTCTCATTACCACACACATGGGTCTCAATGATCCTTTTAATTCTTCAGCTTGTACAAAAGAGAAATTTATGTACTTTTTTTCACATTTATGATGTTTTTGGCATGCGAATTATTTCTATAATTGTTTACTCGAATGTTTTTTTGGTAAAGACATCAAAAGAGTTTTACAAGGGTAAAATGTAGCAAAGGGATTTGGAGCTATTAATACTAGGAAAAGTTCATGACATCACAACATAGCTATTAATGGTTATAAAATAAAAGATGAAAAATATGTAATACATTTATCTGGAACTGGTCATGGCTCTAGAATACAATACAATACTTACCTTTTCCAGTAAAAGCTTTTATAAATAAGAGCATTATGCCTCAACATGGCCCCACATGAAAATTTAGTGTCCAAATCAGGAAAAAAATTCTCCACTACACCCTTGTTATATCTAACAGTTACAATTCAAAAGTCAAGTATAATTCCTTTACCAGTCACAGATCGTCTTTTATGCCTCTTGTTGCTCAGTCTCCTCTCTGCTGGACCCTTCAAATCTTTATTTCTATTTAGATTCTCCTTTCTTTCTTTGCTGTATTTCACAACTACAGCTATGTGGCTATGACCTTTCTGAAACTCATTTAAAATATCATAAAGAGGTATATGATCTGGAACCCTGAAACAGTTGTCAATAGAAACTAATCATTTTCCGTGATTCCAAATCCCAAAAAATGTTCATGAAAATTTAACAAAACATAAAAGTAAAAATTTCTGTGGAATTCCATCCACAACTGGATTTCATGCTTCATTGGTTTGTTATGTATATGGTCTTAATTCTTCTTTTACTTGTTTATTTTATTTATGCTACAATATGTTGTACATAAATTAAATCAGATTCAGAATTGAAAGAGTTGGCCAAAATTCAAATGGAAAATTTCCTTCAAGCACAACTACATTTGTAAAGCTACATATACCATGGCTGTAGCCATGCAAATATAAACTCCACTGAAACATATAAGTTTAAACATGCTGACTCGCTTGAACAATGAGAGCAGCTTTTGGAGATAGAACTAGTATTTAGAACACAGATCAATTTACTTGTAAAAGTAAATCCACAAAACACCAAACCAGGGTGCTTGGTGAGGCACTTACGATTTCTTGATTTATCATAACCTCTCTCGAGCGGAGGTTTTAAGCTTGCTTGGCATAGAATGAAAGAAAGAAAATAAATTATATTAATGACCAAAAGTACTTCAATGGGACTCGAGAATATGTCCAATTACAATAAAAAGTGTTAGGGTAGAAATACTCTAGGCACAACAACCTAATTGCACTGAAAGTAAACACGGCTTAAACCCAATGCAGTGAACTTTCTAACCCATGTGGTTAGGGTAACAATACAAGTCATATCACTATGATAGGTCAATGCAAGATCTGAAAAATGCTCCGTGGGGAATGTTTAGAATTGAGACGGGCCATGGTGGGTAAACCTAGAAGGAACCAAAGCATTTCCCCTAGAATCTCTCCTAGCATCCTAGGCCAAAGAAGAAACAACATGCCATTTGTGGGATTTGAAAATAAATGAATTTACGAGTCAATTTGTTGATTTATTGTAGCCTCTCTCAAGTGGAGGTTTTAAGTTTGCTTGGCATAAAATAGGCCTTTTTTGCATAGTTCCACAGAGTCTCGGAACAGTGAGACAAGGGGATGTGGGGACGGGTCGCAGGGACCAAGGACCTAGGTTTTGGGACTGTGGGGGGGCGGCAATGCAAATATAATAACCAAAAACCAATCTTTCTCCTTTACAACATGATGGAAATCTACACAATCTCAATATATATAGTACTTGAAAAATTAGTTATAAAAAAATGTATAAGGAATAGCAATGAAACTTTGAAATACTTAACACATTGCATTGAACAATGAAATTGTCGAATATCAATATATTAATTTATATTCAAAATGATGATTACATCCAATTTTCAAATACATTTGGCCAATAGCCAATGCCTCCAATTAGAAATTGGCCCGAAAGTTTGCGCCAAACTCCTCATCACTCAAACTATTGAACGCCTCAAGTTAAAGCTCCTCCAAACCAGTGTTACGTAGGGACGCATCCCCCCCCCCCAAAAACCAACATGTCCAAGACATCTTGGGGACAGTGGGATGGGGGGAAATGTCCCCCCGCATTTTCAACAAGTGGAAAAAGCTTCGGGACACCTCTAAGACATCGAATATTAGGGGACGTCCCAGGGATGTCCCCCTTGTTTTTGGGGACATCGGCACGGATTGACATCCTAGGGAAATCTGGTTTTTTTTTAATATTTGAAAAAAAAAAATTTGGTTTTTTTCTCTTTAAAAACTGACATTTTTAATTGTATTCTTATAGTGTAAGATTGTTTTTGGAAGTCATTTATCTCTATTCCAAAAAAAGTCTATATGTATAAATCTAATTAAAATTCACTTTGGAAGCTCCAATCACTTGACAAACTTACACATCCTATATGTGTATTTCTATATCAAGAGAAAAGTTGTATAGATGATAAAAGCGGTAAGACAAATCAAAATGTTTACTAGTTAACCATAACCCAGTTGTATTGAATTACAAAGACATAATAAGAATCAAGAGTGATATATAAATATAAAAATATTCAAGCATAAATGCACATGGTGGACTGTCAGATTGTTATTCATAAAAAATTATTTAAAAAACGTGTATTTTTAATATTTATAATTTTATATAATATTTTAATAGTCCTCCCTCCGCAATCTCAAAATTTTGGAAATTTTTTGCCGTCTCAAAAACTCCATCCCCTTGTCTCCTGGAGTCTTGGGTAACACTGCTCCAAACCAATACCAACCAACCCTGTCTATGGCATGGGCCATGGCTTACCTTTAAGGCTTGAGGGCTTCCGACTTGATGAATGTCTTGAAATTTGAACGGTTGATCAATGAAGACTTGGCACTTGCTCTTCAAGCTTTTGTTCTTGCTCTCCTTCTTGATAATGATCTCAACCTCTCACTCTTGCGGCCTTGCTTGCTCTCACTCTTGCACTTACAGCCTTACTCAATGTTTTGAAGTTTTCAAACTGTCATAGTGATTTGGAGTGAGGGTGTGAGGTTCATTTATAGTGTTTTTGAGTGCTTACAGTGTGGGTGGGTCCCAATAAACTAGGGTTAGGTTTGAGGGCACAAACATCCAAAAAATGTATGTTTTTATTATTAAAAACACCTTTTTGGTGTTTTTGGAGCAAGGGGCAGTCACAAGTCTTTGAGATAGTCGAGGGACTTGGGTAAGTTTCCCTGAAGTCTGAGGCACGTCCCAAAGCCTCCCAAACATCCCCTCTAAGATGGAAACATCCTCACTTTAGGGGGAGGTCTCGTGACTCCTGGTGGCGGTGGTGGGACGAAGGGGGGATGTTTTCCAAACATCCCCAAGTCCCCGTCCCTTGAAACGTCAAAATTGGAGGGGGGACGCATCCCCGTGGAAAATAGTTTTTTTGTGATTTAAACACAAATTAATTAACTCATAAATGTAAATACATATTAAAACACCAAATGGGGTGCTTGGTGAGGCATTTACAATTCACCAAGCAACATGATTTGGTGTTTTAGTATGGAATTACATTAACAAGTAAATTGATCCAAGTTCAACACCCACAAATGGCATGTTCTATGCCAAACAAGCTTAAAATCTCCACTTGAGAGAGGCTACAATAAATCAACAAATTGGAAGTGCCTCACCAAGCACCTCGGTTTGGTGTTTTTTTGTGGATTTACATATACAAGTAAATTGATCCGTGTTCAAATTCCAAAAATGGTAATGTTCTAAGCCAAAAAATCTTAAAATCTTTGCTCAAGAGAGGCTACAATAAACCAACAAATTGTAAGTGCCTCACCACGCACCCCACAGTTCGATCTGTTGCTGTGGATTTACATTTACAAATAAATTGATTTGTGTTCAAATCCCACAAATGGCATGGTTTATGCCAAGCAAGCGTAAAAACTCCACCTGTGTGTTAAGTTTGTGATCCAAGTAGCTTATATTTTATAATATAGCTTTAAATGCACAAGGCATGTATCTCATTTATATAGCACCACCTTTAGAGTTAATAATGTTAATTAATGTCAGTGTTAGCTCTACAAGCAGTTGGACATGGGAGTTACTTGTTCAAGGTCTGTTTTATAAACTTGCAATTGTACTCGGAAATCTAATGCGATACAGTGATATATTTTTTGAGTATTTGATTGAATAAAATGTAGATTTAACTGTTGTTTTACTGAACAGTGGTATCAGAACCATTGACAATGGGCCATGAGGATGATAATGGTGGTTGAAGATACTGGGAGGAGGTATTCAGAGGTTTTCTTCAAAGGTTTTTAATATATTTTGTGTGCACATTGTTGATACTAATTTGTTTGGATCATGTGTGTGTAAAGAGGCATATGTTTGCTACATGATTTATTTATATCTGCTACAAGCACTTTAATTTTTTTGGAGTATTATGTAGAAAGGTGTTAATTTATGGTTTGAAGGCTTGATGAGAAGAGAGATGCTTTATTTTTTGAAAATTCTGTACAAAGCTGTGAAATTTTGGAAATAGTGTGACAAATGGCATTTCAAAATGCAGAAAATGTCAATTCTTTTTGTACCGAGGAACAGGCTGGTGTAATAGTTTCTTAGAGAAGACGTTTGTGTTGATATATGCTTTTTTAAATACTGATTTATACATTTTTAAATGCTAAATGGTGTTAGAACTTCTGCCTAGAGCATTGCAACATACCTGGCCATGAGTAAAGTGTTGGGATGGTGTGAGTTTTGATTGCTTTAGTTGTTAGACTTGACAAGCATTGGAAAAGCCTTGAAAAAAGAGCAACACCTGCAAATGTTGTCAGAGTGAGCAGAAGCATTATTACCTCTGCAAAAGAATAGTAAGGTTGCCAAAAAGTGTGGGAAGAGTGAGCATATGCCTAGAGCATATTCTTTAAAAATCAATGAGATAAGCGTGGTCAAAGATATCCTTAAAAAAAATAGTTAAAGTGTCACCTTTATTGTTTGCTGCTGCAGTGAATTTATTATCGGGAGAAAAATATTTCACTTCTGCTTTTATTTTTCATTGCCACTTGTTCACTATTGAGTATGCACAGTAAATAAGAAACCCTTTATATTTTTAGTCGAACATGAGTTATGTATATGTTTTTGAATTTACTCAAAAAGTGGCATAATAGAATTCTTGCTAAGTCAACTTAGCTTTAAGTGTTGCATGTGTAAGAAACCCTTCATATTTTTAGTCAAACACGGGTTATTTGAATGTTTTTGAATTTATTTCAAAAGTGGCATAACAGAATACTTGCTAAGTCAACTCAGCTTAAAGCATTGCATGTGTAAGACGTCTAAGGTTTAATTCTAACTTATATCTCAGTTTCCTACTTTGCATAAGTGCAAACTTGAGCATGCAAATGCACTTTTGAGTTATGTCAATTTAGCCATTATATGTCGAGTATTTGCATTGAAGTAGTACTAGTTAAATGCTAAGTCAATGCTCACCTAGAGGTCAAGATGTCTAGTATTTCCAAGTGCAAACTGATACTTTTTCAAAATCCCATTTTTTACCATATAGCCTATGTTTTTTGACATTTTTGTGAGTTAATATATTACATGAAAATAGGGTTGTAGTTAGTCATTTTCGATGTTTTGGATCATTTTGAATCTATCAGATATGTTTTGGACTAGCATCTTTTGAAGTCTCCTCTTGTCAGTGTATGCAAGTAAAGAATGGTGTAAGAAAATATCATTTTTCTCTTTGGATAATTTAAACTAGGATGATAAAGTGACCATTTTAAAGATACACACAAGAGGATTATAGGTTGCTAAAGTCATGAATCTAGTAGGTGATAGTCCACATTATATGAAATAAATTGGGTTTCAAAGCCTTTATCTAGGATAGGCAAGTGGTGTCTAGCTAAGTCCCAATTATAGATTGATTGTGCAAGATTGGAACCAGATATAGAAGCTTATGCTAGGGTTGTAAACATGCGTCGTAAGGATCAATAGGTTGTAAAGCCCAAAGCACGGATGGTAAGGTAGGGACCGACAGATAATAATGCAATAGATTAAGAATATGCTTCTTTATTCTAACCTACACATGACAAATCAAATCTGAAATAACATAGAGGAAATGACAGGTAAGAGATACTTACCTTTGTGCGGACACCATTGGCGCATTAACTTCCCCCAGGGTTAGTAGCACCTTAAGAGAGAGTTGATGTGGTGGATCATAAGTGAATAGAAGAAGATCTATAAAAGCCACTTGTTGACGATTCCAAAGATTGGGAAATCATGGAAAGTGCAGCTCCTGTGTTTGGGAGTCCTAAGTATCCAATGCTCCAACTATAGACTCCAAAAGATAAGCAAGACTGTAATGTCCCCAATGGACATTATTTTACCCCTAAACAGATTTTAGGCAATCCCAACTTTAAATATGAAAAATACAGACAAATGGGAGCCAAACAAAAAACTGATTTTTGCAGAAAATTTAATCTAGGGCAGCGAACAGAAAATAATGAATAACTCCAAAAATACTTGCTCAAATCTCTTAAAATTTTAAATGGAGCTTGCTAATACATTAACAGATATTATAGAACTATTTTTCGAATTTTTCGAATAACAGAATGCTGCCAGAAATTTACAGCGTGCCCTAAACAACTGAAAACTTCTAAAATTAATATCTTTTGCTAGAGAAGTCTAAATGAGCTGAAACTTTGGATCTGGGGCCACAAAAATATGAAGAATAATATTCCAAAAATAGTTTTCGCACAGCAAACACGAAACCCTAATTTTGCCTTAAAAAGTAGGTCGGCCAACACATTTAGGGCATCAATTCAGCTCCAAACTTGACAAACTAGGGTAGATCTCTCACTACTGAAGAATGCCCTACTAGCTAGGGATGGATCTCTCACCACCGAAGCTAGGGTTCCTGTGGGATCTTACTCCATAAGCTGGATATTTGCAAACAGCAGTTGCACATGAAAGAATATGCATAAGCTACAAGCTTAAGACACAAATTAGAAAATATCAAATGGTATGGAATATCTTTCCCTTCAAGTCGACTTCTCTTTATAAAGGAAAAAGAAACCCAAAACAACCTCCACAATATCCAATTAGTTCCCAAGGATTTTCCCTATGCAAGCATTTAATATTTTCCCATATTAAATGCTTTTTCCAACAACTTTTTTCCTCCTAATGCAAGTCACATTTTTCTAGGGGAAATACATAGTAAAATGGGCATTTATCCTTTCTATGTTCCCATTCCCCCTTCTAAGGCAAGTCGTCTTTTCACCTAGGATGGATAACAATTTATATTTGGGCATTTTCCATCCTTGATTTAATAATTATTAAGTCATATAAATTATTATAAGTGCTCTATATATTTTTTTCTTTTATTAATGGCACTTTATAATAATTAAATATAACTTAAGCCACCCTTATATTCTTCCTCTGGCCGTCGGGTTGACAAAATAGGCCAAAGGTCTTCGAATGGGAAGGGGATATTACAAAGACTAACTTCAAGACCTTGAGAGAAAATTTGCGAGTGCAAACAAACCAAACGAATGATGATGATGTGATGGATAATGCACTAAAATGTGTGTATATATAGTGGACATGATTAAACATTAGAGTTTTTTTAACTGATGGCATCGACACAGCCGGATGTTAGAAACAAAATCTAGATAGCGTTGACCATGGTCAATGCCGTCAGCTCGAGGTAGTGTGCTCTCACGGTATTCTAGAAGGAAGTCTCAAAGGATGGAGGAAGACTCTGGAGCTACTAAAAGGTGATATGACAAAGGTATAAGTGTTGTAAGTAAATATGGAGGTGACTATAAGAGGATAACAGGGTCATGTCGTAGGGAGACTGTAAAAGATGACTATTAAGGTATCAAAGGTATCTACGGTGCAGTAACGTGGACTGCACATCAAGGACCTCTCATAAGTACCAATGCCAACCAACACAATATAATTGTTTCCAATTGCTCCCGCTCTCAGTAATATCCCTAAGGACATCGCTCCAGGGAAGCCAATGTGTGAATAGTGATTGTGAAGAGCAAAATTCAATAAGAAGGAAAATTAGGTGTATACAATGAGTATGTATTGAAAATTCACTTTGAACAGAGATATTGAAATGTATAAAGGGTGCATTTTCGGTCATATCCAACACCTTAGTATTGCTCTAAATTTGACAATGGGAAGTTTGTTTTTTGAACACCATGAATGTAACATTGTACTTTCATGTCATCAGTATCATCTACGACAAACATGTTGTATTGTGTGGACTACAAATACCTTGGGATTGAGCTAGATTACAGAGCATGGAAAGACCCATCTTGAATTAGTTGCTAGCTCAACACTAGGGATGGTGGTTTAGTGGAAACTTTGGTTTTGGTTTTGTTCTAATTTTGCTAGATGGTAGCGGTTTTTTAATTTCTTGATATTATCGATGAGGAGTGGACCAATTATCTATTGGTTTTATGTTGCAAAGACTTCTCATTTCTTGACTGATGGGGGAAGAGTTGTTTTGGTTTTGATCAGTCTCCGAGTGATTGCACATTGACAAGGGTTGTGTTGTAAGTGCCATAGTGTTTACAAAGTGGTTAGAGATGTTAGGGCATTAGGTAAGATGTTTCATACATAAAGTGCAGAATTATCATTGAGATAGGGGTCAATGTAGTTGAGAATCCCAAAGATGACGCTCATACTACAATACAAGTAGGAATGATAAGAGGGATGAGTATTCCTGTGATGATGCTCATTAACGTGCCATGTAGTGTCATGAGGTAGCACGATTGCAAGAAGCATAGAGCATAGGAGGTCAAAATGCGAGGGAAGCAGTAGATGTGTCAGCACAAGTTGATTAGTACTAGAGGTACAGTGGACGAACTGGTAGGTTGCTTCTATTTTGTAGGATAGCTTCAGAGTCACATTGCTCTAAATCATTTTTTGGTCCCCTCTGGATTAAGGGGGGTTTGTTACCTTTGTGATACAAATAGCTTATGTTTATGATATAGCTTTTGTTATAACAAATGCACGGGGCATGTAACTCATTTATGAAACACCCCCTATACAGTTAATAATGCTAATTAATGTTAGCGTGTTAGTTGTACAAGCAGTAGGGTCAGGCAGTTGGGCCCAATAATTAACCATGCAAGTTTTGTTCTATGAACTTGCAATTGTACTTGGAAACCCAATGCAATACAATGATATATTTCCTTTGTATTTGATTGAATAAAATGTAGATTCAGCTGTTGTTTTACTGAACATTGAGAGAGGCTACAATAAATAAACAAATTGTAAGCGCCTCACCAAGTACCCCGGTTTGGTGTTTTGGTGTGGACTTACATTTAAAAGTAAAAAAGTATCCACTATTTGCAATTACACAATTCAATGCAAGACAAGTTGAAAATGCATTTGTTTGTGGTTGATATGGTCATTTATACATCAAGTGTCCAGCATATGGAGTGTAAAAGCCATTCCAAATGATCCTACTCTGCAAGCCTTGGTAAAGATAAAGACAACATAGAATGTATGGAGCACCGACAAAGACAAATCACTGACGCAGAGGAGTTAGATATTGTCTGACAAGTAAAGATCAATTATAATCATTAAACAAAGAAACCAATTTACCTGGGAATTTTCCGAATGGTCACATCTTTTATGGAAGTGTCATCTTCAGGACGAATAGTCAGCAAGTTTTTCACCTGTAAGAAATTTGAAGACAACAAAAATGAGATTATTTAAATAAATCAACTCGTACTTTTCACTAAGTTAAACAAGAATAGGCTTCCTAAAATAATTTACTAGAGAGATCATGCATTGTAATAGGTCGTGTCACCTAGATCTATGCTGATATAACAGGTCACAGCACCTAGATCTGTGCTGATATAACAGGTCACATCACCTAGATCTGTGCTGATATATTTCATTGTGGACTATCCTCGCGACATCGGTGCATTGATGAAACTATGTACTCTCTATAATTCACAGATGGGGTCTTGAGATATCTTTGCTTGACCCATAAGGTGTAAATGCAGTTAAAAATGTGTCTTCAAAGTTGGAGATTTAATATGGCCGACAATGTTAGACCAAAGAAAACTATAAATGTATTCATTTTACCACAAGTGCATCCAATTGCATAATAAATTTTAAATATAATGAGTATTGGATGAAGATGTCGCAATTGACTCAGCCTAGAAAACTTTAAAATTTAAAAATATCATAAACTTGCTTATGCTATTAATTTCATCAGTCTTTAGACTTGAATTCCACACGACACTGAATTTAGAATGCTTTGTCTCTGACTTCTTCCAAATTAGTCTGGTACATCTAGTTGTTCAAAGATATTCTGTACATCCTCCTCTAGATGACTGCGAGATATGTACTTGCCACTGGATTATAAGGTCGTTCAATGTAGATTTGATCTTGTACTGATTATATATGGGGCTAAAAAACATCAACTTAACATGGATCCATTTCATTAATAATAAGGTAGTTCAATGGAGAATTGCTCTTGTACCGCTCATACATGAGCTAAAACATATCAGCTTAACATGTATCAATTTCATTAATAATGTCACCTATCACCAATACAAATGAATAAGAATGAAGCCTGTTGACTTCTTAAAAATTAGAGAAAAATATACTTATATTATATTAACCAAAAACAACATATTTGTTTACAAGTCACCAGTTGAATCCTCCAAGTACCGCTGTCATACCATCTGTGCCGGTAATACCATATCCATGATAGCCTGTGGCTATTGCAGCTCATTAACGCAGATATGCGAAATTAAAAGGTATAATGAACAAATTGGTGTTGAAACATATATAATTTATTGTAGAATAGTTTCTCGATATGACTACATAATATTTTTTAGGCTTCTTCTCCCTGATGATGGGTACATTAGTGGACTCAAAACGTCAGATCTAAAAACTATTATGCAGTCGTAACCAGGAACTATTCTACAATGATACCACCCTATGAAAAGAACCTCAAAACTCTGGTATCTAATCTATTTTTCATGCAAATTACCATGATAATAAACAGATAAACATGCTCCAAACAACTGAAATACATGCTACAACATTCGTAAATGAATAATATTAAAGAGGAAATTAAAACTTCTGCAAAACACTTCCATAAGACCAAATTTATCCCATGGAAACACAATTTGGGAAAAACTCCAGTAATTGATAGATGCCTCTATTATTCAAATGTATTACGAACATTTTACAAAAGATATGCCCCCTCCAAGAGCTTGAGACCTCTTGGTGTTTCTCCCACCTGCCTGCGACACGTGAGATAGACAATAATGGAACTACTACTGCTCTACAATCCATTTATGTCTGAATTAATGAACATAAGAAGCTGCTTGTACTTCCAAACTCACATATGTGGTGTTCAGGTATGAGGTTGAAGTTGAAAAGCTGACCTGAGTATGCTGAAAGACTCCCTATACCACGTACACCCTGTTGAACCTGTCCTGGGAGCCAAACAGCCATTCTATACAGATTTATTGCCCAGTGAATTTGTTCATTACCCTGAAAATCCAAGCTGGAAATTGCCTTCTGACTTGTCCATTTGATCATATTCTCACACTAACAGATTCACAGGCCAAAAAATCTGCCCTGCATTAGTTTTCCCCAATTTCAGTCATTGCTGACACCTTCCCGAATCTTTGCCAATCATCAAGGCATGGTTTGTTTCTGATCTTTAAGTGAGCTGATACATGAAAGGGCTCATTCAATTCATCTCGGCATCATCCTCCTACCACCTCTTGCTCAGATTTGAATGGGTTGGTGACTTGATCTTTTGCATCAGACTGATCCGATCCATTTTAGATAAATCCATACAAAAATAAGATCCTATCATCCACACACATCGCGACAGGGCTAAAATGGGAGGAGAAACAGAGAAACCACAGTTTGACCTCAATGCCAAATGGGATGACAATCTTGACATTACACTCCGCCGCTTTGGCTACTCCTCCCTTGCTGGAGCAGGCTGTTAAAATATAACACATTATATAGAATGTAAAATCAGTTACGTGGTTGTTCAGTTGGTAACTGTACAACCACCTCTCCTCTTATATAAATAAATCTCTGCCTGTATCATTTGGACATAGTGCAGTTTTCTCTTTGCCTTCTCTCGATTTATTCTTCTCTTTGTATTTTCTAACATTGGTATCAGAGCGTTGAAGGTTTGCAGTTCGAGGAAGAAAAAAGTCATTTAGGCACGAACTGGAAGCTCTTGGTGGAAGCCCTAGTACAGGCAAAGGAGAAGTTTGTGAAGGTCGCACAGACCTAAAGCATTCGTTCGTGGAGCTTATTGCAAAAGCAGTCGCTAAGAGCAAACGTGAGTGCCAAAAGTCGTGGTTCGAGGGCAAAAACGTGAAGCAACACAAGTCGGTTTTGCAGAAAAATTACAGATGGCCTTTACATCCATTTCAGAAAATCGTGAAAATACACAGTCGTGAGATCGCTGAGTCAGACTGCGAGGAAATTGACGCGAGTTTTTGAACAGGACGTGGGGAGGACACGGGCAGGACGCGGGACAGACGACAGCAACTCGGACAGGAGGGAAGCGAGCAACAAAATCGTGGTTCTGGTCAGCACCTGCAGAACAAGGAAAATCGCAGACAGCAAATACGTGGACAGAATCGCTGGAGGAAAAACGCGGGGCAGAAATCGTGGTACGCATCCTGCAAAAATCGTGGGTTGCATGCAAAGACCATTTTTGAAATCGTGTGGCCAGACCAGGTGCAAAATCGTCAATAAGTCGTAGAGGCATTAGCAAATCGTGAGAGCAAGGCAAAGTAATAAGATTTTTCGAATAAAGTGTTTTAATATTTTCTTGCCACGTATTTGCATAAAATATTTTCCCACAGCCACGTATCAAGCGCATTGCTGGAGGTTAATTACATTTAATATTACTTGGTGGAATAAGTAATACTTGTTGGACTAAGGATTATTTTATTAAGTGTGAGGCAAATTATTATTTTATTATTTTCCGTTACTTTTGGAATAATAAAATGGCAAATATATCACACTTGACATTGCCGGAGATGCACAAAAATTAATAGGCACTAATTTTAATGTATGGAGTCATAAGATTTTAACAGTCGCGGAGTTTCGTGATTGTGATAAAATAATCAAGGGTGATGAAAGTCGACCAGCGACGAACTTCGAGGATTATGACAAATGTTATAAGGAAGCGTTATTGCTTCTCAAGTTATCGGCGTCGGATGATTTGATACTGGAAGTGCGGAATGCCACTGTGGCAAGCACATTATCGGCCAGTCTGAGGGATAAATATCAGACGTAAGAGAAGAGTCGGGTTTTATACTTGAAAAATATGCTCTTTTCCGTAAAGTTACAAGAAGGTGGATCACTGTCTGAGCACCTACTTCGGATGAAAGACCTCCGAGACCAGTTATCTTCCATTAACAAAAAGGTGGATGACGATGATATGGTGGCTCTGGTTTTGAACAACTTACCTTCTTCGTATGAGTCATTTGTGGAGGCACTCCATTTAATGGTTGAAAGTCAAACACTCACGTTTGACAAGGTGAGTTCCTACCTGTTGCAAAAGGAGCGGAGACAACTTCAAGCATAATCTAATTGTGACCATTCAAAGAGTGCTCTTGTCACTCAGTCAAAGGGAAAGTGGAAACGTCAATCTGGTGAGTCTTCCACTTCGGTATCAGGTCACATGTTATTACTGTCACAAGGTTGGGCACCTCAAGAAGGATTGTCGGAAGCGGATGTATGATCTTTCGAAGCAGAACAAAAAGCCATGTAATGAGGAACATGTGGTAGCAGTTGCAAAAGAACGGGATTCGGATGACGGGCATGCTCTTTATTGTCTTACGACATCATGCTCAAATGATAGTGGTACCAGTTGCTGGATTATTGACTCTGGTGCGTCTGCACATTTTTCATGTCGTAAGGACTGGTATGTTTCATTTACTGCAAATATATGTTTTGAATCAGTAGTACTAGCTGATGGAGAATCACTTGCAGTAGAAGGGATAGGAGATATATGCATTGTATTGAATAATGCTCATATATTGTTGGTACAGAATGTTAGATATGTACCTTCTTTACAAAAGAATCTTCTATCTATTCGTCAATTGACTGAAAATCCCAATATTTCTGTGGATTTCTGTGGAAAGAAGTGTGTTGTCTCTGATGTGAAACAGAGACGGATAATTGCACTTGGTATTGGGGTAGGTGGTCAGTATTCACTTGTTGATCCGCTGCATGAATGCACGACAACTCCACCATTCATGAATGCACGTGTGGAGGAAGCAACTCCACACATTCAGGATGTGGAGGACAGTCAATGCCTGGGAGGCACCATTCTGTGGACTTGGATATAGTCCACCTACATGCACCTATTGTGGAGGGAATATCCACTATACTGTGTACGGGAGGCGGACATGCCTTGGGAGGATGGATTTCCTCATTTTGAAGAACAATTTGTTGTGGATGGAGACTCCACTATTCCAAATGCATTGATGGTGCATGGTGAGATGGCATGCCTAGCCACTCACTCAGAGGTTCTTGTTCGAAGGGCAATAGAGCATGAACAGTTTGCTCATTGTGTTGTGAAGGATCTTTCCCAACAGAGGGGTATAGATGAGCAAATAGATAAGATGGAGATGGTTATTTCTCCTGTTGAGACGGAGACCATTGCTGAGACGGAGATGGTTATTTCTCCTACTATTGAGGAGTTGGTTCTAACTCTTGCATAGATGGTCACATTCCTTTTCTTGAAAAAGTTGGATGAGCACTACATGGTGGTGCAAGGACGTGATCGAGGTGACTTCGATCATAGGATAATTGAGTCTTTGTACAGACTCCAGCAGGCGACACAAGCTTGGAATAGATTTTTCAATCCACATCTTCGAGGTTCTGATTTCAGCACTCTGGAGATGGGGTTGACACTCTCAGCCATTGGTGAATCATCACTGGTCAATGAATCACGAAACAGAGAACCAGTGGACCACTTGCCATATCTTTTGTTCATGGGACCAGATTTTTGTGTTGTGGTTCGTCTTCATTCGACAACTGCATCACAGTTAAGGACTGCTGATTTTAAAGTACAACTTATGGCATAGTCTGTAAATGTAATGACTAAACATATGGGCTTTAGGAAATTTCTAAAATTTCGGGACAAACTTTGTCTTGTTTCCGGTTTAGTCATTAAGAGGGGGTGTTAAAATATAACACATTATATAGAATGTAAAAACAATTATGTAGTTGTTCGGTTGGTAACTGTTCAACCACCTCTCTCTAAATAAATAAACCTCTGCCTGTATCATTTGGACAGTGCAGTTTTCTCTCTTGGCTTCTCTCGATTTATTCTTCTCTCTGTATTTTCTAACACAAACATATTAAATTTACAAACATACAATTAAATTGAGTACTTATAAATTGAAAATAAAGGAATTGACTTGAAATTTAAATTCAAGTTTGAAGTTATCTTGATGATCTCTACAACTTTTTTCACAAAGGCATTGTCAAAAACTGGCTATTACAGTACTCCTTTCATCAACTTCCTTTTAATATGTAGAGTCTAGCCATTCTTGACCCATAAACATCCGCTTTAATAGTGTTAACAAAATACATATACTTTGCAATGTATCAACAGGGTTTGAGCAAACCTTGTGAGCTTCTATGGGCCTCGCAAATGCTCTTTCCCCTTGGTGACTACAGACACATTCGTCAAGGCTATTACAAATCCAAGGGTGATGGCACCTGAACTGCAAAATTTTGTGATGTTAGTTGACATCTTCTACAACTATGTCTCACCCAATCAATTTTGACTCTATGCTCCATAAGCAAGGTCAGGAAAAATAAGCCGCACAATGGCTCCAAAAGAGTGATGGACTAGCCTGTCAAGTTCATGAAGGAAAGAATCTAACCATCCTAGCTGTCACATATGTTGTTGTATGATCAGTGATCAACTTGCACAACAATCTCGATGCCCACCTCTTAGACAACCTGCTTGCAACATTAGATTCAAAGTTTTTGAGATGCTTTAGCAATTGTTAGAGATCATCATCGCATTTGTGGTCGATCAGAAAATCATTTGACCATTTGAAGCCAATAAAAAAGTCACGAGGGTGCAGCTTACTGTCCATCTGATCCATACCATCTGGAAGAGATGATGCACTCTTTTGAACTTTCGCCTGCGTGGAGGTGTAGTGGGTAAGGGTGCAGCCTCATCATCCAAACCCTTGTTCACAGAGGTGGTCAAAAATAAATCAATCACTCCATCTGACGCGAATCCTCCTATGCCCAGTGCATATATTGTGGACAAGTTAGAAAAAGTGCCGTTGCAACAAGTATACTACACAATTGAAATTACTTACACTCCACTCAAAATCTACAATAAAGGAGCAGGCATATGTAGGTTAATGGGTTCTGGCCTACTACTATAGATTTGTATAAGTGGATACTTCGACTTGAACAGATAAGTGTGAGATATCACTTTGTTCTGAAGGATTTTTAATTGTCCCTTTTTACAATCATGATGCATATCAGAAAGTGATGGAGGATGGACCCTCATTTTGGGGAAGAGCAGGACTGTTAATAACACCATCGTTTCCAGAATTCGATTGCCCAAAATAACCTAAACAACTTTGGCAAATTCTACCTAGTTGTGGAGACACAACTTGGGACACTATCCCTTAAGCGCAGAGGTATTAAGGGAGATAGTGAAAAAGCTGCAGCGTGGTTTAGCCGACTACTAGGCTCATGATAAGTGTTGACCCAGATCTACAGTAGAGGCATGCCAGAAAAAAGGATTCTCAAGTTAGAATCCCCCCAAGTGACATCTTCAGGTTCACCCTAAGCAATGCTTGTAATTGAAGGTAACGAGAAGAAACCTAAGGCTTAGTGAAGATGTCCAGCAACCCGATCAACTGTGAGAACAGGTCAACTCCAAGCGATACAACTCCATCCTCAGACTAACTTGCCGAATGAGAGTACACATGCAGATCTTGTTATAGCTTGGTAGTGCTTGGTGCTCAATTGGGTTGTGTACAATCTCAATCAGAAACTCTGGTTATCACACCAGATCAAAATGTGGAAGGTCTATTGTGTAAATCCGATATCTCACCATCGAGTACAATATGTCAAAGCCAACAGATGCCTCTGTCCAGAACTTTAATAGATATCTAAACTGTATGTCAAAACCTCATTCAATGACAAAGGTCAACATGCAACCTCTGTTTCTTGCATGCTCATGCAACATGTCCAGAGCCAAGGTGACCAAGATGAATCCAGAAGTAGATTGGTGGGTATCAAAACATCTACCCCAATTCGATGTTTGTTGGAACCCCTCAATAGACAGGTCCTTGAGGTGTGCCCTATTTGTCATGGGTTTTAAATTCATGGTACTGCCTGATAGGCAGATGCTTTACCACAGTTAGGGGATAGAGAAGTCCCTCCTCATTCCATGGGAGAGGTTCCCTTACTTTGAAAGCAAGCAACAAAGCTTATATAGCAAATGTACAACTTTCATCTTAAGGCTGGACCTTTGACATCAAAGGAAAATGCTTTTATACCAAAATAGATTATCAATAGCAAACGAATGGAAGTTTTTTTGAAGTCATTTCCAAAGCCCCTCCAATATAACAGTACTGTCTCAGGAAATCACGTGATAATAGAGTATAACTCCTATCCCAGCGTAGTGAGCATAGAGTGGTACATTATGTCAATAATCATTCACATTCACATGTCATACGATATCATGTCCACAGACACAAACTTGATAAAATCTCAAAGGTACAAGATGTTTTAACACCGCAGCTGAATGAATTCTTAAGGAAGTACAGTAATATGCCTAACCTATACCATATAAGTAGCTTTATATCAAGGATGATACTGGTAAATGAAGTTAAATATGTATAAAAGTTCACTAGTAACTAATAAACCATTAATTCACTTGTAAGACTATAATTACATACTTCAAAAGTATCAGAGGGTCCAACATTTGCAACTGAGCCAAACTCTTGCATTTATAGATGAAGCGTTGAGAGAGATAGAATAATAGACAAAGGAAAGAAATCTGATTTGGAAGCACAACCACCAACACATCGGAATGCCCCTACAAATCTGCCTAGCAATCTGTCAACATTTGGTTCTGCATGTCTTTGGCGTGCTAAAGAAGAGAAGGATGGAAGATCAGATCAGATCTGGGTAGTTGAAGCAATTGGACTCCCGTATTGACAATGGCAGGGTTGATTAAGACGCTTCTTCCAGATTTCCAACCATCAAACTCCGTTGAGAAAAGGAAGTGACAAAATGCTTCCATGGCATAGATGGAGACCAAGATGCTTTCCAACAGTGATAAAATTTGTCGAATTTCTGACTCATTGGAGCGAAAGATTATGCACATTTGAATGATTTGAATCGAATTCGTGCATCAAAACAAATGGCGAACCCTTGCAAGCTTTCGCAGTAAATGGATCAGCAGGCCCGATTAAATGAAATTGCACCTTTAGTGCAAAAGTATGCAAAGTGCAAGAAGTATCCCAGCAAGCCCGCAACTTCACTTTTGATATAGGTCTGACACATTAAATCTTTATTCATGAGTATGTAACGAATGTACGCGGCTCACTTTATAATTTTACTTCTTTTGGAAACAAGGCCCAAAATCTCAAAGTTCTCCGCCGACCCATTTTCCTCCGTCATTTGACTTTTCAACACGGGCTCAGAGGATTTGTCTTTTTCAATGTCGGCATGAGGGGGGCTTCACGGTTCACTTTATCATTTTTATTTATGCATTGTAAAATTGTAATGGTCATGTTTAGTGCCCATGATATTAACATTTCAAATAAAAACTATTGGTGAGCATGTAGGCTCCAAACATTATAAGCCCCCTTATGGTTATAAAAGGGAGGTCGCTTGGCCATTAGATTATTATGTTACGTGGATTTCTCATTTCGGTGAAGGATTGCTTGTTAAGCATCTTTTCCTCTCTCAAGGACGAAAACCCTTGATTGAGGCACTCCCAAGGACAAAAACCCTTGTGGAGAAGTGGTGTGGACGAAACCCCATGCTACCCTTTTGGTGGATATCTTTTTATTGCCGGTTATAACAGATTTCTTCCCTAAGCGACTTGTTTGGAGGTGTGTTTTCAAGGATATTGTTGGTTTCTATGTGATCTCTTTGCATGGTTAAGCTCCTTATGATTTATAAAGGTGAAATCTTCCATTTTATCAATTATTTGGTGCAAATTATATTTAATTTCAAGAGGGGCGACCTATATTGAGGTGATGTTTTGGTATGTGCGGTGACATTTTGGCAAATCGGAAATTATCATCTTATTCTCTAGAATTCATAAGGCCAATATCTCAAGTTTCCTGATTTTCGGTGCTTTTTAAGTTGAGTTATGAATTTTTAAAAATAACACTGCAGACAAGGGTTTCTTGAAATTCATATCTAGGGCATTAAAAATCAGATTTCTTGCACTACATGATTATTGGGGTTATATCATAATTTTAGAATTTCAAGTGGGACTAATTGAAGGGTTTTGAAGGCTCAAAAGTGGAGTTGAATTCCATAAACAGTTCGCTGAGCTAGAATATTGCAAAAATCAGATTATTTTCAGTTGGCTGGTTTTAAAAAACAGACTTGGTTATTTGGTGTTTGAGCTAATTTCCTTAATTTTCAGTTTTAACCCCAAAAGGGATATTACAATCATGAACAACAAGAATATCGGGGAGAATGTACACACATGAAAGTTCACTGACTCCAAGTTTGTACTATCACTAACCAAGTCGACCCAAGAAGTGTCGGTTGGATCAACCATATGCCAACCACCAGTACCAACCATGTCTAATAAAAAAGTAAAGTATGCCCATGAACATAATACATAACACAAAACATAACATTGATGCTTTATTCATAACATACAAACTTATTACAAAAGTTCCAGCTTTAACTGAGTACCAACACAACCCTCCCCACCTTTCTTCTCTGGGCTTGTTAGCAACCCTACTGATTTCTGGTAACTAGTTGGAGGGTGATTGGCACAAAACTGAAATATCCCTTGTGGGATATCACTTAAAATCCACAAAATATATTAAAATTTGCAGCAAATAATAATCTGATTTTTCTGGATTTAAACCCACTAGGGCAGCAAACTGAAATTTAAAGATAACTTGCAAAATACTTGTCCAAATCACATGAGATTTTATAGAGAGCTTGCTAAGATGAAAACAAAGACTAAAAAATTATTTTTGGGATTTTCTGAGTAATTGATAACTGCCAGTAATTTTCAGGATGCCCTAAACTGATGAAAAACTTCAAAAATTCATAACTATGTGAATACAACTGATAAAAAACTGATTTTCTAGAAATATCATCTACAAAATATATAGAAGAGGTTCCAACCTTCAGATCTGGAAAATATCACCTGAAAACATTAAAGAAACCTGCTGCAAATCCCTAGGGCTGACTTCACCCTCTAAAAGGGGCTGGAAAACCCTCAAAACACCTTCAAAAGCTGCACCAAACTTTGCCTTTAGTGCTGGGAATAATATGACATGCAAATCCGTGAAATCTTCTCACTCTGGTACTGAAAATAACTTCTGAAACCCTCTGAAAATCCTTTCTAAAATCTATGTAAAATCTGCCTAAATATATGTTATGAATAGGCTCCAAGATAGCAAACTAGGGTGGATCTTTCACCACCGAAGAGTGCCCTACTAGCTAGAAGTGGATCTTTCACCACCGAAGCTAGGGTTCCTATGGGATTTTACTCCAAAAGCAAAGGAAAATGCAATCACCAGTTGCTCCAATGTCAAAATATGAGTATGTGTAAAAATGTATGAATAACTCTCCTCAAGCACTCCTTTTATAACTTCACCATGCAACAAGAGGCCCAAAAAAAGACCCCAATCGACCCCCCTTGGGAAAACCACATAAATATAAAGTAACTTAAGTTACTTTTTCCTCCCTAGTTGCCAAAGGGACTTAAGTGACCCCCAACAAAGAAATATAACAATAGTCCCCTCCTCAACGACAAAACATAACATTATTCCCACCAAGTTGCTTAAAACTAATGCCAATGGAAAAGTACAACAAATAAGCAAGGTGGTAATCAGACATCCATACCCAATAGCCTCCAACGTCGTTGGCCCCTTGGGTATGACCAAGGCTAAGACGAATGAAAAGCCTCCTAGGCCATCTGCTCGGAATTAGGGACATTACAAAAACTTCCCAATGCTACTACTCTTCTAGCAA
The DNA here is from genome assembly GCA_019776745.2 of Taxus chinensis. Taxonomy (NCBI): domain Eukaryota; kingdom Viridiplantae; phylum Streptophyta; class Pinopsida; order Cupressales; family Taxaceae; genus Taxus; species Taxus chinensis. The sequence continues at coordinate 11,748,080 of CM034149.1, forward strand.
ATGGTAATCCAAGATTGGTTGCTTCGAAAATATTCTACCATGAAATAGCCCCAATACAAATGTGTGGTACACCAATTCGATGTCAATTGTGAAAATCTCGTTAAAATCAACTTTTCAATCAAAGTTTACCAGAAAGATTTCTTCAAACTCTAAAATTCGCTAGAAACTCAAAATTGTGAGATGTCATTAATGTAGTCTTGTCCAACAGCCATGCATAATAGGGGCATATGGAAATCTGATATGGCATGCCCATACAAAAGTCCCATAAAAGGTCATACTACAGTACATTGTAGTAGTCTTGTTGTCAAGCAAATTTTCATTAACAACCAACTTCTCCACCATATGGACCCTATGACCAAATTTCATTTGCCGACCAACTCTTCTGCCACATGGGCCCCTTGACCAATTTTTTGTTGACCAACTCTTCCATCATACAACCCCCTTTTGATCCATGTGCATACACATCAGTCTGTGTTCTTACGTTGAGTACCTTGGCCACTTGCACAACTCAACCTTTCAAGCACCTCCACACAACTCTTAAGAATCATGCACATTTTGTGCAACACCAGGATACATGTTGCACAACTCAATATTAGAATCTAAGGCTTATTTATTAGTGTTAGTTTAATATTAGTTACATATTAACTAATAAACAGTTGTAACCACTTCAACCATTTTGTAACTATCTCTCACATAATAAAAGGACAGACACACAATGAATAATGTGTGCATTCTGGTTTCTCTTCATTCATTCTTTGTACATTCTATTCTTTCTCTATTCTTTCTCTCTGCATATTCTACCATTCGTATCAAAGCCATTGGTGCTCAATAGGCTTTGGATTGTGAAGGAGATAAACATGTCAAAAAAGCGACATTTTAGTCACACATTTCATGATAGAGAGAAGATATTACAAAAAAAAAGAAATTCAACATTTGTGAATCGAAGTACTGTTCAAGGGCACAAAGTTGTCGTTGGTAGAGATACAGTCATTTTAGGGCACAAAGTCATAGGAGTACCCAATGTTCAAGGGCACAAAGTTGTCGTTTGTGGACACAATCATCATAGGGCACACAGTCGCGTGAGTACCCAATGCAATATTTGGGGTCAATTTAATCTTTGGGCTGGTTTAGAGAAAAAATCGAGGGCCTAGAATTCCATTTCTAGTGATCATCATATCCAGTTGCGAGAGACGGAAAATAAACTCCATTTCGAACATTATTACCACAACAATTAAAGTTACAAAAGCATTTATTTTGGGCACGAAAAAATGACTCTAAATCACAAGTCACGTCCATATTCTCTACTAAACTTCTACAGATCAATTCACCAAAGGGAAAGAGTGAAATTTTTGAATACATGAGTTTGAAAGGGGCATAAACTCACAGTCACGACTTTCGTAGGGCACGTTTTCAGTTGCATTCTTCAAATATCAAGGGCACATGAACATTTTTTTTGTATTACAAACCTAAACATAGTAAAACCATTGTATGTGACAGAAGGATATCGTTTGAGGGCATTTCATTTGGCCCTGACTAGACTATGAATATTGAATTTTGTGACAAGCCAAAGATGTTCTTCTTGGAGACAATGATAAAGAATTGTGAATAAATTTTACATTATCAAGTTATTGAAAGAAATATTTTTCAAGAGATGGATAAGATTGTGAGGAAAAAGATGAAGGGAAAATTCCAAGACAAACCAAATGAATTTAATGTAGTCATTGCTGAAAATCCACCGGATGCTAAAAATCTAGGATACTGATACATGAGGGGTGAGGGGCCTAGAGCAAGTACAACGTACTCGAAATGGATACGTGGCTAGGTACGGCTCGGGAGCAGGCAGGGTACGGCCGGCCCTGCCCTACCGCTCTGCAGCCTCCACGTAACTCAGCCACCTCAATATTTTTGCCTCCACGTCAATATTTTTGCCTCAACGTCAACTCGCAGCAGGTTTCGTATTTTTGCTTGAGATTCGAAGATGGCCTTTGGCCAGGAACGATCTGCGGAGGTCTTAATCTGCTTTGGTTCATGGAGGTCCCGAAGATGTGTCGAATATGTTCTTATTCCCCTTTTATTGGCGCAAGCTTAGGTTATAAGTTTTTTTAAATTGATTTTTTAATATTATTTATTCATTAAGATTTTCTTTTGTTTGTATAACTTTTGATTTCTTTTATTACGTTTTTAATAGATTATAAGATATCATCTGAATAATATGATTTAGATACTATAGTTTTTTAATAACTTATAGAATATAACTCATTTCTTATAATTTTATGTTATAGTTTTTTAAGTTTTTATTATATAAATTTAATTTAACATTTTTATTTTAATGTGGTTTTTATATTTTATGTTATAGGTTTTTTTTAGTTTTTATTATATAAATGTAATTTAACATTTTTATTTTAATGTGGTTCGTATAGATTTACAAATTATTTATATGAAATGTATATAATGTTAATTTTTTAAGAAATATATATAATGTTAATTTTTTAAGAAATGTATATAATATTAATTTTTTAAGAAATGTATATAATGTATTTAGAAGGCTGAAATTTATATATTTTTTGTACTGCCGTATCCAACTCAGTATCCGGGGCCAAAAACATTTTTGTCGTATCTACGTATCGGGTACTCCGTACCTGCTCCCGTATCCAAAACATATCGACTACTTAGATAAAAATGATGAACTCACTGGTAGAGAATACATATTTTAAAAGAAGTCTCACACCTTGAAAACATGAAGGAATCCAGTGTAGGTAAAACTTGTCATGGATGGTTGTCCAGATAATTTAGGAGTATGTGGATATCAAGAATTTACCCTTACGAGGTCATGAGACAACTTGATGGAGCACTGTGGGAGTAGCTCAATATGGATGGTTGTCCAACAATTCGGGAGATTCTGTCATTCGGGAGTTTGGGGAGGTGGAATCCGAGAACTCAGGAATTCAACTCGAGAACTACACCTTTATGAGGGTCAGGGAGGCAGCTTGATGGAGTTCTACCTGGTCAAAGCATTGTTTTCAAAGGGGAAAGCTTCTGAAGAATGTGCGGTCTTGTTTGGTTCTGCTATTTTAATCTTCTGTTAGTGTCTTCTATAGTGTAAGCCTTAAGAGGGCTATTAGAATATAAGGCTTATTTATTAGTGTTAGTTTAATATTAGTTACATGTTAACTGATAAACGGTTGTAACCACTTCAACCATTTGGTAACCATCTCTCACATAACAAAAGGACAGACACAATGAATAATGTGTGCATTTCGGTTTCTCTTCATTCGTTCTTTGTACATTCTATACTTTCTCTCTCTACATATTCTAACACTCAAAAAACAATGCTACCCTTCACCCAAAATGGGGCAAAGCCCCAATATGAGTCATGGGGTTTCCCTTACGTGGCCGGGGGGCAGCACCCCTATGGGATGAAAGACAATGCTCTGCAGAGAACTTTTTGACGACCAATCTCAGTGCCATCCAGTGCAACTCCGTGAACATTATGTATGTTAGCTAAGATGGTCAATATGACTATCTGTCTCTCTCATTAATGATATAGATTAGGATATACGTTGAAGATCATTCTAGGGCCAACACACAAGCCAAGGATTATACCCACATGAAGAGAATCGCCTGAATTGGCTATGCAAACATTGTTAACAGCTGACACGTAATGACAACAATGCATGATTGAAATTATTGTGCTCAGCCATATATTCCAAGGAAAATGCTAGAATTAATTATTGAGATATTACCAATAGCTAAAAGGTTAATGGAAAGAATAATGTGATTTATCTCTTTGAGAACAAGGAGGGGGGCGGACTACAAATAAATGTCATGCTCGAACAACGGCAAAGCACTTGAGACCTCTATACTCTGGGGTTGGGGCCAAGGGACTTCCCTGACGTAGGGCCTCCCCTGAAGCTCAACCAACAACAGAGCAATCAGACCACCACATTTTACGTTTACACTTTTCTCAAGGGACGCACTCACAACCCTCGACAAACAAGAGAGCACTTGAACCCCTCTCCTCTAAGGTTGGGCTTGACGAGGACAAGGAGAGCTTGAACAACCACAAGGCACTTGACACCCCGCCTCTTGCCCAAAAGCCACTCCCCAATGCCTCTATTCCTAAAGCAAGGGATTGCCTACAAGGAAATGACCCGCTCGAACAACAAAATGAAGAGAATTACTAGAAATTTTCATAAATATGCTATCCACAGCTGCAGCAATAATGACAGCATTAGAACTGCCATGATGACTGCTTTGGCGTCTAGGAATGAGACATTTAACTGCTTCAACTTTAAGAGAGGGAAGATCTTGGAACAGATCTGTACTTAGACCTTAATTCTTTTTAATTATGTTTCATATATAAATATGTGGCAAAGAAAGATTTCATAATATGCAGAGGACAAGCCTCTCATCTATATAAAGTGGTTAACTTGTGAAATAACTTATAAACATGCAATTATCATAACATGTACCAGATATTTTCGAAGGCCGTGTTCTATGCATGTCTAGTTCATCTAAGTTATGCTATGTAGTGTGCATAAACTGCCTTTACTACTATTGGATATCCTGAACAATGTATGTTTTATCTAATATAATCTCCTGCACCTTCTCTATCTCAATAAGAAAGCATACTCAAGAGAACTGATCAGCTCCGAAACACAAAAGCATGAGTAAGTTGCAGGCATGTTTTTCACTTTATCAGGAAATGTTAAGCACATGTGAAAAATGAATCAACAGAAATTCTCTTGTTACTGGAATATACCTCATTGCCGTGCATATCCACAAGTGTTTTCAACTCTGCTCTGCGTAGAAGAACCATACGGCCCTTCCCCAGCAGCAAGTCCAAAAGCTGCACAAGCAGGTAAAGAAGTCCATACGTGAATTTGAATTGTAATTGAATTGCAATATAGAAACAGATTATCATAGGAAAGTGATTCCCAAATATGAGAAAGGTCTTCTTGGGAACATTTCACATTCAAGATGCCTTCCACTTAGCTAAATGCTAACAAAAAAAGCAAATCAGCAATCTCACCTGCAATGTAAGAGACTAAGCCTTTTTACAAAGAATTTCTTTTACATAAATATTAGATAGAAAAAGTTTACTACCAGTAATTTTGTATCTCTCTAATTAAGCATCAACCAACATACTAAAGGCTCGCAATCATCAGAAACTACAACATTTTTATAAACCTAATGTTCAAACAGGTGCTTCAAGATTTCAGAGCGACTCCGCCTACCAATAAGAGGAGAAACACACAACTAGAAAAGAGAGATTATATTAATGTCCACAAAATTCCAAAGTAGGTTGTTGGGACTTGAAAGTATAACCAGTTACGATAGAGAAGAACTAGGTTAAGAAGACCCTATGTTATGAAAGTAACTAAACATGAAAATACAAAAGCAAAAGTAAACAAACAAAGCAAGGGAAACGAAAAATGGTTAAAACCCCCAAACCACAACACCTGAGTTCAGTTAAATAGAAATTTCGATTTGTAAAAATAAAACAGAGATGCATCCATCAAATTAAAAAGACTTTACAATTCAGGTTGTACAAAAGTCAGAGAAGTACAATGTTTGCGCCAAGGTGCAGACAAATCATCTATAAACTCCTTGGACATAAGATTGTTAAAATTACAACAATTATAAAAAATGACATGTGCCAAAGATAGAAGAGTAGAAAAGAAGTGTAAAACTTCCAACGAGCATTCCTCACAGTTCCTCCAAAAGTATTTCCCCAATTAGATAGTAAGAAAAGAGGACTTTTTTTTTCCTGCAAGCATTTTCCTTTGTTGTTATGGGATAATCGTCAGGATATTACAGTTGATATTATGTTCACTGGAAAAGATAAAATAAGAATCCACCAGGAAACCTGTAATAACATCCCTACAATAAGCAATGAGGACAGAGTCCTCAATTTTAAGTAGTTGATAGGATTATGTTGTCATTTGTCTTTATTTAACAATTATAATCGTATGATACACTGAACATGGATTGTATAAGTATGGTGTTTCATAAGTCATTATGGGATCTTCCTCACCAATATATAGACTATTGACTTTCAATCAAAGAAAAATTGGAATCCTTCATAATTTCATGTGTCTTAGGTTATTTTTTTGTTGCTTTTCACTCCCCATTTTACCATATAAGGTCTACTTAAGCAATCTTCTATAATAGCTCAAATGACCCAAAAAACATCTGAATCCATCTTTCTGTAGGTCCTTCCATGATCTAGATTTATTTGGCAATCTAGTGAGCAACACATTGAATTATGCTTAGTGTGTCATGAAACTGAAAGCAACGAACCAAAGCGAAGAAAATGAACATAATAAACACATACAAAACTGCAGTGGAAATGAAGCTTTATTCATTGTTTCTATATTAATTGCTTAATTTGTAACTTCATAAGTTCATACTTATAAGTTGTGGTTGCATTGTTGAACTGTTGATGATGGATTGTCATTGTAACTTCAGCGAATCAGCGCTTTTTAATCAATTTTAGTCATTAATGGCTCATGAGTGATATAACAATATCATTCAATGTTGGAGCATGAATGCGTCATATTATTTTAATTTAATTTTAGCTTCTTTCAATTTGTTTATTGTTATTTTATATATTTTAATTTTCAAAAACTACTTTTATACATATTATAAGTAGTTGTCCCCAAAATCCAGAAAATCTTTTGCTGTCCCCAAATGGAAACTTATGTAACATTGATTAAAATTTAAACTAAGAGTAATTTACAAGAAGGTAGCAATCTCTGAGAAGAGATGTGAAGCTACATCACTCTGATTTTTACATCTGAACGGAAATTACTTTATAGCTATTTTTAGCCAGAAATGAATTGTCCAAAAATATAAAGTGAAGCGTTCCACATTGACATATGAAAATCCATGCAACAAGAATTCTCCCAAAAAGTTGAGGGAATCTGTTGTGTTATGAAAAGTGTAAAAAGACGAGATTTGTTTCTCAGAATTTTCGGTATTTTCTATATTTTTGTGTTTTGCAATTTTCTAGCTTTTTGGAGTAGCTTTTAGGAAACAAATTTTCCTGAACATAATATTGCATCTTTTCATCATCTTGTATATGTCCTACTATTTTTGACGTTTTTCAAACTACAGTCACAAAGTTATGGCCCCGACAAGATGTACTATTTTTTTGGTCTTTGCCCCCAAATTAACACCTCAATTGTTCCATTGAGAGCTTCTTCATACAGATGCATACACCTTTTTAATTCCTGCTTTTGTCTCATTTTTTCCCTATGGACCAATCATCTAGGAACACCTTTACATAGCCCAATCAAATCCTTTCAAGTAAATGCAAACCAATTCTTGCAAACATGGCAGGGCCATTTCATAGTTCATAAGACATTCGATACATATACATAGTATTACATACCCTTGTATTAATATTGTGTAATGATTATTAAATGTATCATATGAAGGGTCAAGTTCTAAGACTACACATACTCCTTAGAGCGCATTTAAATCAAGCTCGTGGATAGGCATGTATCATCTTTCAATTACAAATATAACATAATTTATATATTTCCTGTATACTGTGCAAATGGTATCAGGGTGAGACTGAAATATTTCTACAGCGGTATCTAAATTGATGACTGAAAAACATATTCTACTATTTATACATGTCTATAGAAGAAAAGATATTTTCCTTGTAGTCTTCTTGTTAGAATGATATAACCCTTTTGTTCCCTAAAGTAATATAACATGCAATTCTCCAAAAAAAAAAGTGAAATTCAGTAACATTCAGTTGGATTCAAAAAAGCAGTCATTGTAGAAGGTAGTGGTCAAAATTAAGAGAGAAGCTCATTTGTTAAGTGATTGCAATTGTTTCTCTACATACTTTAGGTTTACATGGTATGGTGTTCATTGAACCAGCTGAACACCAAGAACCAAAGGTTTCTTGTACTCGTAGAATTCTAATGGAATCCATTTGAGATCTTTGTACGTCCACATGAACACATCTTTATACTCCATAGAGATATTGAATGTTGTCACCTTCAAAACAAGGCCCTAGTCATCCCCAATGTTGATTGTACATCCCTTTGTCCCCAAGTTGACCTTTACAATCAATTTGAGATCTTTGTACGTCCACATGAACACATCTTTATACTCCATAGAGATATTGAATGTTGTCGCCTTCAAAACAAGGCCCTAGTCGTCCCCAATGTTGATTGTACATCCCTTTGTCCCCAAGTTGACCTTTACAATCATTGGTCCCTTATACATTATGTCCTCAGGCTTGTTTAACCAACATGCAGATTCCATGTTCAGTTATTCTTCTCCAACCTCATTCTTCGTAAATTGTAGAGAAAATGTATGTAACGACGAAGAACTTAAGTTGGAAGCCCTTTGCATTATTGAATCCGTCACTAATCTGTTTTCTCTGGGCCAATCTCTTCTATGTTGATACACTAGAAAACGTTACTAAAAATCTCTGTAATGTTCCCCTAGGGCAAATATAAGAGCAACTTGGATTCTCTAGGAAACCATTATAATAAAAAGACAAGAAGCAGATTTTCCTTCAATAAACCCTTATGAGCAAATGACAGCAGTCTGATTTCTTTAATATATTAATGCAAAATCATTAAAATAAAAACACCAACATGTTGGGAAACATAGATAAAGCCTCTAACGACATGGATTTGATTGAAAAATCGGATTTACATCAAAAACTGATTTTTCTCTTTTTATTTCAAACTGAAATTAAATAAAAAGTGCAGCTGACCATTATTGGTAAAAACTTGCAAATGAATGGCTCCGGCTGACTGAAAATAGTGCTCTAGGGCAGAATCTGGCTATATGCAAACCCTAGCACCCAACTCACTTCGAATCACAGCTGCAACAGTCTTCATAGGGGGTTGGCCAAAAGGGTAAAAACCGCCCAAAATAAGGGTAAAAACCCCAAAACTGGTTGTCCCGACTGGTGTCTTTGATGCCCTAGTTGTATAATCCTGGAGACTGATCTGAAACTTCCTAGCCGATGCCCTAGTTGATGAATCAGATCTGAAATTGCAAAACCCTGAATGGATGCCCAAATGCAACTCATGTATGGAGTCACCCTTGAAGATTCGAGGGTTAAATCTAAATACATAGAAGGGTTTTCGTTCTCAAAAGTAGATTGCGAAGGAGGGTTTTCATCCTCAAATGCCAAAGTAGGAGCAGCAGCTCAAACCTTCAATGTCAAAATAGATGAGAATAAAAGATATCTCCAAATGGGAAAGCCTTAACCTATCGGTGTGTTCCGGATTCAACTGCAGTCGGTTTAAATAAACTTGGGCAACTATTTCCTACATTGCGCGTGTAGATAGAGCAGTTGGTAAGGCTTGTTCAGTCCAAAAGTAGTCACTGGTTTGAATCTTTTGCAGTAACTTGTTGGGAACATATCGGCAAGTTACTGTCAGCCCTCCAAATGACCCCTCAATGCTCTTGTATAACTTTTCATGGCTCATTTCCCAAGGAAAGGTCCCCAAACGAGACATCCGCCTATTATGTTGTTGCGACTTTGATTTATTTTAAAAGTCACATTTTAACAATAAAACATAAGTTGTCTTTTTATAAATGTAACTTAAAGTTACTTTTTCAACGACTTGAGCCACTTTATGAATATAACATATATACCTTTTCAACAACTTAAGTTACTATTAAATTATTTCCCTCACCGCACCCTTTACGCTTACAAGAAATAAAAAATAGGCTAAAGGTCTTCTCTGGATTAATTTTGAGAAGGGGACATTACAATTTCATTCTTCCATCTAGCAGTGCAACAATATGCTTCTCAAATTTCTTTCGTCTTCTGAATATTCTTGGAATTATAAAACCCCGCCATCCATACAATTCAAGGGCGTGACATTTAGGTCTTCATTAGACTAATAATAGTGGCCTTCTCACCCTTCTTCATGATGACTACCACAAAGTCGATAGTTTACTCCCCTATCCGCAACTTGGGCTCCATTGAAAACATCATCAGCATATCTGAAATGCAAAGGATTTTTCATTCTTACTAGTATTGGGGTCCACAACACTTCTTCGGGCATCTCTTAGACGCATTGCTTGAGGCTAGAGGAAGCTTGGACCATACTCGTGAAGAATTGTGTTCAACCATGTGCCTTGACAAGATGGATCCTACATCTCTTTTCTTCTCCATTTCCTTCATGGATTTCTCCATTTTTATCATGCCTCAAATATTAATTGCTTCTTTATCTAAGGGTCGAGATATTGCACCTTATTGCCCTACGAGCAAGTCATCGCCATTGATCCTTTGACATCAACCATGTTGACATTTGGCCCTCCTTGTTTCAAGCAACTTGAGTCATTATGGTGCCTAGACCACACCATCTACACAACTTACTACCACCACTCTAGTTGGTTAGGTATTTCCAGGCAATGTGACCCTACTCGTTGCACTTCTTGTACTGTACTATGGATATGTTGCTAAACTCATTGAATTATTCCATCACCAACAATGTTGTTTTTATCTTTTGTTGTTGCAATTGTTCTTGAACACGTTGGTGGCACCTTATACGCCATTGGAGGACTCTCCTTCTGTCAGCATTGTCTACATTGTCTTGTTCTTTATGTTGAACAGTTAGTCCCTAGCCATGTGACCTACCACTTGGTAGATGTCACGAAAAGCATTTTTTAGACAATTAACAGAGGTGTGGCCTTTTGTCCAACAGTTAGTACACCAAACTTCTTTGGCTTCCTTTCTGGTGTCTTCCTTGAGTTTATCGTCAACACAATGTCTTTCCTTAGTTCTTTTATCAATGAAGCACTAAAGAAGGACACAATAGACGAGTGTTTCTCCGCGGTCATCATTATCTTTATTTTCCAAATCATTGTAAGCTTTAGACTTGGTAGATGTCTTTTCGTTGCTCTCCAAGTTCGTTGTTGTGCTCATTGTGTTAGTCTCATCTTTCTATATTGTCTTGGAAGGAATTCTATAAAACATTAATTTTTCAATTCATTTGTGGGATTGGCTTCCAACTTGCCCAACAACCTCTTGATTTGTCAATTGTACATGTGGACCATTTTTGTCTTTCCTCGCTGCATGTCATGGATTTCTGCAATGATCTCATTGTCATTTCATAGCAACTTGAAATACTTCTCAAAATCTTTTTTTAGTTTTCTCATGTCGTGAAGCAATTGTCAGTCATCTCCATCTACTCCATACACCAATCAATGGTGATAATCCTTAGGGTGGTTGGGAACAACTTAAGCCAATAGTCTTGATTATCCGGTCATTCTCTTTTCATGTGGTGAGCTAAGTTTGGCAATGCCTTATTGGATCCTCTTTGCCTTCATCATTGAACTTTGGCAGCTTTTGTTAGTCGTAGTAATTGTGACTTGCCATTCTTGTTCTGCTTACTCTATTTCAGTCCAAATTTTGGCTCTCAACCTTGTTGATTTTGTGACTTCAAATATGATTGTGTTTTTGTGGCTTTTCTTCCGACCACATGATTCTGGAGCTCTTGCTCCAGTGCCAAACTTAAGTCCCAAACAATACTGAATGCATCTTCTTCCTCAAACACCCAATCTTGAACAATCCTCAGCTTGAGCCTCAACGTCCAATTCAGTCTCCTCATCAAGTCACTTTCACGAATTGTACGGTTATCACCACCTTCAATGCCTTGGTTGTCCAAGAACTAGAATCCAATCAAACTTGGGGCACTAGACTTAATGGTTAATGGAAACGTCTTCCTCTTTGCTTGACTACATTGGCTTTTGTTCACTCTTATGAGAAGTTGAACGTTCAATGCCTCTAATGTTCTCTCTATAGGAAAATATTTCCTCACCTAAAACGGGCTCCAATCACTCCTTCATCTAAGGAATTCCCTCGTACAAAGGGGGCTCAATCTCTCTAAACTCTATAACATATCACTTGGTAAGAGGGCTTCGTACTTCCTCTCCAAGGGGCAAGTTTCTGCTCACCTCCATGAGTTCAAGCCACATCCTAGACTCTTTTGCACCGGTCACTTCTTGTTGTGATGCTTCTACACTCCGCATTGTGCTTCTCTCATCGAGTGGCCACTCTCTTTTGGTGTCAACCTCCTAGCTATATCCAAGAGCCTCGTGTTTCGTAGTCTTCTTTTTGCCAACCATGAATATTATAACTAGTACTCTTTCCACCATGGGCTTCCTCTATCGTGTCGCTCTTTGATTCCTAGGCATAGGCCATCCTACTCCATTAAATGTTGATTGCCTTGGCAAATGTTTTCATTGCCTCATTGTCGTTGGCCACCCTAATGATAATGCTCCTCACTTATTAGTTTCTCCTCTTGCCAGAGTCTATTATTATAAAGACAGAGGATTTATTGTTGATTGTTCTCTAGTTGTTGTTCATGCATGTCTTCCAAAATTAAATAGTGATGCACCAAGAACCATGTCTTTACAAGTTCATTCAAGCCGAAATTGTCTTCAACCTCAGCTAGTGTCACGTGTAGGTCTGCAGTTTCATGTCTTATGTATTACCTATCCATAATATTCCACAAGAGAGAAGTCCTCCACAAGGCAGTCTTCTCTTTCTTGATTATACAAGCTATGGTCAAATTTGTCCAACTCTTTTTTGAACAAATCGCTTTACATCACCTCGTCAACCTAGGAACATTTTGGCAACAACACCAAAAATGTAGATTGCCTAGTATAAAAATATACAGCAATGCCTCACACCAGGTTGTCCTATAAACATAAATATGAACAGCAATGTCAACACATAAGAGAGAGTCACACACAATATAAGAAAAATTGATGGTATTATCTCAATAGCAAAGTATGTCAGTAGATAAGGCCAAAAAGATTACAAACAAGAGAGGAACTCTCCAAGTATAGACCACAACCATATATACGATGAAATGTTGACAAGTATAGTGGTTAAGAGTCAAGACAACCATTGCCAACACCCAACAACCAATGCTAACCAAAAAAATAAGGATGGTTGTACACTAACATACTTTAGCCTTTGGCCAAACACAACCAATCATTACTTTTCTTTAGTCCGACATAGCATTATTTAGTCTCCGTGGTTGACCTACTACAAAATGTTGTCACAGCTTATCAACATCAAATTCCTAAACTAATTAGAATGCTGACTAGAATCTCTACAGTTTAATTGGTAGTCACGATTTCGTTTTTAGTTATGAGTTTGCCGATAGTTAGGAGGCAGGTAGTAGTTTCAAAAATCAGTTGATGAGGAACACGTCAAATGTAATGCAGACGTAAACATTATAAATGAACTTGAAGAATTGCTCCCTCTTCTCTTTCTATAATCTCTAACATTTATTTTATTCTTCCTCTCAAAAATATCTCCAGACATTTCAACCCTTTTTTTGCAGCTTGGCATGTTTTAGAAAACATTTTGTAGTTGAATTTTGGTTGAAACCCTCTTTTAGTCAGTTTTGGTTAGTGGTGTTAGGGTGACACTATAATAAAGGTAACACAATCTTCATATCTAACTATATCAATTTAGAGCCAATGGAGATATTGCACAATGATAATGTTTTAGAGCCAAGAAAACTTTTAGTGTCTAACAAGAGTCGGAAGGCCTCCTAGACCTCAAATTCGTACCAAGCAAAACTAAGGAATTTAAAAGTCACTCTCTTAGAACTTGATGCACGAGCATTATCTTCAAAGCTTGTAAATTTGTAAATATTCAATAAGGAGCCTTAGACATTCTTGTCTAGGCTTGCCATGGTGTTGAGAGCCATTAGGAAGTCAAATTTAGTCTTAGAAAGCATGTTTCCATTTTCCCTCTAAAATGGGAAAGTTTGAAATTTTGAATTCTTGTAAGAAGTTAAAAAGCTTTGGTAAAAGGTAGAAGTTTGTTAGGAGTTGACAAGTCTTGATAAATGTATCTTATCCTAAATCACGAGTTTCAAGGAGTCTAAATTCCATCTCAAATGGAAGACCAACGTACAAGCCCAAAAAGTTGGAAAAGAGATAAAGAAGGAATGTTTGTTGAGAACAAGAGATGAGAAAGAGAGATTTTTGGGATCTAAACTAAATGAAGACCTGTTCCTATGTGGAAATGAGCTTGAAAGCACAAGAATAGGAGCAAACCAAAGTTAATAAACAGGTATGAGGTCGAATTAGGAGAGAAGTGAGTGTGGAAGAGTGAATAAGGCATTTTTAGGCCTGTATTTGTATGTATAATTGTGTAAGAAGATGAATAAAAGTTAAGGATTTGATGTAAAAGGTATATTTGTTGAATAACTTCCTGTGTAAGCTTCATTGTGATGTTTATTGATGTTTGTTAGTGCTTAATACCAAGGATTCAAAGAAATAAAGCTTGATTCTAGTATATTTCTTCATGTACTTGACTGTACTCTGTCTCATTGTACATTGCTCCAATACAAAGTGTACTGTCTAGAACGAACCATTCATTTATAGCATGTGCTCTCAAAAGAAGAAAGTTTCTACATGTTATTACAGAACTTATTCTTGCATAACTTTAAATTGGTTGTTTGAAAATTCATGAAACTTGAAACTTAAGTCTGTGGCAATGAAATTGAGGTTATTTTGTGGTTTTTGATCTTTGAGAGAACATACATTAGGATCTGTGCATGACAGTTTGCTTTCTAACAGTGAAGAGACCTAATTTTAAAAGTACAAATCTGGACCTGTTTTCCTAAAGAACCCTCTAAAAGATTTTTTCCTCAAAGTATACCTCTCAAATGGGTATCTAGAGAAATTTTACTTCTGTGTGAAACCCACTACAACAAAATTTATCTCTGTTTTTCTTCCTGGACAAGGCTAGTACATGTAAAGGGCAGAATTGTGCATTTTGAGCATGATCACACTTGATTGATGAAACTAATGATAATTTTCTTGTTCAAAGGTATGGTAGACACAAGAAGATCGATTTGAATATGTATTCAATCTGAAATTGGTAGTTTAAACTTTAAACGTTTGGTGTATAGTAGCCTTATCCATGACAGGAACCTTCTCAAGTGATTGCTACAGATACAAGGTTATAATTGAATGTGTAAAGACTTTGTTGTTGGTTTAAAACCTTATAAGAGGGATGATCATCATTGTAAGATCATTTCATAACACTTGAGCATATGTTCAATCTCAATGAGAATTGAGATAAGCCTAAGCTCTTGCAAAAAAAGGTAGAATGAAGTCTGTACAGTCCTAGAACAAAGTATAACCAGATTGTTAGAAAGATTGAGAAAAACCAATAGAAAATTGGTTTCTCATTATGAGAAGGAGGAGAAGTGTGAGAGATAAATCCTATTATCAAGTACTAAAGGATCTAGTACAGTGGGTTAAGACTTATTAGGCAGTTTAATAGTAGAGAGTATATTTTTTTATGATTTAGTGGTGTGTGTGCAGGACAGTGATAGAGAAGAAAAGTTGCAGATATCTAGGCAGAACGGGAAGATTGGAGATCAAGAAGCAGTCTAAAGGAGAATCTAAGCACCTATAAGTCTATAACTGAGAAGAAAGTGTGAAAGATTAGAAAGAACTAAATTGGTGTGTTAATCTCTTGAATGCTGATTGAAATCTTCTAAAGGAGACGGTTTGTCTATGAAGGTACAGAGTAGGCAGTGATTGGTTGGAAACATCAACCAAAGGTCCCAAGAACCTAATTCATTAATGAAGTGACCAAGATACCATTGTAAAATTTATATATGAGACTAAGTGATGGCTTGTTTAAGTGTGGAAATGGCTCTAATATGAAACTTGTCTTGTTATGAATGGTTTATATGTTTTTGAGATGTTTATGAAGCAGTTTTTGACATTCATTATGAGATGTATAGGTTATTAAGATATATGTGTGGCATCAGAACATCTTTGCTCCACACTGTCATCAATTTATTCACACATTCATGATGAATCTACAATAAATCTAAAAGGTTGGAAAACTTCTTACCTTCAACAAAGAGCAATTTGAAACACTGAGAAACACCTCATCTTCAACATAGAGCAATTTGAAACACACCTTGTACATAGAACCACCTCACGTGGATACCAAAATATACCTTACTAATTGGGTATGCAACTGGAAAGAATGCAAATAGCAACACACGAACAATTGGTGCCACTGCTGCTCCAACTGCCAGGCCATAGCGAGAACAAACAGCTTGAGGAAGGATCTGAAGTCCAAACAAATGAATTTGCGAGCATAGCAGTTAATTGTACAGAAAGAAAAAAACACTATATATCTATATATGGTTACATATGAAAGAGCGGCCAAACTCACCTCTCCAAACATTAGAATCAGAGTAACAGATATCAAAATAGCTCCCCAAGCAGTGACTAGTGAATCAAGAAAAATTGGCAGAGCCTATGCAGAACAAGTGGGATCAACCAACTTACAAACATCAAGTGAAAATGAATATGCTATATGTGGACGAATTTGGATAAATATTTGAAAATGACTTGACTGATAAAAAAAATACACACCTCCATGGCCATAGAATTTCCGATCAATAGGGTGCAAAGTAGCAAATGTTGATTCTTCACTACAGGTAAGATCTTTGCTGCCATTTGAGGATAAAAATAAACTACAGTTAGCTCTATCAAAACATTTAAGTCACTAGAAAATCAAACTTACATGCACTAAGAATTATTTAAAGGTAATGCAAAATCATGGTTTTCGCATCATTAAAAACTTAAAAGAAAAGAAAGATATATATAAATGACTGAACCCGTTACACACACATTTCAGAACCCCACTTGGAGAGAGCATAAGACATGTCTAATCATAGCCAAGATGATGGGAACCACCTTTCTGTTTTTAGGGTTCAACCATCATTGAGTCCTAAAATGGTGTAACTTCCTATTATACCACTGAACTAAGACAACATTTGCAAGAACAATAAAACAAAAAACATATAGACAAATTCTACAGCATATCTCATATTGTTCTATTATAAATAATTATCATGGACTTCATTCTTTTATATAGCAAATACATGTAGGTTGCCTTACTGGACTAAACAATTAATTTCCAACCAACAGTTATACACACATTTCCGAACCCCACTTGGAGGGTGCATAAAACATGTCTAATCATAGCCAAGATGATGGGAACCACCTTTCTGTTTTTAAGGTTTAACCGCCATTTAGTCCTAAAATGATTTAACTTTGTTTTATACCACTGAACTAAGACAACATTTGCAAGAACAGTAAAACAGAAAACATATAGACAAATTCTACAGCATATCTCATATTTTTCTATTCAGACCAGTTAAAATAATATAACTAAAAATAATTATCATGGACTTCATTCTTTTATATAGCAAATACATGTAGGTTGCCTTACTAGACTAAACAATTAATTTCCAACCAACAGTTGTAGCACAGTAAACAAAAAATCAGGAGCAAAATAGATTTTTGGAGCAGCGCTTGTATTCATATATGAAAGCAATGTACAATGTGTGACAGTCAGAACCTCAAGGAAAAGGCAACACTTGTATTCATATATGAAAGCAATGTACAATGTATGCCAGTCAGAACCTCAAGGAGAATGCACATGAGAGCTCCCTGTCTCTATCATATGCTTGACCAAAAATGCATCTTAGCCTGATGGATGTGACAGTTGGACAGAACATCATCAACCAGCCAACCAACCAAAATTAACTAAAATTTAATAATGGCATGTACAATCCCTGACATAAAACATGACTTGGACAACTTTATTTGCCAAACACAACTTTTTTTGACAAAACGATAAATATATTTACATCCAAAAATATAATCATTAGCAATACAAGGATACAAGGGCTCGAGGAACAAAGGCAAAAACAAAGTAAACTACGATAGACAAAGGAAAACATAACTTAGCATTATTTTATTCAAACATTATTTATGACCATAGCTAATATGAGAATATAAGACTTATTTATAAGGTGCCTAACAACAAGTTCGTTGTAACCGGTTGTAACTACATCAACCGTTTTGTAAATATTTCTTTTATAATAAATAGATGGACACAGTCTCAAATGTGTGCAATCCGACTTCTCTTTATTTCTTCCTTGTATACATCTTCTAACAGTGGTATCAAAGCAAGGGCAAGCAAGGAAAAAGAGAAGGATAGAAAATCCGACCCATTAAGGCACGAAATCTGAAGCATAAGGAGAAAAACGAACACATTCTCATTTTTGTTTTTCGACAGAGATCTAGGGCATCTCGAAGGCACAATCGATTTAAAGAAGAATACAGTCACAGAGGACAGTGACGTTTTTCACAAGACACATTCGTTTTTGTGAGAATAAGTCGCGAAAGGGAAAGAAGAAGAGTCGAACTCAGAAACGCAGTTAGGGCACGAAAAATCACGCTGCCAAGTTGCGAATCAGGAGCATACACTCACGTTTTTTTTAGAACAAAAAAACAGTCACGAATACAGTCGTGTTAGGGTATTTTAAAGCCTGCTCTTGAAAACAGAGTCATTTCTGC
Source organism: Taxus chinensis (assembly GCA_019776745.2). Classification (NCBI taxonomy): domain Eukaryota; kingdom Viridiplantae; phylum Streptophyta; class Pinopsida; order Cupressales; family Taxaceae; genus Taxus; species Taxus chinensis. Next base: position 11,766,500 of record CM034149.1, read on the forward strand.
TGGAAGACAGAATGTTTGAATACAGTCATGATTTTTGGGCACAAAAATAGCCATAAAAAAAAGATACGCGAAACCAGTCAAAGAACAGTCGCAAATATAAGAAGAAAGACAGCGTTTCAGATATAAAGAAATCACGAGAACCTAAAAAGAAATCGTAATGGCTGGAAAAGTCAGAAACTGAGGTCAAGGTAGCAAAAACGAGTCAGATTACGAATTCTAGGGTTTCACTGCATTTTCGAAACCTTCCTGGTACTCTGCTATCTATTTTTTAAGAAGTCGCATTTATTTTATTTTATTAAAATGGAAACTCCCATCTGGTCTAAATTTTCATACATGGAGAGTAAAAATACAAATGCAACTTATGAATAAAAAATTGTGGGGCATGCTAAATGGGAAAGAGACAACACCTACCGATGCATCGAAATTGTTAGAATGGCAAAGCAGAGATGATAGAGCGAAAGCTATTATTGGCCTTGCTCTCTCTGACTCTGAACTTCATCACGTAGACCTAGACAAATCATCGAAGGAAATTTGGGATACTCTAAATAAATTATTTGGAGCGAAAGCAATCAATGCCAAATTTTCCCTAAAACTTCAGTTATATAGGTTCAAAATGGATGACGGAGTCTCTATGTCAAGCCACATCAATAATCTAAGGTCCTTGATCAAACAACTAGCAGAAGTGAAAGCTGCAATTGAGGATGAGGATGCCAAAGCTATCCTATTAAATAGTTTGTCTTCAAAATATAGCAATGTAGTTTTTACCCTCAGTCAAATTCAATCTCAATCTCTGGTTGATATGATAGCAGCTCTTCTAGCTGAGGAAAATCGAACTACAAAGGATGCAAAAGGTCATTCCCAACAAGAAAGTGCATTCTATTCTAGAACCAGAAAATATTGTAGAAGATTAGATAAAGATAAATCGGAGATTGAATGTCATTATTGTAAGAAAAGACGTCACACAGCATGGGATTGTCATGTTCGAGCCAATGATGTGCTCAAGGGTAAAGTCATATCAAATACAGCCAATATAGCCATGGTTGAAGACCCACCAAATGCAAAAGGTAGTGAGGACGGTGACGAATACGCAATATAAAGATGCTCTAAACTTTGAAGGCAAGAAAGGATACAAAGTAGATGAAGCTTGGTATGGATGGTTGCTTAGATAGTTCGGGAGACTGTGCATCTTGGGAATTATACCCTCACGAGGGTCATGAGACAACTTGATGGAGCTTGTGGATAGCTCAAATATGGATGGTTGTCCAATAATTCGGGAGATCTGTGATTCGGGAGTTCGGGGAGGTGGAATCTAGGAACTTGGAAATTCGGCGCGGGAGCTAACCTTTACGAAGGCCACGAAGCAACTTGATGGAGCCCTACCTTATCATAGCATTGCTTTCAAAGTGAAAGTGCTTGAAGATAACATAGTTTTGTTTTGTTAGATTGTTTGTTTTTGCTTTATGCTTTATTCAAAATAAGTCTTTAGAGGGGGTATGAGAATATAAAACTTATTTATAAGGTGCCTAACTACAAGTTGGTTGTAACCAGTTGTAACTACATCAACTGTTTTGCAACTATTTCTTTTATAATAAATAGACGGACACACAATCTCAAATGTGTGCAATCCGACTTCTCTTTATTTCTTCCTTGTATACATCTTCTAACAGCTAACTTAATATATAATGTCATTCCATGTAATATAAACATAAATGGCACCTATTTTACTTCCTACAATACAATCTATTTGATATCTACTAAGTATAACAAGAGTCTGTTCAATTTTAGAAAACCTTTTTATTGATTTAAACCCTTGTTAGAAGAAATCAAAAGTGATCCACTATGATTTACACTTTATTTCCTTTAGTTTCATTAATTGTTATAAACTCTAATAAAACAATAAGGTATATGTTGAGCCCGTATATAGCCCAATTTGTATAGTGGTTGCCATAGATGGGCAACATAGAAGTCACCACATCAGTTTTACAAGATTTTGTACAATTTGCTTTCTTAAAGGATATTAATCAGCTTTCATGATGTAATGATAATATTTGCTGGACCAAGCAAAAGACCCAAGAAAGAGGGATCTCACAAAATTGCTCAAAGTAAAGACATGACAGCTTGAAATGGTTAGTATTGAGACAAAGGAGTACTCCTCAAATATCCAAGCAAAAGATATCTTGCAAACTTTTCGAAATTATGACACAAAAACATTATGCCTAGATGGTAATAAGAGTATCTGAACATATTAATATTGAGAACTTCTAGAGACCTTCAAAGTCAAGCAACAAATTTTTGGCCATGATCTATCAGTTGATCGAGCTTCATATATTTTCATATACTTCTTCAATTTCTGATTAAAAAATGGAACAGTATTTTAAGCACAAATATCAGTAGCTGACAAAGTGGACATCATGTTATGCCACCCATACAAGTAGGCATGATTGACAAGGGGAGCTCAAAGTCAGCCCCTAGAATCTAACATAGATAGGTTGAGTTTGCAGATGGATTCAACAGGCATGTTCAGACAGTGATCCGACTGTTCAAATGCAATGGGACAGTTTTAATAACCCCATCACTGTGACAACTCTGCTAAGTGGTGTTGTCTGACTTCGGACCGTGTTGCCCTGAGATTGATGCTGTTGTCAGAAGTATTAGAAGAAGAATTGGAAGGAGGGAGCAGAAAGAGGGTTTGGAAGATCAAGCTCAAGTTGTCCATAAATGCTGGTAAAAATTCTTGCAAGGGGTTTATTTGGCAACTTCCAAGTCGATTGAGCAAAGAAAGAGCAGAGTTTCTAAGTGTAGAGCAAAGAAGCAAGATCCCAAGCTCCACAGTGGGCCATTCCTTGTGTAAACTTTGTAGTAACCATTTTAAGACCAAGAATAAATCACATCCTTTTCTGTGGTGGTGTTTTTAATATCCTGTAAGGCTTTTCGTCATGAAAATTGCTAAAACATTTGTGTGCAGGTGTTGTTCTGTTTGTTCCTGTAATTTCTTTCTAGTCTAACTTCGATTGGGGGCTATTTTTCATTGGAGCACTTGTAAATACATTTCAGAAGTATTTTATGTTGGATTTTAGTAACATTGGAAAGAGCATTACAAAAGTGAAAACATTTGTTTTATCAATCATAGATTGTCACGTTGCGGTTGGTATCAAACCTCATTCTTGGCTTTGTGGAAATTAATGTCATTAATCTGTTCCATTAATGAATCGATATCTGCACGTGCCAAGTAAGATGAACTATCGACTGTTACAGAATCGAACCATTTTGTAACTGAACTCTCTTGTAACAGTACTTGTACTCAGCCTGGAGAAGGGATTCTTCAACTTCTTTTTGGTTCACCAAGGGATTCACCATCTTTCCATTTACCAGCTAGAAAAATCAGCTAGCATCCTCATTCTTGGTCTCTAATCACAGGTATTCTCAATCTTGGTCTTCTGGTTCATTGAACTTGTGTATTATACATATTCATGGTGAATAGAAGAGCAATATTCTGCCATCTCTTAGTCCTCATGAATGTGTGATAGTTTGCCATTTTTGTATTCTATTGCATGTTCAATATAAATCGGTAGATTACTAGCTAATTTATTGGGTTGCCCTCCACGACACCAACCTAGGCTCCACAGTGCGGATCACTCATACTTGGCAAATAATTGAAACATTTCAGCAAAATAAAAATTTGCATTAATATATAAAATTTAGGGAAAAAATATCATTCCATGACGAATCCACTTAATAGAGTCCATTGGGCTGTGTGCATTCAAGTGACCTTTGGTTCAAACTTTGGTGGGTGTCCTAGGCCCCACAATGCGGATCACTCATACTTGGCAAATAATTGAAACATTTCAGCAAAATAAAAATTTGCATTAATATATAAAATTTAGGGAAAAAATATCATTCCATGACGAATCCACTTAATAGAGTCCATTGGGCTGTGTGCATTCAAGTGACCTTTGGTTCAAACTTTGGTGGGTGTAGATCCCTCGTGCATGTGTGTGTATAGAATTTGGGAATGTCTAAGGAATACACTCACACGTCTAAGGAATACACTCACGCACCACAATAAGACAATCATAGACTCGCCTCAACACTACATTAAAACGGCCCTTGGTCTCAATGCTAGAAAATAAACAAAAATAAGAAAAAGAAATCTACCTAGATGGCCCTTGGTCTCAATGCTAGAAGATAAACAAAAATAAGAAAAAGAAATCTACCTAGACGGCCCTTGGTCTCAATGCCATAAAATAAGCAAAAGAAAAGAAAAAGAAATCTATCTAATAAACGTTTAAGTGAACATAAAATGTATTAGGTGATGGAAAGAGAGCTTGCATATTTTCAGAGACAGATCTCCATTAACATAAGTTTGCAATGAGTATTATAATTTATTAATTCATATACGCCATTCTAATGTAAAGTCTTCGTTACATTTTTTCAATACATCTAAGGATTGTGTAAGTTTGTCTATGGGACTATGGAACCCAACCAGCCTCTAAAGGGCCCAACCACCTACCCGACACACCTATCCGTAATAACTAACCACGTTAACTTTTTATTAATGAATAATATAAAGTTACTAACTTATTGAACTACTAACACAAGTAGTGAACAACAACACACTTTGGATCATAAATCTAAAACCCCCCCTTGATCCAAAGGAGTATAGAAGAGGATGATTAGGAGCATATAATTGTGATGTCTCCAAAGGTCTCTACCACACCTGCAACCTGGCACATTGTACATCACAGTACTGATCAACCAATGTCGCTTCCTTTTGAAGCCCACTACTCCCGCAAGTTGTGGCATGATGATGAACAGCCTACACGAATGATACCACTACACGAGCATGCACATTGTGCATCATGGTACTAATCAACCTATGTCACTTCCCTTTAAATTCCACTACTCCCACAAGTTGCAGCACAATGATGAACACCCTACACGAATGATACACACTACGCAAGCATGCACACTACACAAGCATACCCATCACCTTTGACCGGTACCAAACTGTAGCATAAGCACAATCATAGTCTGCTCAACTACATCGATCCACATAATGTTTCACACGGAAACCCACCCAATGATTTTTCATACTCTGTATGTCACATCTCCCTAATACCCAAAAATCGTTGACAACCCTTTGCTCAACACTTCCAATGCTTGCAACTCCTATGTCAACTCATACAATCACCAACTGATTGAAGACCACTGGCAGTCTCTTCCACCCTATCAGTCAAGAGGTGCAAAGTCCTTGCAGCTACAAGACCAATTCAAACTACTCTGTCTGCTCCTCATTAAAGCTCAATAAAAGAAACCAAAACTGGACACATAGCAACACCAAACTAGAAGAAAAACACAAACACTACCAAAAATGCTATTCAAGCGTGTAACCCAAACTCCGAGCAAATAGCTGACTGGAGAAAGGGATTATCCTCTAGCCTCCGATGTGTCCTTCAACCTGCAATTTGGCCCTGTCAGCCTATTAGATCCCTAGGGACCTATAACCTTTGAAGTGCAACTGCATCAACTTCGACATCACAAGCGGAATGAAACCGTGTCAAAGCCATGATTTTGAAGCACATTAACTGTCTAGAAAAATCAAGGTGTCAGTTTCCACTGAAAATGCACCCACCGTACATTACAAAGCCTAGTTTCTTCATTTTCAATACAAACTCTTACCATAAGATGTCAAAACAATAAATTGACCTTGCCAATCAATTCAAAATCCATTTCCATGAAAAACGAGTGGTCATATGAAAAATTTGACAATCATATGGAAAAGTTACATCAGTATTAAGTTTTGCTACTTGTTCAGGCTAGGCAGACCCCCCTCTCAATGAAAATCCAGCAATTTTGACTGGTTTACAAGGAATAAAATTTGGAACCCTCCTTGTTTCTTCTTGTTGGAATCAAGACGGAATCTAGTTTTGAAAAAAGTAGGTTTTGTAAGAAAATATTGTCCAGCAAAAAAGTTATGGCAAGAAACAGTACAATGGGCACTGATTTTCCCAGCTTTGCAGATTAATTCAATTGGCTTTTTGCACAAAATAAGAATTTGAGCACTTGGATTGGAACGCTACAACTCCCTTTATCCAATGACTTTCACAATAACCTTCACCACTTGCTTCACTATAATTCACAAAATAACAAAGGAAATGCTTATATTTATATCACTGTTTTCCTGATTTGACAAATCAAATAAGCATGCACTTGTTAAATTACCCGTAAATATTAAGAGACGAGTGCAAAAGGAGATGAAAGTGGATGGCCCCACACACTGTGCATGAACATTATATAGTGGTAATAGTTTGGTTGAGCGCCCCTTTGTAACTTTACCAAAAAAATTGGGAAAATTGCCTTCTCCAACTCTGCCTTAACTTTCACGCCCAGACAAAAATTTGAGAATATAAATACTTCCCAGCATATTACACTATTGTCAATGCCATGTACAGAAAAGATCATATTCTTGCCACGCTCTCCAACAACACAAAAGGTAGCACTCGCTTGGCACGCCTTACAAGAGATGAAGAGATTGTTTTCTGCACCTCCATCCACAGGAAAACAGCAGTGCCCAGAATAGAACAAACATCAGAATTAATTCACCAATCTATGCAGTGCCCGGGATGAGATATTTAAGTGCCTCTTTATGACTCTTTAAACGCTTCTTTCTGTCTAATCTCACATTTCTTCCACATTCTCACAGCAGTTACATGCTCCCGTACAAATAAAAAATGCAGAATATTTGAATGAGAATGCATCAAGGGTGTTCCATTTCCTTTTGCTCCTTAGGAGTCACAGTCATTAAGCTCTGATACAACTGATGGAAAGAGAGCTTGCATACTTTCAGAGACAGATCTCCATTAACATAAGCTTGCAATGAATATTATACTTCATTAGTTAAAATACTCCATTCCAATGTAAAGTCTCCGTTACATCTTTTCAATACATCCAAGACTGAAAGATCCTCAATAATTTCTTTTTCCCAAATCAGAATTTTTTATGAAGTGCAAATGACAAACTAGGGTTTTGAAACCCTTGGAGATCGATCTAGGGCAAACGGGATTTTATTCCAGCCAAAGCAACTGGAGTTTTTGATAAAACTCAATGCAATTGTTTCCAAAAAATTATACTTTCTATTCCATTTGATTCCCAAGATTTTTAAAAGCCAAAATTCATTAAAAAATCATATTTATATGCAGATAAATAATTCAGAAAAACAGATCTGAAATCTGATTTCAAACTGGCTGGAAACCCTTCAAATATTGCTCAGAAAAATATAAATTTGCAGCCTTCTGATTTATAAAAATATAGGAATGTTTGACAATAATTTTCAAAGGAAAATACCTCTGGAATATGCCCAAACAACTCCCACACTAGGTCAGTCCACTGCTGCAATTTGATCACCAAAAAAACACAAAATACTGCTGGAAACTTGACTGAAAAATCTGAATAAACTCGCTGGAAATTTCTGAGTGAAATCCCCTCTCAATCCCTTCGGGTTTTCGTCCGCAAGAGATGAATCCACAAGGGTTTTCGTCCTTGGAATTTCTTACAAACGCTGGAAGCTCTTGATAATAAAATTCTGGATATCCTCCCCTCAAGTCGACCTCTCCATATAAAGGAGAAATGGCCCAAAACAACCTCCAACAATATCCAATGAGATCACTTGACTTTCCCTATGCCAATCGCATTTTTCTAAGGAGGCTTATGACACACTTTTCTATTTTTCCATTACTTGGGCAAGTCGCATTGTCCACTAGATGAATACATTTAATTTTTAATTGTCTTTGCCCAAGTTCTAATTTTATATTAAGTTTCATTATTTTATTGTATGTGCATTATAATTTTATATTTTAATTTTTGCACTATACAAATAAAATAAATAAAACTTAATTACCCTGATTTCACCCTTTGGTAGTCGGGTAAGAATGGGCCAAAGGTCTTCACTCGAACTACTCGAAAAGAGGGACATTACAAAGGCTTTTTAAATAAACTTTACGTAAGTTTGCCTACGGGACTACGTGACCCAACCAACCTCTAACGGGCCCAACCACTTGCACAACAAGCCTGCCCGTAGCAACTAACCACATTAACTTTATATTAATGAATGATATAAAGTTACTATCTTATTAAACTACCAACACAAGTAATGAACAACAACACACTTTGGATCATAAACACAACATTAGAAAAATATCATCGTGACAATAGAATGCAGATCATCAATCTAAAGGTATTTGCCTATTTAGTAGATGTTATTTTGTTTGCTTTGCTGTCTATGAAGCATCATCATGCACCCTGGACTCAAGAAGAACTCGTAAATTTGAAGAGTGAAAGTAGTGTCACTTGAGAAATACAACCTAGTAAAAAATCGGTAAGAACTTGAATCTGCTTGTTTTCTTGAATAAGAGTCAAACTCGTGAGTCTCAGTCACTTGGGAAAAGTATTGTGCATATAATCTTAAGTTGAATTTACTCGTTTTACAGACTTGTGACTGCTTGGCTTCTGGAGAAGACTATTGTGGTAATGATCCTAAGGGTGACTTCCCGTTTGCCAAAAGGAAATAGAATAAATTTCACAATTCTTACCCTTCCTCCTTTGTTTTCTGCTGCCTTTGGTTATGAATTAAAATATACAGCAAGGCATCGATTCTGTTTGTCTTTATATTCAGTTCTTGAAAAACTAAAATCAGCAAATTTCACTCAAATTCATACTATTTATCAAAACTCCTCGTTTCAGAAGAAAAAATCAAGAGATTATTTGAGAAATTTGGAATCTTATACCCTGCAGAGAATTAATACATCTTCTCAGCTCCAATAATTGATAGCAAAAGATTTTCTTTATTATCGAGTCTTTGTAATGTTTCGCCAAATTTAGGTAATTCCAGCAAACTTGTTATGAATTTTTCTTCTTTTTTTTTTATTGAAATCTGGCAGGTCCGCAGACCGCCTTCCCCCACGGTGAAGTCGGTAGATTTCTTAGGCTAAGCGGCCAAGGACTGAGGGGTATCCATTCCGTCAAATTCACCCGGGGCACGATCCCGGCCTCATCCCTTATTTCAAACATAATAGAAAAGATTATTTGACAAATTTGAAATTGTTGCAAAGAATTAATTATTTTATAGATTTTGATCTTCCACGGTCCATAATATTGAAAGAAAATAGCTTCTAGAAGAAATTGCATGAAAATAAATTAAATCATTTAATTACTGCTACTAATGTCTGCCAAAGATTTTCTAAATGATCAAAGATGTTTGATGAGACTAGCATCCAGCCTTTCCAACTTTCATCATACCATTCTCTTTGGGAGTTCTTGCTCTCACCACATGGCTATTTGTATTAGTACCTTAACCACGTGGGTTGGGGCTTTACTGCATTGGGTTTACCCTTCGCATATTTTCAGTGCTTTAGTTAGTCTTTGATCCTAGGGTCCTCTAACCCTAGCACTTTCTATCTTAACTGGATGTATTCTTGAGTCCCATTGACCAACTTTTGGTCATTCGTGGACATTAATAAAGTTTCTTTCTGAATGAATGAATGATGTGCGCGGAATATTTTCAAGTGTGTTGCCAAATTCTATTTCTCTAATGTTCAGTAAGGTACCTCACTTGAAAACATGGGACAAAATGAGCTGCAATTTTTTTCCCTACTTTTGAGTGAGGAGGCTCTCTCGCAACATCAGACAAAATGAGCTCCCAAATTTTGTTTCCTTACTATTGTAGAGGTTGCTTCCTCACAACATCAGACAATGAACTGCCAAATTTCGTTTCTTCAATGTTGGGTGATGTAGTTCACTCCAAACACTTCGAAATGAACTGCCAAATTTTATTTCCCTAATGTTAGGTGAGATAGCGCACTTGAAATGTCAAACAAAATGAGCTGCCAGATTTTGTTTCCCTGAAATCAAGTGAGATAGCTCACTTGAAACACCAGACAAAATGAGCTGCCAAATTTTGTTTCCCTAATGTTGACTGAGGTAGTTCCCTCCAAACGTTTGACAAAATGAGCTGCCAAATTCCACTTCCCTAGGATAAGAGAGATGGCTTACTCGAAACTTCGGACAAAAGCTTCTATGCAGTTCATGCAGAAGAGCTTTGGCAAGTGTCTGTCTTCCTGCAAAAATCTTTGTTCCTCTAACTTACGAGATCTAAAAGAAGACATCTACCACAGTGTAAGCATTTCACACCTTCAATAAATGTAATTGTAAACTGTATAGATCACTGAAAAGACATATTGTTAAAAAGCAAATCCGAAAAATTGTCTACTCTAAGCTAGCTGTACTTTTACAGTCCCGTTGAAATATTAATTTACTTCATCTCTTTCTTTTTACATCTGGAAGCTTTAAGAGCTTAAATCTACAATCATTGATCAATAACGGCTTTAAGAACTTAAATTTACATTCCGTTTTAATAAAAGCTTTAATTTGAAAAAAAAAATAGGGTTTATGATAATTTACCGGCATGTTTTTTATCTTGAGGCGTGCCGGATTGAATGAGCACCTCCAGGTCAACCAGTCCGAGAGACATCAAGCCGAGCGTAAGACCAGACATTAACCCCGCGAACAAAACCAGCCCTACAATTATCAGAAGATATATCCAGAAAGTAACCCCGCAACAAGCGTGCTCTGCCCCAGCCATTCAGACATCAAAATTGGCGTTAAACGTCGGGCCTACGAATTCATTCGCCCCTAATTTGGCGAATAAATAAGGACTGTATGTGGATTATGCTCGGAACATATGCACAAAAAGAACAATACTAGAAGATTCTTCGCTCTTTGCTACGAAAGCGAATCCATATATGTCTATGTCAAGAAGTATTCGGCGTCCTTGTCACTTGTCACCATTCCAACGAACCTGACTCCGCCAGCTCATCCGACACCTTATATTTTCCCTCCAGTCTCAGCTCAACAACAAGCTTTTACACGCTCCTACGAGAAGTAGGTACACTACGCGCAGATTTCAGATTTCACACGCGTGGTACAAAAATGTAGTGGCACTGGCGCGTTAAAGCGGACGAAAATTTACAGACAAAAGTCTTTTTTGGTAAGGTTGGTGCGGACCTGCATTTTAATGGCCGGAAAGTTTGCGTGTGCAGATTGCCGACCAAAATTCGAGGAGATTTTCCCGGCAAGGAACTAATGCGAAGATGCACGCTAGTTATTGAGGTCCCGCCCCCTCTTTCGTACCCGAAAAGCATCTTCGAGCCGTTTTTTTTTTTAACTCAATTTATCGTAATAATCTTGTCCATAATATAATCGGACAGAAGAAAATAAGTTTTTTTTTTTTTGTGCGCGTGTATTTACGGAAATATTATCTAGTGTCCGCCCCATTACCCAATAAATTCCAAAACGGCATTAAGGCGGCATTAAGGACTAGATTACAATCTTATCCTCGTGCTTTACCTATCTAATAATTTGACTGTATAAGATATTAAACGCTTTGGAATTTAACCAGCAGGGGCCCATATTGACTACTCCTTTGCCATCAAGGAAAAAGTTACTGTCTTTTTAATGTTTTTTAATTGCAAATATAGCGTCGGTGGTTATAATGGAACAAAGTTTATTGTGGACTTTGTTGCGCAAATATATTTTCGAAAGAATTTAATAATGATTGCAGATTATTAAAACCTGCCAAAAGAAGATTTTCCATCTTTTGTTATTAGTTTGTTTTAAACTAGCAATTGTATAGGAGCACTCCGATGTGAATGTTGAAGGGGAAGAGGTATATTACTTAATTAAAATAGGGACTGAAATTATGATAGAAAGATAATTTGTATTAATAACAAAACATAAAGTAAAGTGAGTACAAGGGTGAATTGAGAACGGAAATCTTGATAGGTAGAGAAGAGGGTAAAGGAGTACTCGACATAATAGGTAGTGTGGAAGGGAGTGGAAAGAAGGTGTGATGTTGTTCAAGGGGTGGGGAAGAGTTTACGAGAATGAAGTCTTGGTTCCTTGTTTATGCGGCAATGTAGAAAAGCTATTTTGGACAATTTAGAAAAATGGGCAGAGAAGAAGGGATAGAATATCCGAATCTATTGGATAACAACGGAACTGTAGAGATAGTTGTGAAGGTAAGACCATGTCTCTCGGTCCTACTGATAGCAATAATGAAATTATGCAAAGTAAGACGTAGAGACTTATGGATAGTCAAATCCCAAGACATTTTGACTGGTAGTTTCCTGTGATTCCTGTGGAAATAGGAGGATTGGAATATGGGAAGGGTTGTTGGGATCCCAGATTGGGCCAATATATCAATTGTATTTAACGAAAAAAAGAATGGCAGATCAAGTGGCGCAGAGGAAGAATCATAAACAATGTCAAAAATACAGTTGATTGCATCATTGACAAGACCTATTTGAACCAATAAATTAGCTAAGAACATGCCTTTTTCGGTTCCTAGAAAAAAGAACTATATCTTGCAATTGATCATTGTCTGGATCTTCTGAATCACTACATTTGGTATTTTGAGGAATGGAGTGGTTAGTTGGAGAGTTCAATCCTTTCAACATTTGAAGTTTTTGTTGGTCGAATTACTCATTCGTTCCAAATAAATGGGAGCTTCCCTGAAGGTAAGGATGTCATGTTGAGTAAGTGTGCGTCTTGAAGATTTCCCAATCATTAAACAGTTGAATAGAATTGTGAATGTTGAGGAGCAATTCCCAAAAGGAAACTTGTGCATGAGATAAACCTTATTGGTGGAAGATGTAATTCATGGAGATTGAAGTACAAAATGATTTCCAGAGGTTGGCGCCACATGAATTGCTAGCATACACAAGAGTGTCCAATACCTGTGGAAGTTGCCTAAGGTCTCTGATGAGGATGATAATTGTTTTGCTAAACGTAGACGTCCAGGAATGGGCAAATACTTCACATAGGTGGTGGTCAATTTTGGTGAGCAGGTTCGGCTTGATGAAACTCATTTCATAACATTAACGAAGTAATATTTTCTTGTCCCTGCAACACCTCAAATTATCATCCGTAATAGAGGAAGGAAATTCTTGCAATAGAAGAGCTTTAACATAGTGTCGATAGCTAGTTGTATATATATGGCTTGAGAATGTTCCTAATGTCAATGTTATTGAATAAGAAGATATTGCATATATAGACATGACTAAATTTAATACTTTGATAAATACATGTCTAACTGGATCTCTCGCCCTGCCTCCAATCGATTAGATTTCATTCGTTGTTCCATCGGAGATGATCCCTGCTTGTTACAAATAAGGCAAGTACTTCCTTCCTCCCCACTTATAGACTTGGAAGAGCTTATTAATCATGTTCGAAAAAATGGAGCCTACATAATGTTTCATTCTTTGTGGTCACATGTACGAGTTGCATTCTATGTCTAGTCATGTGCAAGTGTTTGGATGGTTATGGGTTTCATCCTTCTCAATTCCTTCTAAAAATATCCTCAAGGATTATTAAGGTTTAATTCTTTGTGTTTTTGTCCACATTTAGCTGCAGTAGAAATGTGAGCAAGGGAGATGACAGGAGAAATTGTTTCATAAGTTCTATGATCCGCCACTTCCTCACTCAACCTTCCGCAAACATTTCTCTCTACCATTACCCTCTTGTGTCTTTTGATAAGCGAAACCAATAATTCCTTTTGCCGTAGACAAATTTCTTGCATGTGCTTTTTGTTTTTTGTAAAAGAAAATTGGTCAATCACTATGATGCATCCAATGTTGTCGTCCTCCTTTGAGGTAAGTAATATCTGCATCAAGACCTCCATCCCTTAAATTCTTTGTTATCTCAAAAGGATTTTATTTTGGTGATCATAATTGTGCACAAGTCTCACGAGAGAGGACTATACAGAGTTCCATTGTTGTCGGAAATGCATAGTCAAATACAACTTGTGCAAAGGGGGACAAAGATACACTGTTAAAATTTAAGGCCATTGTGATGGAGTATCTAAAGAGAGTTCTCAACAGCTGGAAGGGAAACAACTACTGCACAAACAGGACTTGCATCGAATGTGATTTCATCACGGGTCGAGTTACCCGAATTTTCCTAAGAGTAAGAAGTCTACACAACTATGACCCTCCGCTAAAATTCCTCTACATGACCAGAACTATCTCATAATCCATAGCAAATCTCGTCAGTCTTCCAAAAAATCACTCAAACATCGGAAGAATTTCAGTTGATAGAATCCCTCATCTTTTTCCCGCCATATGAACATCAAACTCTTTTCGGTCTTTAGGAACAAGGTCACAAGCAATGTGCCCTCCTGGTTGTGTGGTCTAAGGAATATGAGAGTGCTTCTTCCAGCTAAGAATAATTTTAGTGGCGTTATTCCCAACACAATCAAGAATCTGCAGAAAGTGGAAGTGTTGCATCTCAACGGGAATCGCTCGTCGAGAAAAATTCTAGGGGGCTTTGGGAGAATAAAGAAGTTGAACTACGTTGTGTTCTAGGTAGAAGACCTAATTTAAATTTAGTTAATAAGTTCTAGATATCTAATTGTATAAAAGAGACTTATAGGAAATAGTAAAATAATAAATGATCAAGAGAAGTTGGGTTTGTAGCATAAAACTCAATTTTACAATCTTTTGTGAAAAGTGGTAAGTGAAAATATCAAGCAACCATGTTACAATTGATCTTGATCATCAAACTAAATTATAATATGAGTGTGGTGGGACATAATTAACTTACTTTACGAGATTGGAATACAAGTATTAGTTCTTGGATGACTTTGATGGATTAACTTTCTACTAGTTATCAATGCTTATGAAAGAAAAAAACTGATTTAAAACGGATTCAAAGTAATAATCTCATTTATTACAAAGAGAGAGACTTGGACCTAAAAAAAATGGTATATCTGGAAGGGAGTCTCCAAGCAAAGCCCCCCATAAATTAATTTGTGAATTTCTTAGCCTTTAGGCCATAAACTTATTAGGGCACACATTAACCGCCTGACCGGCGATGTGATTCGATCACCGCAAAATACTAAACATAACCTAAATACATAAGTCTTTATGACTCATCCAATTGACATTTACAATAAATAAAATACATCTAACCATATTGGACAACAAGCTCCTTACAACGTGGTAGTATGAAAACTTGAAATGGAAATACTTATTCAGCTTTACATATTGAATATGTGTGCCCACACCAGTGGTGATATCTCCCAAAGTATAACATGTGAAGATAGCTCCTTTAAATTCATAGAAGCATAAATCTCAATAAGTTGATAGGTGGAATGGCTCCACAAAATCCTATGTATGTGAAGTTTTATCTGGGTGCAAACCACATTGGTGCAAAAACTGATCTCACCTCGTTGGTAGAGGAGAAAATCTAAATAGAATATCGTCAACAATATGGTTGTAGTGATCTGTGAGCCAAACCGTATAAATCGGCAGTTACATATGGGCTATTTTTTTACGCTCGTGAAGAAATATGCCAAAACAAAACTCTTTGCATTGTCAGCCACCAGAATTTCCACCGTCAAAACTAATTAAAATACACACACACACACACACACACATGTATGTATGTATGTATGTATGTATGTATGTATGTATGTGTGTATATATATATATATATATATATATATATATATCGACGATGTAAGTCTGTCAATCTTTGTTGTCCACATCTTCTCCGTTGTCAAAGGAGCAAGGCCCCAACCCAACTTGTAAACGACTTTGGCGTAGTAAACCTTTTCATATTTTTTGTCTTTAGTGGAGACTTTTCCACTAAAATTAGTAATTTATTTGGCAATATATTATTTTAGGACTTTTTACAATGTGTGAAACTAAAATACATGAAATTGTGGTACCACCAAATGATGAAACTTATTAGGGTGCACATTAACCGCCTGACCAACTATGTGATTCGATCACCACAAAATACTAAACATAACCTAAATACATAAGTCTTTATGACTCATCTAATTGACATTTACAATAAATAAAATACATCTAACCATATTGGACAACGAGCTCCTTGCAACGTGGTAGTATGAAAACTTGAAATGGAAATACTTATTCAGTTTTGCATATTGAAGATGTGCACCCACACCAATGAAGATATCTCCCAAAGTGTAACATGTGAAGATAGATCCTCTAAATCAGGAGAAGAGTGAATCTCACTATGTTGATAAGTGGAATGGCTCCACAAAATCCTATGTATGTAAAGTTTTATCTAGATGCAAGCCACATTGGTGCAAAAATTGATCTCACCTCGTTGGTAGAGGAGAAAATCTAAATAGAATAATGTCAACAATACAATTGTAGTGATTTGTGAGCTGAACCATATAGATTGGCAGCTACAGATGGGCTATTTTTACGCTCGTGAAGAAATTTGCAAAAAAAACTCTTTGCGCTGTCAACCACCAGAATTTCCATCGTTAGATCTAATTAAAATATATATATCGGCGATGTAATCCTTTCAATCTTCGTCATCCACATCTTCTTTGTTGTTAGAGGAGCAAGACCTCAGCCCAAATTGTAAACACCTTTGGCATAATAAACCTTTTTCGTATTTTTTATCTTTCGTGGAGACTTTTTCGTTGAAATTAGTAATTTATTTGGCGATATATTATTTTGGGACTTTTTACAATGTGTGAAACTGAAATACATGAAACTGTGGTACCACCAATTAACGAAACACATCATCCATGCACCTTTTACACTATTTTTGTTTTTTATAATAGTTGATTTGGGAACGTAGGGCATGGAGTGTTACCAAAATATTGTGTAACATTATTAAATAAAATTTAATATTATTAATAATGAGTTTATAGAACTCATTAATAATATAGTTGTAATAGTTTTATTATTGGTGAGTTGTGAGAACAACTCACGTAACTATTTTGGTGTGTGAGATATTAGGGGATAAGTCTGAGAAATTCATGGAGAGAGATATGAGGGATTGAAGATCATGTTTGACTCCACCATTGTAGGGGTTAATTGATCTATATATGTAACTCTCTATCAATGAATAAATTATCCTGAATGAATTCTATTGTGAACTATATTTGTATTCGATGTTATTTAGTTTAAATCTCTGTTTTATATACAAACAATATGAACCAAATTAATATTTGGTATCAGAGCAGTTTGGTCTCGCGCTTGTGATGGAGCAGAAAGTTATTTGATAGGATGTAATAAAGAGGTCATATCTCAAAATTCCTAATCTGGGTTCTTGAGATTTTTTTTGGGTTTTTTTTATTGTGATGCAAGGAATAAGTTGTCCAAATTTGAGAAAAACCTAGATTACGGTTAGGGGGAAATTATGAAAATAGTATTTTCCTCTCTTTTACAAACGTGACCGATTTTCTCTTCATCTTATTGGTCGTGGACCTTGTTGTTCTTCATTTTTTCTCATTGCACGCGGGTTATTCAAAATTGTCCATGCATTGGTTTGACGTCTCTATTCAACAAGAAAATTTCTAATCTTATAAATTACTTGCAGTTTGTGGATCTGTCATTTCTTGTATAGTTCAGGTTGTTAGAGGAAAGGAAATCCATTATGCATTAAAAATGCCATCAACTAAGGCACTTTCCATATTGGGATGACATCGATTTGAAAGAGAAATTCCAGCCTCAATCCATATTGCCAAAATCGGATCACTATTGACTGGGCATTTTCAACGAAAGAGGACGTGGTCTTTGTTTATCAGATTACATATCTGATTTATCGCATTCTAGATCTGATTTATCAGATTACATATTTGTTTTTTTTCCCATGAGCCCATGTCCTCCAAATACTACAATTTTCCATTCGAAATTTTTCTGATATACTCACAGTTGGAAGCATTTTGGTGTCAGTCTGCAAATAAAAACATAGCTCGTGGTGTAAAATCATTGGAGATTTGAATTAAATATGCGACAAAATATCCTAAAGCAGTCCCTTAGATGTGTGCATCTCTATAAGACAAGTCATATCCCTTCTTTTTGTGATTTCATCCATGTATGCACATAAATACGATTCAACGCGTTATTAGTGTTTCTTTGTCTTATTTAGGATACAAAAAAATTCAATTTCGTGGTTTTATCATATAATGTGGGTATTCCATTTATAGTGGGTCTCCTTTATAATTTTGTTATTATGTCTATTGTTATATTTAGATATTAAATCTAAATAGTGTACACTTTGTCAATATAAAAGCTACTATTTTGTTTTTCCTATAAATTCTTTTCTAAATCATTATTTTAGGTTAGAATTATTCCATTTGTGTCTTTATAATAAGAGTCATCTTTGTTGTAAAGTATTTTGTTATCGTCTCGTCTTTTTGTGTCAACTAGAGTCATTCTCAAATTTGTAAAAAATAAAAAAATACATCACTTTTAGTCAGACTCATTTTCGGTGTAAACCGACGTCCTATCTATAATTGAGCTTCATGATCACATCCAACTGAACTAAGTAGCATTTTGATGGAGGATGGAGGCAACGGAGGAAGGAGGTCAATCAACGACCTCTTGTTAGCCGCAAACGATGGGGGTGCACAATGTTATTGTGGCATTTTATTACAATTGTGTGTTTACTTTCTGCAAATAAGAACAGTAAATTTATACATGTTCATCTATTGTAATAAGTAAGCTCCTGCACAAGCGATATTTCCTACATTTTCTCTTGATGCCAGAGCATTGTAGAAGATCAGAAACACCAATGTATGTTAGTATGTGGATCTTGAAAAGGTTTGTGGGAGATCCAGAAAATCACATGAGGTGGACAGTTGATGGTTCATGTCACATCAAGGTTTGTGGTAAACCTGTTTAAAACCATGGAAAGAGAGAGCCTTTCTTTTGATCAAGGTCATGAGCCAAGTTGGGCATGCCACATGGGTGAGCATACTGCAGATAAGCGTGTGAATGTTTTTTTACCATGTCAACATTAGGGGACTGTATATTGGGAATTAATAATGTTAACAATAGGGGAGTGAATGTTACCAAAATATTGTGTAGCATTATTAAATAAAATGTAATATTATTAATAATGAGTTTATAGAACTCATATTAATAATATAGTTATAATAGTTTTATTATTGGTGAGTTGTGAGAACAACTCATGTAACTATTTTGGAGTGTGAGATATTAGGGTATAAGTCTGAGAGATTCATGGAGAGAGATATGAGGGATTAAAGACCATGTTTGACTCCACCATTGTAGGGGTTAATTGATCTATATATGTAACTCTCTATCAATGAATAAATTATCTCGAATGAATTCTATTTGTATTCGATGTTATTTAGTTTAAATCTTTGTTTTATATACATACAATTTGAACCAAATTAATATGGAGGACATATAAAATATGTGGGAGCAGTAGCGGTATACCTCATGTAGCCGCCTTATAGAACCACCATCTTGTCACATCTTGCCATGTTGAAAGTAGTTTTTTGTTAACGTTGCAGAACAACCATTATTTTCTATATAAATCCACTATCTTTATTCATCTCTAATTCTTTACCACCACTTCCGAAACCTCTAAAAAAGTAGTTTTGTTTTCCCCATCTAAGATTGAGGGGATTTGATCTCATGCCTTGCGTATTGATTCCATTTGTCTTCAAAAAATGGAGAAGAACACATTGCTTTGATTTGTTGTAACATAATTGTTTGTTGGCCTAGTTAGACGGGAAGCTATGACGTGACCTTCTTCCACTTTTGTCGTGTTTAAACTTTTCATGATGTCGACAAATCAGAATACAAATGCCAATAAAAAACTCTCTGCACTGTCAACCACCAGAATTTCCACCATCCGATCTAATTAAAATATATATATGTCGATGATGTAAGGTTGTTAATCTTGGTCGTCCACATTTTGTCCGTTGTCAGAGGGATGAGGGCTCAACCCAACTTGTAAATGCCTTCAACATAATTAAAAAATAACTAGGGGTTGCTCCTTGAGGAGTAAGTCTACGCCACTAGGGTCTATGGTGGAAGGTGCATTGTTGGGAGAGGGTGTATAGGTGACTATGAAATTTTATTTTGTTCCAATTTGAATATTATGTAACAATAAAGAAATTAGGTATTTGTTTAGTGTTTAGGAGTTGTAGAGGAATGTATTCATTATATTGACATGTTTGATAATATTTGAATTTATTATGGAAATTGAAATAAAGTATATAATATGATTGGACCATGTGCGGGTGAGATTGGTGTGGATGAAATTATCATAGATGGTGCGTCTATTTCCAACAAATAAGTTAAACAAATATAGGCCTAAATTTTGTAGCAGATGTTTTTTTGGTGCCCGAGATCGCATTGATATATAGTGTGCTTGTGTGTGACGTTCTTAGAGTTGATGTAATTAATGTGTCAATGTTTAGAAATGAAAATTTGATCATTACCATGGATGTCAATGCCAACAAAATGAAGCCTATAATACAATTTTTTTTGGATAGTTTACCTATGAACACAATTATTTTATCACCTACTGAAGTATTAGAAAGCTTATTTGCTAGAGAAAAGTACACTCTAAAAATTATTAATGAGTGTTTTGATCTTGAAGCATTAATGTTTTAAGGGTGACATATAATGGCTTTAACAAAATTCAACATTCTGTCGAGTGGAGCATAATAATTTTGAATCCAATGCGAGAAATAACCATATGAAGGTAACAAAAGATTTGTTAGTAAGTATTTCAACCATGAATCTTAATGTAGCAAGTGGAGGAAAAAGTTAAAATACCTCAACGGACGTTACATCAATTTGAATAGAAACTTTCTTAATTGGTATAAGGAAATGATGCATATTTGATAAGGCTATGTGATGGCACATTTGTTCCTGGGGGATCCCCTGTTTAAGCTTCTCAATGTATTTAGTGGGCAGATTGGAATCCCTATGGAGACCTGACCGCAATGAGATTGGCTCCATTTACATTTGTCTTCTTCCAGCGAAGCTTAATATTCCTTATAGATATTGTTTATGTTCTAGAGGTAAAGGAGGAGCATTTATGTGTCCATTATGTGTAGGGATAATGGATATGTGTGTGTGTGGAGAATAAAATGTATTTAAAAAATTCCTACGCAACCTAGTCAAGGTCAATGTATTGTTCGGAACATGGAGAACCAATTCAACTCTGATTTAGAGTTTATGCATGTAGTGGTAGAGTTGATTCATAGGTACACCTGGGAAGTATGAGACGAAGAAGGCGGGCTTTATAGAATAGGTCACCAGGTGTAACATGTAAGATTAGGGACTGGAGTGGGAGTTAGACATAAAGAAAAAGAGATCAACTATAAAGAGCATCCTAAAGATAACATAACAAAACATAGCAACTTGACAACACTAAAAGGAAATAGCTCTTACAATCAAGCCTATTGAATTTGGCTTCAGAGGACACCTCGTTGGACCATTTTGAAGGATAATGCATTGGTCCATGTAGAAGGAAATATGGGTTTGTCTATCAATTTTCCTTTTTTTGTTGTTGCCCCTTTTAAGAAAGGAAATTCAAATTCAAGCAAGAGTACATCATACTACCAATTGAGCAAATTTATTCCTTGTAAGTAAGCATGGATCATATTTTTTCCACATTTGCGAATGTGGGTATAAAATGGTGAAAATATATTCCAACAAAGAGTTTTGGGTAGAATGTGTAGAGGTTGCAAGGATTGCAATCACTTGATTTTTAAGGGAAATGAATGACACAAAGAAGAGGAGGTTTCAGTTTAAGAGTAACGAGAGATCTGAAAGTTTCCAAATTGTTAGAGATGATGAGAGGAATGAAAACCTATTTGGAGGCTATGAAATTTTCCTAACACAAAGGTGTTATGATGGATGGAGATTTAAATGATGAAGAAATCACCATAAAAGTTGTTAAAGATTAATATGTTAAAAATATGTTGGTAAAAAAGAAGTTATATTCTTGCATGAAATTGCGATAATGTGAAGAAAGCCCAAATTGGATATTCCATGTTATTCTGGAAGTTTAAATCCTGAAGAGCTCACTGATTAGATATCCAGTTAGAAAAATACTACGAGTATGAATGCACATCATATCCTAAGAAATTTTATTATTCCTGCACTAATTTTAAAGGTTACACATTCTTATGGTTAAAGCATGTATATATTGAACAAATATATAGAAATAAATACAAGATAAATAATTAGGATAGACTAGATACGAAGTTGAAGGCCAAACTTCATAGTTGTAAATTACCCCTAAGATTACAATATTAAACAGGAGGAGTTGAGTGTAATAGACTACACTAAGGAATTTAATAGACTCATTATCAAAACATGTCATTTTGAAGATGATGCTAAGAAGATATCACATTATGTGAATGGATTGCATATATCGATTCAAAATGAGTTTAGTATGATCCAAGTGTGTTCCCTAATATGATATTTATGTGTGTTTAATGTGGAGGAAAAAATTTCACACATACAAGAAGGAATAGATGGAGAAAATGAAGGTTTTGATTATGGAAAGCTAGTGGTAAAGGACATTCTAGACAAGGAAGTGAAGCTGGCACATATTGGCACAATTATGGGTCACATAGAGGTAAAGGAAATTATAACTTAGGTAGAGGATCCTATGGATGAGGAAACCAATGAGTTTTAAAGCACGTGTTTCAAGTGTGGAGAGAATGGTAATAAAAAAAATTGAGTGCCCAAATATACAAAATAGTGGTAGTTTAAAAATGATACCAATTTGGATGTCCACAAGCTGATGATGAGAGTATTGCATAAGTTAATCAAGATGATGAGCCAAAAATTGGAAAATATCTTATGAAGAAGATATTATTGTTAAAGCCAATAAAGTTTGAAAAAGGTCTCGTACATTGGAAGAATTTGTTGAAAACCTCATGTATGTTTTGAGGAAAAGACTCTAATGTAATCGTGGATAGTGGTAGTACCAACAATATTATTTCGCAAGAGATGGTAAAAAATTTGGGTTTGAAGAGGATAACACATCTAAATCCCTACATGGTATCTTGGACATTGAAGGGAAATCAGATCTTGGTGAATTAACAATATTTGGTGAGTTTCCAAATCAGGGCATATAAGAATGAGGTAATGTGTGATCTGATGCCTATGGATGTTTCTCACATTTTTGTAGGAAGGCCTTAGAAATAAGATAGGAAAACATATCATGATGGATGTGCAAATTCCTACACATTGGGGAGGCCTTTGACTTCTTTGAAATAATAGGGTCAAGAGGTGGACTGATCTGTAAACTATAGTAGACTCCTACTATTAAATAGTTTAAAAATAGATTCTGATCAAAGTATCAAATTCCCAATTTAAATAATTTGAGAAAGTTGATTTAAAAATGGAATGTAAATGTTTAAGAAATGAACTGAATCCGAATCTAAATTTGAACCATTGTTAACTCATTCAAATCCCTTGTTTGTTTAAACCATTCAATTCTTTCTTATCCAGATTTCCCATAAAAATGAGATAAATGATTAAAAACATTAATTCACTTAATGTTGAATTTGAAAATTGATTAAGAACAACAAACTGAAATCAAAAATAACAAGAAGTTAATAACAGAGTTCACCCACAAGTGGGCTTCATCTATGGGTTCACTATAAACATGAACTGATCTATTGAAATATCATTTGCAAGTACATGAATAATCTCAAAAAATGATTAATAGACCCATAAACCTAAAATATATCGTTGACGGACCTCTGGAAGGCTATGATTATCCTCAGCAATGCCCACCTATCTTCCCGCAGCATGTACAAGGTTAATCTCCCTTCATTCTCTCAAAAATTTGACTTCAATTATTTTAAACAAAATCAAATGAACATCATCATGGGAGCACAATAGGCTCAAGAGGAGAGTATCAAAATTTTGCACACTTTTCTAATTTACTTTGAGTTCTGAAAATGCCATTGTGATGGCCTAAATGGCCATTCTTTATAAACTTCCCTTTACAAAATATACATAATCTACAAGAATTCGTGTTTAAATACTGAAATTCCCTTTTTATATTATTTGCATAGGCATGGTAGAATGGTTAGAATGTTTATCCTTTGTTGGGAGGTGGCATATTCAAATCCCACCTTGGGCGCCCTCATCCCAAATAACACGATTTACATTCTTTTTAAAACCTTAACTCCCACATGTTTTGTGGTACGTGGATAGGTTAGCTTTAAAAAAATTAACGTGGCAATATAGTGTTGGCCATTGGGGCCTTTGGAAATGTGCATGGGTTAGGTGGTTAGCGCATAAGGCATAAGTATAGTGTGCATGGGCATAAGTGTGGACAATGTGGCTTCCATGTGGCAAATATTACATGCAATAACGCTGGAACGTGGAAATGTAATGTAGCAAGGTGGGAATATATGTGCCCAAATCTGCCAAATCATCCATGCTTTTATCCTGCCATATGTCAACACTAGAACACATGACATAATGTCATATAAATTATAGTGTAATTGGAAAAATTAAAATTACATTAATACCATGGCGGTCGGTTCCCCTTCTGAAATAAAATTGGACACCATTTTTGAAACCTAATTTTTTACACGCATATCGAAGACTAGAGGGATAAACCAAGCAACGTCCAAGATCACATTTTTTTCCTCAATCAACTTCAACTCAGGCAAATAGACTTTGTGCACAAGTCAGGGTATTGTAGACCTGCGTTTTCCCTATCGACCAAGTTTGGCCAAGAACCAACGATACTGGGAGCATACAATGTATGTTTCACGTGTTCCAATAGACGTTGGAAAGTTAACAAAGTTATCTTCCGTAATGTAATGGTTTAGGGAAATCATGGGAACTTTTGATTCCCAAAATGAACTTTGGATCATGGACAAAAGTCCATAGATCTTAATGATTTTGGGAAAGTAATTCCTTAAAAAAGAAGCATAGAGAGTGTTTATTTTGCATTCATAGATAAGAATGAAATATTTGTGCTCACAAATATGATAAGAGAAGAAGAGAAACTTCTATGTGAAGTGAAGGATTCGTTGAAAGAATTATCAAAGGTCAATATGAACTTGATTATAGGTTCAATTTTACTAAATAAAGTGAAATACATATTGGAAACCAAAGGAGAATGTTAAAGTGCAATTTTTTTTCAAAAGTTGTTCGATGAAGGATTGATGAGAGATTATCTAATAATATGTGTAGAACTATTGTTCTAGCAATGCAAATAATAATGGAGAATGGAGAATGTTGAACAATAGAAGAGAAATAAACAAGATAACAATTACATATAGGTTTACGTGATTAATTTTATCATTGGATTGTAATATTTTGTAAAGATAGATTTGATAAGTGGATATCACTAGATCCACACAAGAATACATATGAATGAAATGCTACATTCAAAATTCAAGAAGGATTATATGAGTAGTTGGTTATGCCATTCGGATTAAATAACACGCTGAGAAATTTTAGAGACTCATGCATGAAGTCTTGTAATTTTTTTGGGTAAAATTTTCATAGTTTATCTTGATGAAATTCTAATATTCTATGGTAAAAGGAGGAGAAATTGATACACTTGAAGAAAATGTTGTAGTGGGTTCGAGAGGATAAATTAATGATGAAATGTATTTTATGAAAGAAGATATTGTATAATTAGTTTTTTACTATCCCAATAAGGTTTGAAGATGGATCTAGAAAAGGTGAAAGCATTATTGGATTGGCCAACACCTAAGAGTACTTTTGAAGCGTGAAGATTTCATGATTAATAGAAAATAATTTTCTTGAACAAAAAACGTAAAAAGAAATTTTTTGATAGTTTAAATAGGATAGTGATTGTAAACTAACGTTGGCATTGTTAAATTTCACAAAGGGTTTTCAAGTTGATTATTATGCAAGTGAAAATAATTGGAGTGGTGTTAATTCAAGAAGGAATATTGATAACATACTTTAGTGAGAAGATGAATGATGTGAAACACAAATATTCAATATGTGTTTAGGAGTTTCAAGCAATTTATGAGAAATCAAGAAGTGGAGACATAATCTATTACCTAAAGAGTTTTTTGTATATAGATCATAATACACTACAACTTATCAATAGTTGTAAAAATCAAATCAGAGACACATGAAATGGGTATAAATTATATAAGAAAAAAACTGTAATTCTAATAGAGTTGTTGATGCATTGAGTAGGATATGTATTTTGTTAATTGAAATTAAGGTCGACGTTGTAAGATTTTATTTTATATATGAAGGATTTTTACAAAGATGATAAGGATTTCAAGGAAGGTGTGGACCCATAAAGTGTGGTTTAAATACCCTAGTTGGATTATTTTGTAAAAGAAGACTTATTATTTAAAGGTAGTTAGGTATGCATTTGTAGAGGATCATTGCATGAAAAAATAGTCAAGCAAAAGCACAATGAAGTTATAACGAGCCATTTTGGATATATGAAAATATTTTTGCATAGTTGTATAAGAATTAATTTTGGTATAGGATGAGTGTAAATGTTTACAAGTATGTGTTAGAGTGTATAGTGTGTCAACAGGTGGAATATTTATGCCAAAGTGCAAGATTGTATCGATCATCACATTTTCCAAAGAATCCATGAGAAAACATTAATATGAATTTTGTTTTAGTGTCATGCAGGATTAAAAAAATTATTCCATTTTTTTTAGTGGATATATTTTCCAAGATGACACATTTTATAGCATGTAGGGAGAAAAGTGATATAACACACATTACAAAATTATTTTGAAGGGAGATTTCAATGCTACACGATTTTATACATAACATTGATTTAGATAGAGATGTGACATGTTTTTTGGAAATTTCTGGAGGATATTATGGAAGAGTTGAATACCAAAGGACAAGCATATGTTGTAAATATATTTGAGGATAATCTTCTAAGATGTTTTATTGGAGATAAACCAGGAATATAGGATTAAGTATTGGAATAAGTAAAGTTTGCATATAACACTTGAGTGAATATAAGTATATAAAAGACAAATTTCAAATTGTGTATGGAAGTAGTCAAAGAGGAGTTGTTATTTTATGTAGCATAAGTATTGAATAAGGAATGTCTGAAAAAGATAGATATTTTGTAGAGTATGTGTATAAAGTGCACCAATAAGTGTGTAGGAAGTTTGAAAATAGTAACACACAAAAAAACCATAGGTAATCATGAAGAGAAGGAAGTTATTTTTCTTGTTGGAGACATGGTATCATCTCATTTGAGGAAGGACATGTTTCCAAGAGATAAATATGATAATTTGAAGTGGAAAAAGATAGAGCTATGCAAAGTTTTGAGATTATTTTTCCCTATAAATATGTGATTCATTTGCTAGAAGTTTCATAAATTTCAAATATTTTCACCATGGTATATGTATATTCTTATTTTGAAGGACTGTGTAGTGATGAAAGTACAATTGGATTCAAATTAAACTAATTGAATAACCTAGATGCTAGAGAAAGTGTGCGAAGAAGCAAAAAGAGCAGCTGATACAAGATTTAAGAAAAATGCAATAGGAACTAAAAGGAATATTTTATAAAATGGAAGGATAGATAAATTAAACATGTGACATAGATCAATGCAATTGAAGCAACAAGACATGGATACCACTTATAGAGATTGCATGAGCACGATCTCATGGAATATTTTCATAGCCGTAGTATATGATGCCAAACCATTCTAGTTCACAAGCAACCCACATCAACCATCAAATTTAGAGTTGTTGTTGTGCAAGTTTTCATAACTATTGTGCTTTGTGATATATCCTAAGGAGTTCAAAGAAAATCCAATATCTTCTAGATTTTAGGACATCTTTTAGTAGTTGGCACAAACTAGTATTTCAGTAATGTAACACATTTTTGTGTTTTTTAAGTAGAAAGGACTATGCAAAATAAATGGAAGGCCAAAATACGTTATTAAATATCTACATTATGTATATACTTTAAAAAGGATGGTGAAATTATTTCAATGTTTGGTGCAAGGCTTGATAATTTGGTACATGATCAGGAAACTAAGACACTCAAAGAATTTATGTCACCCTTGTCTTTGTGTACAGTATGAAATCTAACATGTGAAATATCACATACTTCATAATCATAGGTTTGTTTTATCACTATAAATTCAAATTGATGGCATGTATCTACCATTGAAATTGTGATTCCATTCCATGTAAATTAAGTAAATGTATAAGGTTGTACTTGAAAGATTTGTGTGTAGTTTTGTGTGTAAGAGGAGCATAATATGTGTGTTATCTTTGGAAATGAAAGTATTTGAATTTAATTTTATTTGTTGCATAAAATAAGGATCCAATGAAGACTCACCTAAAAAATAGTTTTATGTTATGATTGTAAATGTGCTAAGGAACATTTGGTCCATATCTTGCATATTGGACTATGAGTCATTTAATTGAGAAGGATTCAATAAATATCATATGGGTAGTATGTAGCTACAAGTTAATATTGTAATTGGGTGGTTCTTAGTTCTACAAGAACTCGCCCTTAAACTTGAGATAGACAATTATATTTAGTTCTCTATCTAGATATTTAGTTTGTCTAGGTTGTCGGATTCAAGTTTAATTTATATTTGTTATTCCATCTACATAAATCGGTAATGTTGTTGTTATATATATCCACAAATATTTCATAAATATTATATTTTTTTATGATCATTCTAATGTTTTGATAAGTAGTTGTTTCCACTTATAATCAATTAAGTGTTATTTCATCCAATTGCTTCCATGAACTTTAATGTTGCGATTTAGTTAAAATTCATGTTGGTTCATAACATTGAACGATATAAGGTTGTTCTTAATTGGAGTCCTATCAATGGATTCATCATTATTCCTCACATAAAATGATTCTTCATACTCTCTAACGCACCATATCATGGGAATATACCCTTCTTTATCCTTTTTGGACTCCACCATATTGAATTTTCCATATAGGATGTCATGTGCATCTAGGAGCAATTAAATAAGTCCCCGCAAAAAGGTTTCCATTTCCATGACATCATGGAAGAATAAATTTTGGAAATACCTAGGGGATGAACATTAAAATAAAAAAAAATTAGAAACCATTCTATAAGTGAGCTCTGACCCCCAGGAAATAATATATTATGCAAGATCTAGGGAAAACAATGTGAGTTCTCCCCCACAACCTTAATCACAGTTGGATATAGGAAAAAGGGCTCTCGACAAAATGGTATGGGTAGTTTATTGAAGTAAAGAACCTAGAATTGTAAATTATTATAGACACCACTCTTTTATCTTATGGAAATATTGGCAACTTATACTTATAGTATAATTCAACAAGGCCTTGAACATTACATGAATAAAATATAATGGGGAAACACCGGGTATTGTTTTTTCACTCCATACTAGTAAATTAGGGCTATGAAATTGTTGATGGAAGAAAACCTAATTTGATTTCCACACAAGTAATTAATCATTTGAAATAATTGATTTTTGTCTTGTATGTACTCTCCATCTATAAGAGGTAGAGAAGGACTACAAGACCAATATAACACTACTTTCCTCTAAATCTCCACAAAGATGTCATTTGAACCCTTTGAATCATTCCTTGAATGGGGTTGTAGTAGTTGAGAAACAAAAATTTGGCTAGGGGAAGTTAAAAATATGATCATTGCAAAAGGAGTGCGAGGAAAGATTAACTTTGCTTTGGGAGACAGTAACATTGTATGTTTTTGTCAACAAATAAGACTCCTCCTAACTCTAATGTGAATTTATATACAATATTATTAATAGGTAACACCTAGTATTAGGTAATTTATGCATTATAATTTAGTTTTGTTATTTACCGTAGTTAACTCATTGTTTTTTTTATTATTGGTAAATAGTTTTTTGAAAGGGACTATACCCTTGTGAACAAAAAAGGGCCTAGGAGCCGAAATAGGAAATAAAACCAGAATAAAAAGGATCAGAATCCAAGTGCGGCAATGAAGCCCAAAGTAGCCA